>ML977328.1:597086-927752 GCA_010015825.1 Lophiotrema nucula | reverse complement strand
TTTTTTTCTATATATATAATATAATTAGACTTATAGTATATAGAAGTATAGCTCTTATATACTCTTAAATTAAGTATTTTAAAGTATAAGTAATTATAGATTTTAGCGCTAAAAATATATATTAAAATATTAGTATTAAACTTAATACTTTCTCTTATTTAAACCTATACCTAAGTATTCTTTAGTTACTTAATTTTAGTATATAATTAAATATAGTAATACTCTACTATACTAGTACTATTATTAAGTAGATTTATACTAAAAGAAATAAAAATAGAATTTTATTATTTAAATTTACCCTAGTTATTTTACTAGTACTATAAGTTTATTACTAACTTTTAGTTATCTTTACTCTTTTCTTTCTATATCTTAAACCTCTACTATTATAAATATAGTTAATATCTATCTTAATATATACTTATTATAATAATTCTTATTACTATTACTTTACTATTACTAGATAATAATATTTATTCTTTCTTTTTCTAACCTTTTAATAGTATTATATTTAAGTTAATCTTTCTTTTAGAAATACTTAATATAATATTATAATATCTAAAAACTATTACTATACTATTACTTAAGGTATCTTCTATACTATTTTACTATAATAAACTTTACTATAATAAGCCTTTACATAAGATCTAGGATATTATACTATAAGTATACTAAAAATAGTAAAAAAACTCTATCTTCTTATACTCTTATCTTTATATACTTTAATATAGCTACTAGTTAACCCTATATTAACTTTAAGCTCTTTTATACTAAGCTAGTTAAACTTTTTAATAAAAGCCTTAACTTTAATACTTTTAGAAAGTACCTCTAAACCTAGTATAACTTTAATATCTTTATCTATTTAATTAAGTACTAGTTCTATAACTAGTAAGTCTCTTAATAACTCTAACCTAACGTATAAAAGTTTATTAAGAGTTAAATCTAGCTCTTATTTTTTAAATTTATACTAAAAGATACTAAAATTCTAGATATTCTTTAAAGAGAAGGGACTATTATTAGTATCTATATATTATAATATTTAAAGATAGAGATAGGCCTAGTCTAATAGGTATATAAAGAGAAAGCCTAGTAATAAGTAAACTAATTAATCTAAAAGATTATAGATAAAGTACTTAAAGAAGATAAAATTAATAGGTATAGTAAGTAAATAGCCTAAGTAATATTTTAATAGAACTTTAATACTATTATATAAGACTAAGTATTCTAAATCTACTATAAGCTTAACTTAGAAGGTATCTAGTAATAATATAATAATATATAGTAATAAAGAGAAGAGTATATTATTTCTAGCCTAAACTATATATAGTCTATTAATAGGTATAATAAACTAAAGTCTTATAGCTTTAGTATATATACTTATATTAATACATATTCCTAATATATATTATAGGTATATATTAACGTCTTATCTAGTACTACTATTAGTATTACTTATTAGTATTTATTTATATTATAATTAACTAAGGTATACCTATAGTTTATTTAATTAAATTATAATAGTAAGATAATAATAATATTATATCTTTACTATATAATAATATAGGCGGATTTTCTTAAGATAGATTTTTAGAACTACTATATATATAGTATAAGCACCGTAAATTAAAAAATTAAGTTATAGTAGTACTAACTATCTAAAGGTCTTCTTTTCCGTTAGAGAGTAAGTTAATATTTTATTACTACTTAACTATTATTTTAATATTATATAAGTCTACTTTAAAAAATTATAGGCGTACTTCCTATTCTTAGTAAACTAGCTAGTAAATAATATAGCTATACTTACTATTTATATACCTATTCTTTATTATAAGATTAACTCTTATATTTAGACTTAGAATACTTATTATATATAAGTATAGAAAAGACGTCCTAATATTATAGTTAAAAAGCTATAAGTTCTTTATAATTATCTACCTAAAGGTATTAATAATTAAAGGATAATAATTAACTAATAAGTATAAAAGAACCTTTTAGAGTTACTTCTATCTTAGAATATAAATATATACTTACTATAGTTAATATAGTTATAGGTAAATTAGTAGCTTACTAGTATAGGGTTTAACTTCTATAATTATAAACTACGTAGTACTAGAGATAAGAAGTAGCTATTTTATAAAGAGTATACTTAACTATAAAACTAAATCTAGTTTTATATTAATATACGCTATATTCTAGAACTAGAGTTATTAGATTTATCTATTAGAAGATTTTACTAAGTAGTATAAGTTTATATTTAATATTTAGTTTTACTACTAATAGAGAAAAGCTACTATTATAAAAGGTAAGTACTATTATAGAGATAGATCTAGAGACAGACTTTTAGAATAAAATAGATTTTAAAAATAAGATAGTATAAGAAAATAGTATAATATATTATATAGTAGCTATAGAGATATTAATTACGCAGGGTAATATAATAGTAGTAAGTATATAGCTAGCTATATTTAGTTAGTCTTAGTAATAAGTAAATATATATTTATCTAATACAGGATCCTAGAAACTATTACCTAACTATTACTATTTAAATAAAAAAACTATTACTATACTATTATTTACTCCTAAAATATATTTAAATTTTATAGTTTTTAAGTTAATTTTTTTATATACAGTTCTAAAGATCTATAATATAAGCTATACCCTTAGATCTAGTATACCTAGTTAATATAGTCTTATATAAGCTATATAAGAGTTAAATAGAATATAAGAAATACTTATAGTATTAAGTTTAAGTAGAATATATAGAGTTAAACGCGCTTAGTTAACTAGCCTTAATTCTACCTAATACTATAGTTAAAGTTATTAAAGACTCTTTAGTATTAAATATAAAAAAAGTAATAGTAGTTTTATTTTTATAGATATAGGCGCTGTAAAAGGTAGAGCTTATACTAATAAAGAGTAATATAGGTAGAGTATAAGCTTACTAAGCTACTAATAGTATATAGAAATAGTCCTTAGTAAAATAAATAGCTAGTTAATTTTTACTTAAAGGCTTATTTTTAACTTTATAGTAGCTATTAGTTATTATTAGCCTTATAAGAGTTAATCTAAAGTAAGTAGCTAAGCTTAAGGATCTAGTTTTTTAAAGTTATTAGATACTAAGTACGTCTCCTATTTATTATATACTTAAGTTTTAATAGTTATCTAGAATATATTTAGCTATTTCTATATAATAAAGAGGTTAATAATACTTTTATATTTATTAATAAGTATCTCTTAAAAGATATTAACTAGTATTCTCTTAAATAAATAAAGAATACTATATTATATCTTACGTCTAATATTAGTATATAAGAGTTACTTATTATTATTACTACTTCTATACTTAAGTAATTTAAAATAGTATATATAATTATTAAAAGTAGCGTCTTTTAGAAAGACTTAAAGGAGAATATACTTATTTTTATTTACTAAAATATTTTATAGAAGGGGCTTTTATATTAAGAGTTATCTAAAATAGGTAAAATATATAAAAACTTATTTATACCCTTAAAAGGTTAGAAAGGGAAAGAGAGAGTAAAGTAGAGATTTATAATACCTATTAAGATTAAGAAAAAGAAAGTAAAGATTAAATAAAAGTTTAAGTTTAAGAGTACTAGTTAAAAAGGATAAAAGTATAAAATTTTTTAAACTAAAAATATATAAATAAAATAAAATTTAAAAAGTCTTATAGATATATTTTAATTAAAGAATAGTAAACTTAAAGAATTTAGCTTTTTAGATACTAATAAAAAGTATAGAGGTAGTAGTTATAGGAAAGACTTTAATTTATAAGTACCTACTAAGAAGGGATAGGCTAAGAAAGTTATATTTATATATATACTATATAATAAGAGTAGAGAAGGTTTTATTAAATACTATAATATAGTTTCTCTTAATCTAACTAATATAGATAGTAAGATACTAAATATAGCTATAAAAAGTAATTCTAAGAAAGAAAAAGTAAGAAAAAAAAAAGCTAGTTAAAAAAAGTAAAAAAAGTATTAATATATTACTATATTAGTAGTAAGAAACTAATAGGTATTAGTAATTTATTTAGTTACTTTTCTAATCTTTTAGATATAATTAGTATTCTTATACTTTTTTATACCTAGCTATATCTTCTATCCTAAATAAGAGAGTAGAAATAGTTAGTATTAATAACTTTATACTAAACTTAGAATACCTATAACTAACGCTATAAGGTACCTATTAATAGCTTATTACTATTACTATACTAGCTAAGTTATAGTTAACTTAAGTATAGATTTACTATTTTAACTTTAGCCCTATTATATACGTATAAATAGTTATAGACTATATTATAATATAATATTAGTATATCTATAATTCTAAAAATAACTTATAAGTCTTTAACCTATAGTATTACACGCTTTGCGTAAATTATAGCCTATACTTTAGCTAAAGTATATTAGACTATTACTAAACTATTAATAAAATAAGAAATATACTTTTAAAAATAGTAGTTAGATAGCTTTTTACTACTTCTTAAATAGCTAAGAGTACTATTAGCTATATCTTAAAAAACTTAACTACTTATATTCTAAACTTATTATTCTTTATAATTACCTTTTCTAAAGTCTTATAAATAACTTTTTAAAATAGTACTAGTAGAACTAGGAAGTCTATTATAGTTCTATAGTACTAAATCTCTCTAAGACTAGTAACTATAGAGTATTAGACTATTACTTAGCTATTACTAAATCTTACTTACTACTAGCTCTATAGCCTTTTTAGCTTTTAAGTAGTTTTAGCCTTACTAGTACCTTTATATATTAAACTTTTAGTTTTCTACTAGTAGATATAGCCTCTATTATAAATTAGTAGAGAATTATTACTTATTTATTACTATAGAGAGAAAAACTTACTAATAGTAAAGACTATTTTTATATCTACTTAAAGGTAAGCTAGTTATGTTTAAGCTAGTTACTTTTAAGCTAGTTACTTTTAAGTATTCTAAGCTAGTTACTTTTAAATATTCTTTACTAGTTACTTTTAAGTATTCTTTACTAGTTACCTTTAAGTAAACTCTTTTAGTACTTTTTTAGTAGTCTTTATCTTTTTACTACCTAGTTTTAGCGTAAGATAAGAGGGCTAATCTTTTTTATTATTACTATTATCTTTTATAAGAAGAGTATAGGGTTAATTTTTATTAAAGTATTACTTTTAACGCTTATTTAGTTACTTATACTAAGCTAAAAGAAGTAGGTACTTATTACTATTATATACTAGGTTATATCTACGTATACCTTTCTAAGTTATATTAGTTAAGAACTATTACTAGTCTATTACTTTACCTCTTTATTAGAGATATTAAGATAGCTAAAGTTATATAATTTAACTTTATCTAAGCTAGAATATATAAGAGTTTAGTTAAAGCTTAGAAGTATAGTATAGCTAACTAAAATCTTACCTTTATCTATTTATAAAATAGGCTATAGTATAATAGACTAACGCTTATTTTTAAGCGTCTCTTAGTTATTATTATTTATCTCCTAGTTATTATTATTTATCTCTTAGTTACTATTATTTACTACTTAGCTATTTTTATTTACCTTTTAGCTATTATTAGTAAAAAGTATATTATCTTTAAGGCTAATTACTAAAATAGATAAGGTTAATATTATAGAACTTTTTATAAGAGAGTAAAAGCGTATATAGTTAAGAAGCGTTAAAAGTAATAAGTAGATAATAGATAGTAAAAAAATAATTATTATACTTATTTTAAGAAAGGTATTAGGTAGGTTATAGGGTAGATTATAGGGTAAGTTATAAAGGAAATTATAAGTAATAGTAAAGTTAGAAAGTTATAGGACTACTATTTAGAAATTTTTTATACTAACCCTACTAGTATTTTAGTATTAAAATCTAAATACTCTACTATAATTAAATATAATACTAACCTTAACTAACTATATTAACCTTAGCTATATAGCCTAGCCTTTTTTAGCTCTTTAGCTAAAACTTATTACTTATTTATTACTACCTATATAGACTATACCTTAATTATATAGCTATAGATAAAGACTCTAATCCTACTAAGACTGAGATTGCTACTTTAGTATAGCTTTTGCCTACTTTATTATTACTACTATATAGGTAGCTATCTAATAACTCTAGTATAATTAAAAACTATATATACTATTAGGTAGTATTAGATATTATAAAGAGAAAGCTAAAGTTTTAGTAGTCTTATAATATATAGGTCTTTAAAGCTAGAATAGTAGTTTTAAAAAAGTACTCTTATATTATTAATACTACTACTAAAGATTAGTACAGCCTTCTAAAGAAAAAGATTTAGTAAAATAGTAGCTATATAAAAGTAGATAAGTTATATATTCTATAATAGTAATAGTCTAGTAATAGTACTAATATCTATAAAATCTATAAAGGAGAGTACTAGACTACTTATTTAAAAGGTAAATTCCTAAATTAAGACTTTAATAAATATATTAAAGATAAACTAGTATACTATAGCCTAGAGGATAGAGTATTATAGACTTTATAAACTTTTAACTTTAATAACTTAATTAAGCTTAAGTTTAGCGCTAAAGAAACTATAATAATAACTAAAAAGCTCTTATTACTTATATAGTATATAGTATTCTATTATTTTTAACTTTCTTTTATAAAGGCTTGTCTCTTTATTCTCTATATATTTTATTATTTAATATATATACTATTAATAGTATCCTTTATTCTACATATAAGCGATAGCGTTTTTAATATAAGTTAACTACCTATTACTAAGCTATTACTATTAACTTATAGTAATAGAGGTATATTTAAATTATATTAAGTACTATAAATTATACACTTAGTTTATATATATAATCTTAAAACTTAAATATTAAATAACTCTACCTTAACTCCTTTTAGACCTATAGACTAGATAAGAAATTACCTACTATAAAGTTAGCTATTAGTTTAGCCTAAGTATATTATATATAGTAATAGTCTAGTAATAGTTATTAACTACTATATAAGTTAAACTTATAAATAAGATTTAGTATTAGAAATTATCTAGCCTTAAGTAAGATAAGCTTTAACTTAATAAGCTATTTAGACTACTTCTAGTTACTTTTCTTACTTTATTTAACTACTATAAAAGGTTTTTTATTAGCTTTTTAGTAACTACTTAGTATAAAGGCTTATATAGTAACGTAGAGATCTATTTAGTAAATATAGATAAGTTTTTTAAACTTCTAAGTTTATACTAGTATACTAGAATTAATATATTTAAAGCTAAGTTTAGCTATAATAACTTTCTAGCTAAATACTATCTAAGTATATTAGCTAATCTATTATATAATATTCTAGTAGACCTAAAAATAGACTTACCTAATAACCTTAATATTTATAAGAAGGTATTAAAAAGACTACTAAAGGTTAAAGCTATAATATATTATAAGAGGTAATAGGCTAGTAATAAGCCTATAAAGGTATCTTTCTTCTCTCTAATACTTAGGATTTAGTATACTCTTATACTTTCTATATTAAGGATTAGTTAGTATTAGGTATTAAGTTATATTAGGGATTAGTTTATAGTAGGGATTAGTTTATATTAGGGATTAGTTTATATTAGAGATTAGTTTATATTAGGGATTAGTTTATATTAGAGAATTAGTTTATATTAAGGATTAGTTTACAGGTTTATATAAGGATAAAGTTATATTAAGAATTAATTTATATTAAGAATTAAAATTTATTACTATAATTACTATAATTATTATTATTAATAGGTTAATGCTATAGTTATTATAGTTGTAGTTATAAGATTTGAAGTTCCTCGGCTACGAAAGAGTTTTAGCCCGATACCTCATAATAGTCCACCGTATCTAAGCCCCGCTATGTCCGGCGCAGCAGGCGTCACCACGCCAACTCGTCAGCCATCAAACAGAAGGCGACCTGCACACTTCACAGCTCCAACACAACTCCTACCCAACCATGAAGTCATCACTTTTGCTATCGTTATGTGCGGCGACGCTTGCTACAGCTATCTTCCAGGAGCAGAAACCTATCGGAGTGGAAGAAGAGAAGTACACGATCGAGCTTGAGCATGGCGTCGTGCAGGAGGTCACCGAAGACGAGAAGTGGGAGCTTCGCAGAGTACGTCACTTATATCAAGGCCTCTTATACTTGCTCCTGTCTTGTTGAGCTTTTGCGACCAAGAACGGTGCTGACATCTCCTAGCATGGCATCAACTTCATGGACATCACCGAGACACCAGACCTGGGGACTCTGAACCGCAAACTCGGCATCCGAAGTGTATCCTTCCCTAAGAAGACGGCGCATAATAAGACTGTCGGGCCACTCTTCAAGAAGCTTGACAAGAAGAACATGCAGAAGCACCTCGAGAAGTTCACCTCCTTCCACACCCGCTACTATAAGTCCTCGTCCGGAGTTGAGTCCTCAGCATGGTTGCTATCACAAGTGAACAGCACATTGAAGGAAGCCGGTGCTATTGAGAAGGGCGCGTTTGTGAAGGCGTTCCCTCACTCTTGGGGCCAAAGCAGCATCATCGCCACGATCCCAGGCAAGAGCAACAAGACGGTCGTCATCGGTGCTCACCAGGACAGCATCAACCTCTTCTTCCCATCGCTGCTTGCTGCACCCGGTGCAGACGATGACGGTAGCGGCACAGTCACGATCCTTGAAGCCCTCCGCGTGCTCCTCAAGTCCAACGATATCCTGAAGGGCAAGGCACCAAACACGGTTGAGTTCCACTGGTACTCCGCGGAGGAGGGAGGGTTGCTTGGCTCGCAGGCCATCTTCCAATCGTACGAGAAAGAAGGCCGAAATGTCAAAGCTATGCTCCAGCAGGATATGACTGGCTACGTCCAGAAGACCATCGATGCAGGCGAGCCAGAATCCGTAGGCGTTATCACCGACTACGTCGACGCTGGCCTCACTGAATTCATCAAAGAGGTCATCACCGACTACTGCGATATACCATACATCGAGACGAAGTGCGGCTATGCGTGCTCAGACCACGCTAGTGCTTCCAAAGCTGGCTATCCTTCTGCCTTCGTCATTGAGTCAGACTTTAAGTATTCGGACAACAAGATCCATACGACTGAAGACAAGATCGAGTATCTAAGTTTCGATCACATGCTCCAGCATGCTAGGCTGACGCTGGGATTGGCGTATGAGCTTGCTTTTGCCAAGTTCTAGGTGGATGTGGATGGTTGGGTAGGTAGCGAGGCATCGCTACCTTTCTTGCGGATGCTTTGACTCAGCGTTAGGGCGCACATTGGTTTCGAAATTGTATGATACGCCATGCTTGGATGAGGAGACGACCATCCCTACCTAAACAAATGAAGTATTCTTGTACCTCTGTTGTGCATCCAATCGGCTTGGGCATCGTATACGAGAACCCTGACTGTGATGCTGAGATTGCTGTCATCAGACGAACTCTGTTTGCTCGTCACTTTCCCCACAAGTGTGAATGTATCGCAATTACTGTGAAGTGTTTCCGTTCTGTGACTCTTCCACAGTCACAATGCATCGTGGGCCCCACTTACGCGTGTGATTGGCTAGCGCAATGACTCTATGATCGCTATCGCTACTTATCGTCCCCTCTCCCAGGCCCTCGCCGCATCTACCCATCTTCGCTCACTGTTTTATCTTCTATCGCTCTATCAGCAGTTATAAGTACCTGCTGTACAGGTCTCCTCCTTCTCCGGCAACTCGTGATTCTTCCTGTCGCGCTCACCACCCCATCCGCGACAATGGCCATTCACCCCTCAGCCGAAGCTCCGGCAGCCCCTTCACAGACGCAATCTATCGACATTGAAGCCTGGACCATCGAAGCGGCCGCTGCTATGAGCGCTGTGACTATCTCCGCCCCCGCAGGAGTTATCCAGGGCGCATCGGTCTCTATCCAGATCCCGCTTGATGACCATCCTGAGACGCGCGCTGCGAAGGAGGGGAGGACCCCTGGTGCTAAGGAGGGCGTGAAGTATTATACTACGTATGGACGGAAGGAGCCGATTCGCCGTGATAGCTTGAAGAGGAGGGAGGCGTTGTTGAAGGGTAAGGAAGGGAGTCGGAGGAGGCAGAGATGGGAGAATGGTAGGTTCAGGCTTGCCCCTTCATCCAGACTATCTTCATCGCATACATCGCCAGACCGGACAATATGAACACCAGTACTTGGAGGGGTGAGCTGACCATGTAATGATGAACAGACCGTCTCCTGAACAACCCCTACGCCGAACCTCCATCACCAAAGGACTGGGAGATCCGTCCTACGCATCCTGTCCATCACGTTCCGTATTATCTCGCTCCTCTCTGGGATGCTGGCTTAGCTAAGCGTAACGCTGAGCGCAAAGCTGCAACTTCCAAGGCCAAGACTGCAACGAAGACTGTTGGAAGCAAGCCCACTGATCCCGGCATCGTACCAAAGGAACTTCGCGATAAGCTGAAGCGCTCTCGTGGTGCTAAAGGCCTGCTCATGGATCTTGAAGAAGAAGTTCGCAAATTCGTCGAGAAGTGGGAAGAGAAAGAGAAGCAGGCGGAGCAAGAAGGCCTGCCACTTGACGAAGACAGCAGTGATGACGAAATCGTCTTCGTCGGCCGTAATGGGCAGATGAACGATCTTCGATCGCCGCGGACGAGTGAAGAAATCCAGCGCGAGATGATGCTCTTCGAGACACCTGAAGATGATCGAGGAGGCAATTTTGGTCGTTGGCTCGTGCATCACATCGGCATCTACTACGGCTTGAAGACGTGGAGTGTCACAGTTGGGGATCCGGCGCGTCGCGAGGCATATATTGGGCTAAAGGAGAGGAAGATGAGGACGGGCTTGGGACGGAAGAGCATTGCTCAACCTATGCCAAGGCCGCTCTGGGGCATGGTTTAAGTTTGCAGACACATAGCTGGTGAAGAGGTAGGTCTTGGTATTACATTCGTTTAGTTTGATTTTACAGTATTTACGATATGTGTACGCATATCTGTAACACCACGCGTGGTCTGGTTCGGTCCTCGCGAGCATTGGCATATGCATCTGCATTTGCATGTACACGGCTAGACGCATCTACACACTGGGTATGACAGGTTATGCTTTAGAGCTCCTGGGCTTTAGAGCTCCTGGGCTTTAGAGCTGGATAGACACGTTGCATCAATTGAGCTTTACTGGCATATATTGGATGCTCCATTAGTGAATGAGATCCGATGCAGCAGGTACGAGTGTCTTGCTCGTTAAAAGGTAAAAGAAGAAAGAAGTAAGTCCAGACCCATGCAAAACGGACTCGCTGACGTATAGTCCAGAGACTCTAAGGTCCATTTCGCCGAAACAACCCAAAGTAAGTACAGACCAATGCAAAATGGACTCGCCGAGGTATGACCCTGGGTATCTATCCCGTTAACTCCCAAACCCCTGACCTGACCCAGCCTTACTCTGCCGACGATGATGCGATTCCATCACCCACAGATTCCGCGCTTGGACTTGGACTAGGCATGGATCGCTCCACATTGGGTGATAATGTTGAGGCGTTCGAACGAGTCCGTTGTCGGGACGGTCCTGCTGGCGACTCTGCCTCTGCACCAGACCGAGTCCTCTTTCGCGTCGCAGGCACTTTCACCTCCTTCACAGGGCTGATAGCACCTGCATTGCTTTTCCGCCTCTGATACTTTTGGACTACACGCTTCGCCGATGCAATCTCTGCGATACTGACGTGGTTGACCTCCGGGATGATGTCCATCTTGATCCATTCCAGTTTGCGAACGGGAACCTTAGCATTACTGCAGGCTTGTACCAATTCCTGTGCGAACGTCTCGACCTGAGTCCTACTCATGTCGTCCTCTTTCAGCGAAACTCGTAGCGCCAGAGAAGCCTTCTCAGGATCTCGAAGCTGGAACGAATCCTTCCGGTCGTTGGTTGGAACCTTCAGAGGCGCAAGTCGGATACTTCGGTTATACCTTTTAAGAGGTTCCCAAACGAGCGCTGCTTGAGTCTTCCTCTTTGTGTTGATTCTTTCATACAGTTCGATGACTGTAAAGCTTCCGCCTTCGCCAGATGCATCCAGGAGCTCCTCCATAGAATCGCACAACGCTTTCGTGAACGATTTATCTCCTGGACCCTTGGTCAGGCGGCCAGAAGCAGAGGCAGCGAGCAATTGGTAATTTCTCATTTCCTGGTTGCGACTTTTGTTCGCAGCACTGCTGGCAAAGCAGCAATCTAGTATCGAAAGCACGTCGCCCTCCGCCCTTTCTAGTAAGGGGGATTCGGCTTCGTGCCAAAGCGCGATCGGCGTTCGCGTCTGACTAGTCGGTATCCAGGTTCGTGTACTTCATTCAGGTCAGTCCTATGTCTTGATAATCATGCGGGGACTTACGCAGCCAGTTCTAAACGCTCTCCTCCGTTTTCAGTCGTGAATTTGCTGCCATGACCGGTATAGTATATCATAAGCAGATTATTCGGCCCATCATGCTTTCGGATGTGTCCCAAAATGTACCAATTCAGGTCAAGTTGAGGGTCACGGACATTCTCGAGCTCCACAACGTCGCATTCAAAATAGAACCGCTTCTCGCAGATGGCGCGAAGTCTTGAAATCTGGCATGTGTGAGCTTCTAGGATCATCTAGCCTATTTTGAGGACACTCACCTCCTCGGTATGACCTGCCAAGTCGTCAATCTTTTCGTCCCACCGAATGATCAGCAATGCGACTTTCAGATACCCATTGGGAATCTGGAGTCGATTGTTGACTTCGTTCTGGAACCAGAGCTGCCTCTCCGACTCGCGCTGCAGCAACCGCTTTGCCTTTTCCTCATCTTCTTGGTGCATTGTGACGTTGTTGTCAACCGGGCCAATGGAAGTATGCCTAGGCTGATCTGGAAGTCCCGGCGAAGGGCTTCTTTGCGAGATGGAAAACTGTATATCTGGTTGCGTTTCGCTTGTGAAACGTGATGAAGCCATGCCGTACGATGTCAACAAGGCTGAGGTATCGAACGGTGCAACCCATGAGGTTGTTCGAGGTTTAAAACCCCGTTGTCTCATCCATTGTTCTCCTGCCAGCGGACCATTATGGGGACACTGAAGGACCTTCAAAGGGCTGTGCTTCAACAGGCTGTGCAACACTGATGTTTGCCTTTTGCACCTTGCGAACGCACCTCCCCAAGGTTTACAGCTTACTTCAAGCCTCAATATTGTGCGAGGCGTTTCGTTCAACCAACTCATTGGCTCTGAGCGTCCGAGATCCTGGTTCGGCAGAACACCACCATGGCTTCCCCCAACCACATTGCTTACTGACCCTCCACCCTGAACGCAGAAGATCATCTGTTTTGCACGGCAGTAATGTTGCGGCTCAAGTTCGAGGGAGCAGAGCTCCCCCCAAGCTGCCTTGTCCAGCACCGTGTCCCTGACAACCCCACGCCTTTTAAGCGCGCCCATTCTCGGTCGAACGCCCTCAATGCAATCGGACATCCTCTGCCTCGCCGCTCTCCTGACCGGTCCATTTTATCCAGTAAAGCTTTGAAGCAAGCCTCCACATTCAGACGTCTGCTAAGCGGCCCCCTCCACCTACTTCTCTCAACGCAGATCCACTATGTCGCATTCGGTAAGACATCGCTACACTACGAAACACCTCCGCCAGCCTCGCCCGAGAGCTTGTCACTGACCGGTAGCTTGGCATTTTCTCAGATTCCCCCGAGTGATGCGGATAAGACATTTGTTTCACGAAGAGACAATCCCAATCCGGTATGAGTCTTTGCCTTCAACATGTCTTTGACTAAGTTTATGCCAGTTTCCAGCGGGTTATGACGTGGGAGAGGAGGTCGAAATGGGCGTTGAGGAGGGTAACAGGACGATTGCCAAATCTTTCATCATCAAAGACAGCCAAAGGAATGGCTTAGGCACTTGGGAATATCAATTGGAAGAGAAGAACGATCCGCCCACCGGTCAGCTGTATCGAGGAGGCGACTGGTTCCCGGAAGGTGATCTGGATTGATTGGCGGTCGTAGTATTTGCCAAGGCTGTAATTGCACGCATGTATGCCTCAGGGTACGAGATCGGGAGTGGTCCAATTGCCTTCTTTTGGTGGCTCGTACAGCCTCGTATCGTAAGAGCAGAGGTCATCGGACCTCATAAGCAGGAGGTGATCCTAACAGAGCATGTTCTCATCAGTTTTGATCACTTGCTTTTTGCCACAGCCTCCTTCATTATGTCGGATCCAACTTCGCCCACAACCACCTTGACTAATTCTGAAAAGCATAGCTCTTCTGGACCCAAAGACTTTGTCATTGACATAGATAGTCGTACGACTACTGCAGTCAACACTGTCACAGACCGTAAATGCTCCGCCACAACTGTCCTGGTGCCTTCGGTTAATATTTCCCAGAGCATGTAGCCTCTGCATTGGCTGAACAGGCAGAAATATGGAAGAATCACACGGAGAAATGTAAGCACAGCCACTCTAAAGAGGCAGCCACATACGGGAACTGATGGTTGCGTAGTAGAGGACTACCCAAGTGGGTATCCATTAACTGCAGCCTTCCTGTCGAGCGAACCGAGTTTTTCGATCTACCGAGGGTACAACTATCTATACTCTCGTGTGCTTCTCGAGCTTCAGGATGAGATCCGATTGCTTGAAAAGCAACTTGTGAACCTAGATAAGAAGCATGCCCAAGAGAATGAGAATCGCTTAACATCTCGAAGGATTGACCTTCGGGAAGCCAAGAAACACCCTCGTCAAGATGGAGGTATGGAGCGGGCAGAATTAATAGAAGCGATAAGAGTCAAGCTCATCAACTATGGTAGGTCACAATCCGTCAGCGCTCTGCATCCATTCACGGCTGTTGACTTTGCATAGGCGAAGTCCTTCTCCAAGCTAGGGACATGACTGCTCTCCAACGCCCGTCAAAGCGTGACTATCGTAGTTTTCGAACGTGGTTTTCAAATGAGAAGCCACTTGTCGAGCTTGAATCGCAATACATAAAGCGCAAGGAAGACCTAGTCACAATTAGGCAAGGACGTGAGTGGGCTGGTTTCGATGGCTGGATCGAGGACGTAATTCGCAAGATTCACCCGTACTGCCCATTTGTTCACGTAAGACTCCCATTACGAAACTACAGAGACGTGTCCTTCAATCGCTGACAATGGTTGATAGAAGATGTTCGCAACCCCTGAACTCCGCGAGAAGACGCATAACAAACACGTGTTCTACTATTCCTCCTCCCGCATCGAGAAACTTGTTGGGATGATCATCACATTAGTGATCTTCATACTGCTCGTTCTCCCCGTGGTTGCAATGTACAGATTGACGAGTGTCGTAGACCGCAACTCGACCTTTGATGCCGTTGGAATCTTAGTAGTGTTCACACTGCTATTCTCTGCAGCAATGAGCCTTCTGACGAAGGCAAAAAGACATGAGTTGTTCGCTGCTAGCGCAGCATACTGCGCAGTTCTTGTGGTCTTCATTAGCAACTTCGGGGGTCCGAACGCTCAGAGCCCGAAACCTAACAACGCACATTGACACGACAATAGCACGCAACGATGGCCGGTATCTCTCATCATGAGATCAGATAAGACTCTTATTACCCTAACGAACAGCTGCTGGGTAGTATCTCGCAGCTTCTTCTTTTACCCTTCCTTCTTTTCATGTTAGTGTTTCTATTGAGAATCGACAGCCCTTGCCTAGCTTACCCAGCGACAGTTTCTCATCATATCGTTGATGGGTAACTTTGGATGATTGTCATGTTGCGACGCATTGAGTCGTCGTGTAGTCTCTTTTGGTACGAGATTCGTTCGGGTTCTTCTATTTTTGCTTAATAGATTTTCTTCATCTTGAAACATGTAATTACAGTAAACAATGACCCTTCTATCTTTGCCAATGAACGTGTAGTCGTAACAACACTGAAAGGATGATCCAACGAGCCATTGTGCATTTTTGACATGATATGCCAGAGGTTGATTGATGCAGGATACTGCGGGTGATTTCATTACAAAACTCGGCTGATCCTGTTTTAATCTCGTTGACTTTGCAATGCCTCAACGGCAGTCCACTAGTAGACTCTACTATTCAGTCCAACGTACGAGGTATTGAAGTACCACGTCCGGATGCCTTCAGCCATATTTACTTAGTATCTCGATGCTCGACGTGCATGTTCTGTATGTAGGCGACGGGAACGGTTATACTTTCTCTGTGCATTTTCCATCTCAACGCCCCGACAACGCTGGTTATTTTCAATGGGCTAGTCGTAATGAAGTTGAATGGAACCAGGGATATTAGAGAATGGGAGTACTTGTTGTTGAGAAGCAGGAAGTTGAGCGCTATGCGACCAACTGGTGGGACACAGCATCACGAGAGGTAGCTGAAATATACTAAGAAGATGCATCTGGATGTGCATCAATCGTCAAACAACATGTATTTTGAGAAGCGTATGTTGCAACCTAATGTATCGAGTCTTGGACACTGGGAAAGAGTAAGTCAGCGCGTATGCTGTTTTCGTGAAGGTGCGCACACAAGACAACAACTAACACAGCATCATACCAACCAACCACTCTCCTTTGGGAATAGGCAAGGGTATGCCGGATGGGCATTCAAGACAATACATAAGATTGTATGTGGGACTAGCATCCAGAAGAGAAAGACAGGGACCATTAGCCGGCTCAAAGTTTAAGAATGCTAAAGCCCGTTTCAATCTCGGCAACTGCTCATGCATCAGGCGATGGAGAGCCGCTTGATCCACTTGATTTGTGCCGGACATGTCTTTACGTCCCTCACCTGAGAAGCAGCGATAGAATACTGATATTCTGAACTGTTTGAGAGACTATCTGAGAATGAGATTTGTACTGATTGAAGACCACCGACGGCGGACTGTGGCAATAACTAGAAATTCTTTCTGGGACCAGGAAGATGACCGCTAGAGGTTGAATCTCCTGAACCACCAGGATGAAATTTTGAGGGATTAGAAAATCTTATGCTCAGACATACATACATAATCCATGAACCTGAAGATCGCAGGACGTCATGTCCCTGTTGTATTACGCTCAAGTCCCATGAGCCACAACCTGCAGGTACGTTCAGTACTCGACGTCCATCTTGTCAGCGAGGCTCTGCTCGAAGAGCTCAGATACTGCCAGTATTAGCTCCCTGTCTGACTTTTAATGCAATACCAAGTGAACACTTACAGGAAGACTTGTTCAGGAGGTAGTCGTTCAAGAGCTCCGTGATCTTCTCATACCGCTCCTCATCTGAGCCCTTCATGATCTGCTTGGCCTTCGCACGGATGCCAGAGAAGTGGGCCTGGAACTTGAGGTAATTCCGCGTCAAGCGGTTGACAATGATCTCCTCAATACCCGTACCTTTCGGCGGACCCTCATCGCGGCGCATCTCGTACGTGGGCTCATTCTCCTGGATAGCTTCTGTGAAGCGCTGGTGATCTCTATAGAGAGTATTGATATGGTCGAAGGTGTTCTCCCAGAACGAGATCGTGCTCATAATTGCAGCGCGGCACTTGTCCGAGTTCTTAATGTCCTTGGACTTGTGTCCGGGGTAGTTGCAGACCGCGCAAGCGCCGGGATTGCGCATAGTAGGACGGGCGAGGAGGTTGAAGTCGACAGGTGCGGTTGGGATGGGCTTCGCACCAGTCGGAGTCATTTCTCGGACTCCCTGAGACAGAGCCGTCAATGACTTTAGGACCGGCTTTGACATTTCATGTTTTGCAGGAGTGTCTGAGGAAGACATCCTGACGATTAGAATCGAGGGATCAGCTGCGCTCAACTCTAGAGATGTACCTGTATGTTAGAGAAGCTGTGAAATATTAGCGGTAAACGCAATCGTGATGGTGGGCGGCTGAAGTGAAGAAGAGTGGGGGATTGCGGAAAGAGCGAAGGACTTTTATAGAGAAAGCGCGAGACTTGAGGAAAGAACGGCGATAGTCGCGCCGCTCCTGCCTAATTCACTTGCTTGGAGCCGAGCGAATTCTCACCTTTTGCTGCAGTGAGAAGTCTACTTTCACCGGCTGCGGCCTGTGAGAGATATGTTTCGGGGAAGTAGTGCATCCACTGCATCTTATTTCATTGCATTAGGGGCCTAGTGGATTACATGAGATGGCGATAACCACCGTCATGTAATCGTTGAGATCCTGAAACATGATCCCGCCCCATCCTTGTTAATGCCATCGTTCGTTACTCCCATCGCTAGTTTTTCCTATCGTACGCGCCGCGGAACATGCTACAGAAGCCTTCACTACTACGCTTGAACAGGGCCATGCCGCTGATCTAGATGATCGTAATTGAGCTCGAACTCCCTCTACAGCTAAGTTAGCGCATGGTCTATTTTTACTGGCAAAGTTCGTGTAACCAACCCTCTCTCTCCTCCAATTTGATACGTCGAAGAACAGGTACCAACCACGCTCGAGCTTGGACGAGATGCGCATGGGCTGTGGTAGATCGGGATCCTTCATCATCCATTGTTGGAGCTTTGTATGCCACCGCCAGTCGCGGTTGAACCTGTGCTCATTAGCATGCTAGACGAGGGTCTCAGATATTTGAGCGTACAATTCTTGAGCAGCAAGTTCTTGGTAGATGTCTCGCGGAAACTGATAGAATATAGCAAGCAAGGTTTCCGCCGAGAAACTACCCATCTTCATATGAAGGGGTGGTACATTAGTGACTGTATACGCAGCAGGGAGTGTATAGTCAGGTGGTATGACGGGCTTCACATTCGACTCTACGAAAGGTGAACCAAAGGTCGGGTGTAGAGGCGAATTACTGCGGAATTAGCATTTATCAAATGAGGAGGAGAGTATGCTTACTCAGGACGGCTCAAATCGAGTCCAAGGACCGTAAGATCTTGCCCAACAGCTAGTGATGAGTAGTCAGGGCTCTCAAGAGGTATCATTGATAGTAGCCCAGGCAAGCCATACCGCTCGGAATCCGTCATGTCTGCCAGCTTCTTATGCTGCGAGGGTTGCGCGTTCGGTGAGCCAAGTGTTTCGGAGCTGAAAGGCGGATCGAACTGGGACTGTTGAGGGCGCTGGCCTATAGGTGCGACAGAGTTAACACCTCGAAGCGTGAGTTGAGATCCACCAAATGACGGGTTGCCTATATTTCCGAGTGGTTGACCCGTCCGTAAGTTGCCCTGTGCAGGTTGTTAGTAGGATGGGTAGATGTTGGGGTGGCGCGCGCGTACGTCCTGTAATCCGCCCGGGTTCCCACCGAAAGAGGTCCGTGATACTGCGTGAATGAGCAAAACGTTAAGTCATGGAGAGCAAAAGTACATACCTCCACCGACAGCCGGGTTCAGCGTTCTGTCCTGCTGTCCCTCTGTTGGACTTGAAAGACCGTTGCGTGTCTGTCCGAGACCAGGAAAGGCTCCAGAATTTGTGCTTCCACCAAATGCCGCCGCGTTCTGAATCATTCCGGTTCTTCGATCTGGACCAACATCACCGGCACCTCCTAGCGGTGGAAATTCTTCTATGTTTCCGGTCTGGGGCTGGCCTCCGCCGGACAATTGGCCTACACCCGCTTGCCCACCAAACCTGTAGTCATCACTACTTCCAGAAAACTGTCCTGACGCTGCTCCATTACCATCCTCATGTGACTGACTCTGTATTTGCTGATGTTGCGCGTTTGGGGCGGAGCCGCTCTGGCCTTGAGGTGTATTTTGCTGCGGTCGCTGGATCGTGGGGTGCTGAGCGGTTCGTAAGGTCGGATTGGACCACATCTGCTGCGCTGACGTGTTCTGTTGCGCTTGAGGTGCGCCTGATAAAGAAGGGAATTCCCTAGAATCGAGAACATTCAGCGTGGATCTCGGGACACCATCATCATTCGAATGCCCAGCAAGCTCATGTTTAAGTCGCTCTCTCCTTTTGCGGTTTCTTATGACGATGTAGAGAGACTTACTCTAGATTGAGAGGTGTATGAGGCTGTGAGTTTCCGATTGTCTGCGCAAAGCTTGACAAACCGCCGCCGTTTGTTCGCGTTTGTGCGGAAGAGAGACCCGGTGCGCCGCCCATTGGTCCTCCAAATGCCCATTGTGACCCGCCTCCTGGGACACACATATAAGTTAGCCCTCAAGTTGACCTCCACTTACAGTACCGGCTATCCTCACCAAGTTTTCCGTTCTGTAACCGGCCAGACCCCAGCGGCCCTCCACGGGCGCCGCTGTTCTGTTGGTTTTGAAACATGCTAGATGGAAGGGTCCGCAGAGGCTGTGTTCCTGGCACTGTTCAATGTAGTGAGTTAGCGATGGTTGCTCGTAAAAGGTGCGGCTGGAGCGCTTGCAGTTGGGAGACCGATGAAGCGAAAAATGTCGAGGATCCAAGAGGGCCGTCGAGATGGTTGAAGGGGGTAAATCGGGCTCAGGATTGCGCAATGCGTGAGACGGAAGCCCAATAGCGATAGCGACTGGAATATGTGCTGATTTCTTGTGTGTAAGGGCAGGGTGGAGCTCGAGATTGTGCAGGACGGTGTTTCAAAGGACCTCGTGGAGCGACCAACCTGCGCGGTTCATAGTATGAAGCCGGATACGAACCTATGTCAGAGGTTTCCGGATCCGCTCTCACAGTGGAGCTTGAGCTTTCGAAGCGGTCGTAGCTGCAGTATGGCTGGTTGTGCCCTGTGCCTTGTAGTTGAGGTGCTCACAGGGCTGCTTGCTGCTTGAGGCCTTGGCACGCTAGTTCGCGAACAGCTAGCGAACCTTCCCCATGCTTCAAGGCTGGTGAATTGCAAGGATGCGCGTCGATCAGAATGGTGCTCATTCCTGCGCTTTGTTGCCTTGAGGCCTGATGGATCAAATACATAGAAACCACAACTGAAGAATACCCTACTCGAATTCCTGCGTGCACAAAGCTTCAATCTTACGCAATTCCACGGTGCGCCCAGCTCAGTGCGACCGAGCCAGGCACAGCACAGCCACCTGTTCGTTCAGTGACCCAGAATGACTCATTTTGATTCAGCGTCCCGCCCATCATAGTAAAATGAATTCTGGACTGCCAGTGGTACATGTGTTAGGAAGTTGTCGGAGTGGGTTCAGTAACGAGCCATCTTTTGAGCGATATAGACTCATAGTGATGGATAATGATGCTTCGTATTTTCACTGGTTATATAGAGCAACCACGCAGATAGAAGAATAGCAGAAGGATGAGACGAAATCAGCCATATTTGAATTGTAAAGAGCGATGGTGCGTATCATGGCAACCTTCCATTAAAGAAGCATTGTGATTCAACCCTTTTTTGCCGAAGAGACACCGCATAGCGGATACTGATCATATTTCCGACATCGTCTGAAAGCTTTCCGAATAGGGAGAGAAAAAAAGATGTTAACGCCGAAGAGAAGCTGACTTCCCTCAACATGCAGGTCATTTCTGCGAACGAAGCAACTGACGAAGCGTCTCGACCTCGCCTTCGAGCCTGGCGACCTTAACGCGTAGATCGTCTCGCTCGCCCTGCGTCTCCTTCAATTGAGACTCAAGACCGGACATTTGGTCGACGCGCTTTTGGCGATATCTGCGAGCTGCGAGAGTATTCTGCCGCCGCTTTTCGATGCGAGCAGAATCAACAGGGAGGGAAGAGGTTTTGGTATTGGACAATTTGGTAGGGGAAGAAGACCTATCCGATGAAGAGGGACTTTGGTTTTGCGGGCTCGTAGGACTGGAGCCAGCATTGATCAGATAGTCTGCTGTTGTTAGCTTGAGAAGGTTTAACAATTGTGAGCAACGTACCTCTTCCCACTGTGTTTGTTGAGCTTGGGTCATACATATTTTGTATCATTGTCGAAGAGGATTGGAGGTCACTCGAATCGGCCAGCGACGTCATCAAGGGCATCTCTGATCCAGTCGTCGCTCCATGGTCGATAGGAAAACTGCTGAGGCCGGAATTTTGCAAAGAAGAAAACGCGTCCCAGGTAGAAGCATCAAAGTATGGATGATTAACGGTATCAAGCGAGGAACCCGTCAGGGCGGTAAGCGAAGCCGAAGATGAGGAAGACAAGGGAAAGGCAGTTGAGCCAACGGAAAGTCCATCGGCTCCAGAGTAGGATAGCGACTGGTCAGCGAGGAAACTAGTTTCCTCGCCATGGTGGATCGACTTCGACGGGGAGTCTTCGTGGAGAGAAGAACATGTTGAGCTGGGAGGGAGTTGGAATGGTTCCTGCAACTGCTGACTCCATGACGATATGGTATAAAGCGGACCTTCAAGCCCGCTGGGGAAATCTAGGTGCTCTTCAAAGAAAATTGGATTCGCTGAAAGGCCCCCTGCACTGGGTGAGAGGGCGAGAGTTGAGTTGAAGAGTCAGAATTTGGGCCCGGGAATCGCGGGGTTTATATATTGGCGCAACTGAAGAAGGGCTGCGGCTGAGTCAAAGGGCGGGCGGATTTCAACGAGCGGAATTCCTGGGTGGGTGCTGGGCGTGCCTTGTGTGGCCCGAGCGGGCGGTCTACTTTAGTTTTCATGCACCTCAGCGCGCAACTTGTCGAGCACAGCCTTCAACGAAGCCCGCATCAGGACGCACAACGTCGTCAATGGCGGCCATACCAACTCGTCGAGCTGTCAGATCGCGATTGACGTCGATTCCGCCGTCCGAATTGATCCTCCCCTTCCTCGCGCCGTCCTTCCAGCGATCTGCGCCTGCCCCGTACGCTGCCGTCTCCCAATTCTCAACATCGCCAGCACTATGCAAACGAACGGATAACAACAAAAACCGAGGGGTGTCTATACTCAGACATACGGGCCTGCGGCCGCGACAGAAACTTTCTGTGAGGCTCAAGGATCTACCTAAACCGCGTTCGCAAAGAGAGTCTGTCGAGGGTGCCCCAAATCACGGTCTATATGGATTTTTCAAGGACAAGAAGCTGCTGCAGTATCCAAAAGACGAGAGGTCTCACGGTGAGCAGTACGATATCCTCAATTGCGATTGAGTGGCAGCTGATTGTTGGTCATAGGCAAATCGTGGACAATCTTCCAGCTTCGAAACAAGAGCTGGGATGATCTTCACGTGCTATGGTGGGTTTGCGTGAAGGAACGAAACCGATTGGCAACACAGATCTTGGAGCACCAGCGCATTGAAGCTGGCTACGGTGCGACTGAGTATGAAAACAGGGATAAGACGGTATGTACATTTACATACCAGCCTGCTGTTCACGCCTTGACTTTGGCTTTCACCCGATGGCCTTCCCTAATCACATGAATTTTCCTCGATCTGGCTAACGTGTCATTCTAAAGGTCCAAGAAACCATGAAAGCGATCCACGACGCCCTGCTTGAAAGACAGTACGCCTGGGAAGATGCATACCAGCTTGCGCGCGATGATCCGCAAATAAATTTGAGTGGTGACGGGCCTGTGTACGACGAATCTGCCACGATAGATGTGAGTGTTGTCAGTCTGAACTGAGTCCTTCGAGTGCCTAACAGGAACAGAACGAACCATTTGCAACAGAGGAGTTAGAAGAACCCGGAGAACTTGCGCAAGAGGTTAACGAGGAGAGCAAAGAGTCAAAGCCCAAGGACCTACCCGCGCCGAACTTTTTTAATACTCCAGAGAATCCCCCGACTCTAGCGGAGAAGGCGAAGCAGAAGACAACGAAGCTGTTATGGAACAAATGAGCTCGAGTCGATGCTTTGATCGCGAGCCCTGCATCGTTTCGCGGTAGCAGACCAACGAGCCGCATCTGCTTTGTATGAGGCCTGTATGAATACTGGAAGCGCTTTTAGCCTGCGGCACAAAGTAAAGTCGTCTGTATGTTAGTGTAAATTATGGGACTATCGTGGAGCGCATTTGGCAGTGGCGATAGCTGTCAGATACTACATTTAGAGAGGACAAGCATTATTCATCGTTTTCGGAACGAGCTGCATCTCGTTTGAGCATTCTAGTAGCCCAAGTAGGCTCCGAAACGAGTAGTGTTCTAAGAATCCCTGGCTGCCTGCGGGAAAGTGCTTGCGCAGCAAAGAGCAGTGGCGTAACCGAAGAAAGAGCTACCCCCCACATCTGCACCTGCCCGGTCTCACACCGCAACAACATCTCTCTGCCACCGCTACACACCGACACCGAGTACTCCTACATTCTTGCTTACACTTTGCCTTACATCCATTGCAACACACCACCATGGACGAAATTGCGCCTGAGTATGACGTCGTCGTGCTAGGAACAGGTGCGTCTATACCCCGCCATACCGTAGACTCGCCCAGCTGCACAACTTCCGTACCCGTGCAGGAAGCGGTCTTGGGCGGCAGACGCTTTCTGGTCAGCTAAGGCAGTGTTTCTTCAACTCCTCCAAGCTGGCGCAGAGGATATAGAAGTTGTTCAAATGGGCGAGTCTCTACGGTAAGGAACCTTATAAACTAACAGTGCTCTGCAGGTCTCACGGAATGCGTTCTTTCAGGCGTCCTCAGTGTGAAGGGCAAGAAGGTGCTTCACATTGATCGCAACGACCACTATGGAGGGTAGGTGTTCGACCCATAGCCCCATCTCCGAAGGCAGACAGCTCACACAATACAGCGAAGCAGCCTCTATCAACATCGAAGCGGTACATTACACCTCCTGCGCCGCTACAAGCAACTGTATTGACCGGGCATAGCTCTTCAAGAAGTATGGCAACACGGCGGGCGAGCCATGGAAGAAGTACGGCCGTGTCAACGACTGGAACATCGATCTTGTCCCTAAATTGCTCATGTCGAACGGGGAGTTGACCAATATCTTGGTCTCGACCGATGTCACACGATACCTCGAATTCAAGCAGATTGCTGGAAGCTATGTGCAACAGGGTCGCGGTGCAAAAGCGACCGTGGCGAAGGTTCCATCCGATGCTGGTGAAGCGCTGAGGTCGCCGTTGATGGGTCTCTTCGAGAAGCGGAGAGCCAGGAACTTTCTGGAGTGGGTCGGTGCATATAAAGAGGATGATCCCGCGACACACAAGGGTAGATTCATGCAGCAGACGTAGGCGGCTCGGGATATATCGCTAACAATAATTCCAGGGCTCGATGTCAAGAACGCCACCATGAAGGAAGTTTACGACAAATTCGGCCTGGAAGCGACCACAAAGGACTTTATCGGCCATTCTATGGCTCTCTTCCAGACCGACGAGTACATCAACACCAGAGGCCAGGCGAATGAAGCCATCACGCGCATTAGGCTTTATGTCAACTCGATGGCGAGATACGGAAAGTCCCCGTACATCTACCCGCTTTACGGACTTGGCGAACTACCGCAAGGTTTCGCGCGCTTATCAGCTATCTACGGTGGCACATACATGCTCAACACGGACGTCGATGAGTTCCTGTACGATGGCGGAAAGGTGTCAGGTATCAAGGCCACCATGAAGGAGAAGCACGATGACGGACCCGGCATGAAGTTCGAGACCAAGTGCAAGAAGATCCTCGCCGACCCATCCTATTTCCCGGGCAAAGTGCAAATCACTGGTCACCTCCTGAAGGCCATCTGCATCCTGAATCACCCGGTTGCGAGCACCGACAACTCGGATTCCCTTCAACTCATCATTCCACAGTCACAGGTCGGCCGGAAAAACGGTAAGTCCTACGGATCATGGGCAAAAGAACAAGCCGGCTGATTTATTTTAGACATCTACATCGCCGTTGTATCATCAGCCCATAATGTTTGCCCGAAAGGATACTACATCGCCATTGTTTCTACGATTGCGGAAGGTGACAGCAACCACCACCTCGAGCTGCAGCCAGGTCTTGACAGGCTCGGCCGTATCGAGGAGCAGTTCTTGAGCGCGCCAATTCCCCTCTACGAACCTCTGGAAAGTGGAGTAAACGACAACATCTTTCTTTCCAAGAGCTACGATGCCACCAGCCACTTCGAAACTACGACCGGTATGCACGATTTTCCTATCAAACATAGTTGCTATGATTACTGACAATACTTAGATGATATTCGAGACATCTATCGACGCGCTGAAGGTCATGAATTGGTTGTTGAGGGTCTGCGGGACGGACAGAACTTGGTGGCTGACGAATAGGTTGCGCAGATGGTTTGGTAATCACTGCTGGTTGGGATACAAGATAAGAATCCTCAAGGCGGATTACAGTGGCTGGGGTGCTCTGAGGGTCTACTAAACGCTGTCACTGTTACAAAGGGGCGGTAAGCGACCGAAATCTCGTCGTCAGTGTGAATGGGCAGTACAGTCGTTTGGTGTCCATTGGATACATTCACCAATTGAGTGCAGTTTTATAGCAATGTTATAAGCGTTCATGTTTCCCACGGACTTGGGGTGCAGGTACCATAGTTCGAACTGTCTTGTAGGAGCGCTTCAGGCGTCAGTCACTACTCCAGTGAAATCTTACCTATTAGCAGCGCTCCTAAGTAGCAATCCAAGCCGGTATCTGTACCCCTTCTCCAGTAAGGAGGCTGCGCGTCTGCCATGTGTCAAAGTCGAGCAACGTGCCCTGCATCGCCCATTACCTTCATTTACGGATGTAACTTGTAGCCATCACCATCACCTTCACCGATGCCGCACAGGGGTTGAGTGGAGCCATTCCCAAGAAGGAAATCTTCGAGACGCGTGTGACGGCCTCGGGAAGTCTTGGCAGGAGCGCATCCCAAATTTGGCCGCGTACTTTAACCATTGAGGTGCGCACTCTTTACAGCGTCACCTCCCTTGCTGCGTGTCTCCCAGAGACAGCCACTCCTTAGACGTACAAGATGGCGCAAGTCGGTCGCTATCGTTTCCTTGCGATCGCCGTGATCTTTCACGTCATCTACATTTACTCGTGAGATTGTTCGGAATCGAGCTTCGGAACGCGGAAGCTCACAGCGTATAGCATTTTCTCGATATACTTCGTTAGTCCAATCGTCCATGGCATGCGCGAGCATGCGCTGGTGTCAAGCGAAGCTCCAGCGAAAAGATTGGTGCTGTTTGTCGGCAAGCCTCCTCAAGCGCCTTTGGGGTTGCAGAGCTAACGACTATGACAGGCGACGGCCTCCGCGCAGACAAGGCCTTCCAGTCCTTTCCTGACCCTTCACCCTCCGCACAAGGTACCGAAGAAGCAAAGAAACCCCGCCCTCTTGCGCCATTCCTCCGATCCAGGGTCCTCGAGCATGGAACCTTTGGCGTCTCTCATACACGAGTTCCGACCGAGTCCCGGCCTGGACATGTCGCGCTCATTGCTGGTTTATATGAGGATGTGTCTGCGGTTATGACAGGGTGGAAGCTGAATCCGGTCAACTTCGACAGTGTCTTCAACAAAAGTCGACATACATGGAGCTGGGGAAGCCCAGACATTCTACCAATGTTTGAGCAGGGTGCAGTGCCCGGAAGAGTGGACGCGGACACGTACGATGCTGAGTTCGAGGACTTCTCAAAAGAAGCGCTGGAGCTGGACATATGGGTCTTTGACAAGGTCAAGAAGCTCTTCGCGGATGCTAAGACCAACGCTACACTCGATGCTGAGCTACGAAAGGAGAAGAACGTGTTCTTCTTGCATCTCCTGGGACTGGACACGACAGGGCACGCACATCGACCGTACTCAAAACAGTATCTGCATAACATTCAAGTAGTGGATCAAGGCGTTCAAGAAATTACTAAGCTCGTGGAGGACTTTTATGACGACGGAAAGACTGCCTTTGTATTCACAGCAGACCATGGCATGAGCGACTGGGGCAGCCACGGAGACGGGCATCCGGACAACACTCGTACTCCGCTGATTGCTTGGGGCTCTGGTGTAGCGAAACCGATCGTGAACAAGACTGGGGTTGCGAAAGGACATGAGGATTGCTTCTCCTCTGATTGGGGCATGGATCAAATTCAGCGTCACGATGTGGCTCAGGCCGATATCGCTGCCCTTATGGCGTACCTTGTCGGACTCGCTTTCCCTACGAACTCGGTTGGAGAGTTACCTCTATCATACCTTGACGCCGATCCGATGACCAAAGCCCAAGCTCTTCTCGTCAATGCTGAGGAGATTCTCGAGATGTATCACGTTAAAGAAGACCAGAAAAAGACAACAGAGCTGCGCTACAAACCGTTCCCTGGCCTCGGCGACGAAACACATTCAGTGGAGTACAGGGTCGCTCAGATTCAAGAGGCAATAGAGGAAGGAGACTACGATGTCTCCATACACCAATCAAACGAACTCATACAGCTCGGCCTCCAGGGCTTGAGATATCTACAAACATACGACTGGCTTTTCCTTCGAGCCCTCGTTACCGCAGGTTACGTTGGCTGGATCGTTTTCGCCATCACCACGGTCATTGACCTCCACGTACTGTACGAAGAGACTGAGACATTCAGAACAGCTCCGAGCATGATCTTCTTCTCTTCTGCCCTAATCGCTCTCTACTCCATTCTCTTCATGCAACAGTCACCCTGGATTTATTACGCCTACGCTCTCTTTCCCATCATGTTCTGGGAAGAAGTATGGGCTCGCAGACCTTCACTTATCAAGGGCAGCAGGATCCTTTTCGGCCATGTCAGGTCACGCACAGACGTTATCAAACTCGTACTCTCTGTACTCGGCTTCTTCGGTGTGTTAGAGGCTTTAGTACAGAGCTATTTCGATCGTGAAATTTTCACTATATGCTATCTCTTTGCAACCACGTGGCCCGCCTTCTACGGGCAGGACTTCATGCGACAAAATGTTACACTTGTCGCCACTTGGGTATTGTCATGCGTGTTGATGAGCGTCTTCACTACACTTCCTGCAAACAAGTTAGAGGATGAGAATTTGATGTGAGCTTTCGCTATCTTGCAAGAGTCTTCAACAGCTAACAAGACCACAGTCTGCTTGCAGGCGTACTGACGTTCGTTGTTGGTTCACTCTATCTGTTCTTCGAGAAATCTATACTGGCAGAGTCCGGTGTGTCGAAAGACAAACTTGCCAAACAAGAGGTAGATGGACTGTCGCGAATCATTCTTGGTGCTCAGGTAGGCTTTACTCTATTTTCCACTCTACATGAGATGCTAATGAAGTACAGCTTGGGCTCATTGCTCTCGCAATGGTCGTTACCCGCTCCAGCATCTGGTATATCCAAGCAAGGACCGGTCTTCCTCTTGGTACCCAGCTGGTAGGCTGGTTTACGCTGATAGCATCACTGACAGTTCCATTCCTTCACGGTCTTCGCCCGAACAGCCACTATATCCATCGGCTGATGGTCATCTTCCTCACCTTCTCTCCGTCATTCATCATTCTCACGATCTCGTATGAGGGACTCTTCTACTTCGCCTTCTGGTTATGCCTCTTCAGCTGGATGCGTCTCGAACACCAAGTGTACAAATACACCACAAGCAGCTCACACCACCAATCCACCTCATCAAACCCAATCAAGCCCGCCCTCGAAGCAGCCGCAGACCGCCTCACCTCCCTCAAGAAAGGCAACTACCGCGCCCTCAGCCTCTCCGACGCCCGCATAGCACTCTTCTTCTTCTTCTTCGTCCAGTCTGCCTTCTTCTCCACCGGCAATATCGCCTCGGTATCCTCCTTCTCCCTCGACGCCGTCCAGCGCTTGATTCCGGTCTTCGATCCGTTTTCCCAAGGCGCGCTTCTCATCTTCAAAATCATGATCCCGTTCGCCGTCATGAGCGCCAATTTCGGCATTCTCAACCAAAGGTTAGGTGTCCCTCCGAGCGCACTATTCATGGTTGTGATGGCGGTCGGAGATGTCATGACCCTAAACTTCTTTTACATGGTCAAGGATGAAGGGAGTTGGTTGGACATCGGGACGACGATTAGTCATTTTGTCATTGCGAGTCTGCTGGGGGTGTTCGTAGCGGGATTAGAGTTGGTGAGCGAGTTCATCATCCGGGGTGTCACGTTTGAGGATCAGAAGAAGAAGGAGGAAAACAAACCTGTTGCCGTGAGTGGAGCGTCGCAGAATGGGAAAGCCAACGGGACGAGCAATGGGCCGAGCACTAGGAGCGTGCCGCCGCATTTGCGGAAGAAATAGATGGGTAGATAATGTAGATGGGTCAGGTCTGACTGAAGTCGGGCTGTGAGAATGTGCATGTTTTTGACTTCGAAATCAAACTCTGACATTGCAACACACGAGATCGAGAGTTGACGATTGTGTCTCGCTTCAACTCTTAACCGGGACATGTGGAACACTTCACTGCACTCTTGGACACAGGATGTTTGAGCATGCATCTCCTCATATTAGTCCCTGTACAGTCCTCCACCTAGCCCATCGTGGACCTCCAAACTCCGTACTTGCATGCACGCTCCTTGCTCACGATGTACGCAACCCCCTTTTCATGATCGAACGATCCGACCCCTCCCGTTGAGTAATGCAGATAGGAGACTCGTTAATGGTATGGTGTGGTATTAGTTACAGTCATAACCGTTCCGTCCAGTGGTTCCTTTGTATCCAGACCCGCCCATGCGCCGTGTGAATGAAGTATGACCAGAATGTGAAGGTGAAAACGAAAATGAAGAAGCAGAAGAAGGGCCCAAAAAAAATTTGACCACAGAGAAGAAATCTTAGAAGAGGACCTTTAAGCGTCAGGATCCACAACAGCTTCGTAGTACATGCCGTTATGGAGTTCTTGGCAGAGGTCCTGCGCATTCCGGAGGGCGAGTGCAAAGACGCTTAGCTTGGCAGGTGCGAGCCCTACTGGTGCAATTGTCCTCAACCTATCCCTCGTGTACAACGCCTAGTTGTGGTAACGCGGAGGCGAGATGTTTCCTCCGTGCCCGTTCGTCATCGGCTGGCCTTGAGGGTTGCCGACACCCGGGCCCTGGAACTCCACCTCCCTCCGCATGGAGTCGAGCGTCTGGGGAAAGTATGGCTCTACGCCATAAGTCTTGAGGAAGCTCGCGGTCTTCTCGATGCGCTTGATCTCGCGCTGGACGTTCCAGTCCTCGTTCTCGGCGAAGCGTCGTCGAACCACTTCAACCATGGCGTTGTCTAGTCGGGAGTAGAAGGTTCGGCGTGCTTCCAGGTCGCTCGTATCGCCAGAGTCGAGGCCACCATGCGAGTTGAGGTTGCCGCCGAGCTTGAGAATCAGGTCGAAAGCGTGTCGCGGGCCGTTGGGCAGCAGGGCGAGGCGCTGAATGTCTGGGAGGAACTTCAACATGGCGGAAGCGAAGTGGGCACTGCTGATACTATCGTTGAGGTCATCTTGTAGCCTATGCAGGTCGAAGTTGACAATGGTGATCTTGCGGTCGAGCTGCGCGTTGAGGGTAACGGCCGAGTCGGTTGTCGTGGTGTCCATGATTTTGGCGATTGAGGGCGGGACATCTGGACTCAATTAGCTTATGCTGTGACAGACCATTCGATCCCAAACTCACCAGGTCGGAGTCCGCGCTTGTCAATCCAGCTGTGGACCTCAGCACGCTGCTGCTCCAGCTGCTCGACCCAGTTCTGCATGTCCTGTATCTGCGTCTCCAGCGCGTCAATCCGCTCCTTATACGGTTGCACCGCCTGGTTGAACGCCTGCGCGAGCAGATCCGGCATTGGCTCTGCTCCTATCCTGCCCGAGCTCATCGGGGGCGTGGGATTGCTCATGTTGGACACGGGTCCGTTCATGTTTCTCGCACCGTACCCTGCTGGCTCCTGCGGTTGCTGTGTGCGGGGATAGGACATTTCTTTCTCGTCGGCGGTGGGGGACGCGAGTGGTGGCTGCGAGGTGCGGCTCGAATCAGGCCTCTTCTCGTAGTCGTCGTAGGACTGTGAGCGTGGTGGGGGGTCGGACTCGATGTAGGAATTGGCCCTTGACCGTCTCTTGAAGAACATTATGAAGAAGAGAAGAAGAAGTCGGAAGCCGGGCGGCACTGCGAAGAGGTCGTGTTTAAAGCGAGCGCAATAGGGGCTTGGTGAAGCGCCTGTGGTTGTGGGAGGCTGGAACTGCGGTTTCGCCGTGTCTAGTGGTCGAAAATCGGATGGCTATCTACTGGTAATCGACGAGGTTGGGCAGCCCACCCAACGATCCCGGGATGCTCGAGAGAACAAAAAAACGAGTGACCGTGTCACAAGGCGCCGCCAGCTGTCGCACGCGGTGCAACGTGATGGCTGCAAATCTAAACAATGTGAGTATTCGGATGCTGTTGCGTCAATGTCATGCTGTGCGCGCGCGATATTTGATCTTTCATCTCTCCGCACTTGCTATCGTCGAGCGGGCTGCGGTTGGCCCTAGCGCTCCCCCGAAGCCGAAGCCGCCTCCGCCTACCAGCCTTCTCTTGGCGGCAACCAAACGATGCGAGTCCGCGTACGCATGCTGTTTCGAAGCACATGTCTGCAGTTGTCGAGCACGGTTGAGAGCTGTCGCATTCGAATTCTATTTGTTTTTTTTGTTCTGCTCACTGAAGCGGTGCGCGCCGGAAAGATGCTGCAACTCGCCTTATCGGTCTGCATCGTGTAACTCCTCGTTGCAGAGTACAGCAAGGGGCACCCACGGGTCTATTTATCGATCACCTAGAATCAGAACCGGCTCGTTTGAGATACATATACGTTTGCCCTCTGGAGCAGGATAACTCTAGTCTGCCAGCAACTCGGTCCTTCTCTATAGTCCTAGAAATGTATGCACACTCCCTGCATACACCGAAACTGCTGATTTATACCCGCCGTGATGAATTTCTCACAGCATCAGCATGGAACACTGCTGGTCGGCTGCACTTATTGGGCGACAGGGTTCGGTAGTGGAAGGGATTCTACTCAAATGGTATCGCCTGCAAGCTTGAGCTTACAACCATTTCCTTCAAAGAAATTCCTTGGGTAGCAATTCCTGATAACTGAAGCAATGATGCATTTCTACCTTCGGACAGCACGAAGAGAGCCATTCTAGGTCAATTATATATCCCTTCAATCACTTGGACTACCGTCGTCCTCTATGTCTATACTTCTCTTGTTTTTCGTCTGAGTATTTCTATTCTTCGGTAACTGATGCGATCTATACTTCTCCGTCTGAATGCTTACTTCAGGCTTCAGAAGCGCCCTGAACTCTAAAAATGGCTCCATTGAACTCGCCAATCCATCCTCAAGCGCTTCCACAAGACATAGCAAGATATAGTGTTTGGATTCCGAATCCCTGTTTAGCTACAAGAGTCAACTCTAAACCATACGTCGAACAGTCAGCTATTCGAATCCTCATGGTCATACCTCACTTGTCGTATCCCAGTATTATTGTCTACACTTCTGACTACAGCCATCCGTTGACCCTACGTACGTACGAAGGATCTACCACCAGCCTCATCCAGTAAGGATGGAAAGCCACTTCACAGAATTGGCACGTTCACAGAGCCTCAACACCCAACTCCGTCCACGCATCGCAATACAGCAGCACCCTCGTAGCTTTCTTCCCTTTCCAGGTCCGCTTCGCCAACTAGCGGACGATCGCAGTTCGAAACAAGCGCGAGTTGTCCGAAGAGCCTCATCTTCCGCCGCGTTAGATCTCACTGGCACTCATACGCGAAGGTCCAAGCATACGAGTCAGAAAAGTCCGAACCCTACGAACCTAAGATCTTCCCAAGGAAGTGGTACGTTGTAACGGAGCCGAGGGCTTCTAGAAGATGTGAAACCCTGTCTCCTTCATTCCAGGTCTGGAAACAGTGAGGGTGAGGGTGGACCGGACTTCGGTGTTGTACACGTACTCGGGACTGGCCAATCACATTCCATCTCAAGAGCGAATACCGTGTTTGGGATCGCAAATCTGAGGGCGAGGCTGAGGGTTTACGTGGAAGGGTAAGGATTAATAATGTGTGAGGAAGTCTAGGGTTGACGTTGCCTTAGAGTTGCGGACTTGGTGGTAGGGGACGGGAGGCACGTGGCAGGTTCTGGTGCCGCAACGTGGCGATGGGAAGGGAGCTACGAGAACGTGATTTAGATAGGAAGGTAGAGATTTGGGGATTGCAGGGATGGCATGTTGTTCGAAGAAGCGAGAGGGCAATTGAGGGAAGTTTGGGAGACTGGGAGTTGCTGGGTAAGTCGAATAAGCCACCTTACGAACTGGCGAACACGCGCATCAAGCGACTAGATATAAAGATAACAGCTGATGCATCTGAAGGCGGCGAAGTTCACATGTTCTTGGTATAATACCTTTTAAGGCAATGACAGTTCTGGAAGTACTCCGTTTTTTGGGTTAGTGATGCCGTAGCACTTATTAAAATCAAGGGATATCAACTCGCAATCATACAAATCATGATATTTGATGATCTATCCACTGGAATTTTCATTAGAAACAAGCAGTTCGTCGCAAGGCGTAAGGCCAGCGGGAAGGAAGAAGCAGGTCTACCATTGCGGTTCCATCCAGAAATCCTTTCCGCTCTGGCGCTGAGGCGAAGCTCATCCGCTGCGTCGACACCTACTAGTTGCCGGTCTGAATCGCTCATGGGTATGTCCTAAAGCCGAGCGCGTAGATGTCTAGTTCCAGATCAAGTGAAGTTACGATGTCAACATTATCAATCCGGGTTACCAAAGCTCATCCTTCTACGAACACAGCACTGACACACCACTCTACCAACCACAAAAGAACACCAATCAGGCATACCTTCCATCATCCTCCAAACCATTATTCCTTCCCTCCCGCGTAAGCTAACGCCCGTCTATCTGACTTTGCCAAATCCTCATCTCACCCATCCACCTCGACCGGAAAACCCATTCCCCGCTACGCCATAGAAGCCGAGAATAACATTAGCATTCTGACTGACGTCGTCTGAACATGATTTGCTGCGGCTCTAGCCGTCAAGCTAGTCACGGTGTGTGCGTTGTTCGCCCCAACATCCAGCAGTCGTAAGCATGGGAGGCGAAGGATTGCTTAGCACCTCACACTACGTTTCGATTGTCGAAAAAGACCTGATGCTGGCGAATGAGCTACCAGCCTTTGGGAGGTTTTTTTTGGACCCCATATTTTGTTTTTGACGCATATGGAAGGATGATGTTAGGATTCTCGAATGTCGCAGACTTTTTGGGGAGCGGGAGGATGATATCTTGTCGTGAGTTAATGATGAAGGAAGGCGGGAATGGATTCTGGCGTTTGTTTCTTGTTGTGTTCAGATCTTGCGGAACTGAGAAGTGTCCTGGACGATTGCAATTCTGCTGTGCTGGCTGTCAGCATATCGCACACGTGTCCCAGCTCAGCCTACACATGCACCACTCGCTAGATCTGTCCCATCCCGAAGACCATCCTACATATCAAATTCCCCCAATCCCCAATGCCGAAAACTTTCCTTTTCGTAATTCGCCTCAATTGCGGTGTCGTTTCCACCCACGACCCCGCTGTTTCAGGCTCAACAACAAACCACGGTTGCCAAGCCGTCTCTTCCAGAAAACGTCGGGCAGTGAAGATCATCGCATGAACCCCAGATGTGGAGCCATGACGGTGAGATGATCATGCATCTGGAAGCCCGCCACGACGAAGATGAGGCGCATTAAGTTTCGTTACGTAGATTGAGCGATGACGATTGGGTCATTATGCGGGGTCTTAAGAATTACAAACAGGAACAACACAGTTACCAGAGGATGCGGTATTATCATAGTAAGAGGCGATTATGGACATGAGAATCTATCATGCGAGGTGGGCAAATGATGTGTGGACGGCTGAAGAGGCAGAAGCGACTTGGAGTCCTGTCCGGCAGTTGGGTAGCGGTTTGATCTTGAGTGATAGGTGTCAAAACGTTCATGCTGAATTGTTTCGTTTCGAACGTACCCACAACACTTCAACGACACTTGCCAAGAATCAAACGACCTTCGACCCCAAATGCTGATAGAGCTGTCGTGAGCTGGTGATCGGCATCAGAAGAAGTTATGCCGGCTGTGGAGTGAGAAACTCGCACTGGGGTCGACCGTGGGGAAAATTAAGCTAGAACCACATTACCGAAGCCACGCGCGTGTCTCTGGGCTGCATCGTACCATGGTTGGGGCATGGGTAATCACATATTTTAGTGAAGATTTGTTGTGTGACTAGGAAGCAATCGACCGAATTTACCGCTAACCGCCTCATCACCCTATCTGTCCGGGTACTTCTGGGGCACTCACATCGTGTTAAACTTTCATGCCAGCTTAAAAGAAATTGACCCAAGTCTAATTTAGGTTGTAGGATTCCCAGTGGTGGTCGACGTGAAGATGATGCGGACTCCGCAATATCACGGACTTTGCCAGCTCCGACCGCAGCACAGATTGCGCGTACTCTGCCTACAGTAGACTATAATAGGCCAGAGGTGAACAAGAAGCGTCGTATGTAGTGCATGCAGTCCAAGGCGTCGTCTGAGGGGCCGATGCCAAGACATGACTGCTTTCGCATGCAGTTCGTACTGTACTAACTCTAGCCGAACGTCGACAGCTCGAACTGGTACTAAGGAATCGACGAGAAGTGAGAAGCAAGTCAGAGCTCCGGAGTATACTGTAGACCGGAAATAATCATACGGTCAGACAGGACTAATGGCGTGCGCCTGTCAGGTAATCTTTTGATAAGAGAACATAAGCTGCGCCAGTAGCCCTAGTAGCCCTAGTGTTAGCCGACGAACCAAAGACGCATTCAGGTTCTTAGTTCTGCTGTAAGTGATGCGCGTACCAGAATACGTAGACAGGCGCAGATGGCCAGTTGCTGGAAAATGAGTTACTGTTGACGAGCCCGCGGGCGTCCAGCTATCATCCGCTTCAGAAGCCGCCAACTCCAAATCGTGAGACAGGTTCAAGAAGCTTACAGCAACGAGCTATCTGTCTAGGGCTATGGCGAGGCGTTGGTTGTTCGCTGATCTGCCAGAACTATTTGTTTCTGAGCCTGGTACCGTGTTTTGGGTCCTGTGGTGGGCTATTCATCTTCGGCGGTCCAGTACCCGGGCTTCTCGATTAGGTACAACCGCAGGGGACCGTCTGAACCTGATGCCGAAAAGAGAGAGAAGATTCTGCGAAGCGAGTACATGAAACATCGGATGCGAACGACAAGGAGAAAAGAGACGTGAAACAATAGTTCATATTGCTCAGCTAGAAGGCAAATGAGCGAAAGTGGGACAGTAGTCTCGTGAATGACTAGAAATCAGATCCAATTGAGCAGGTGCTCGTACTGTCGGCCGTTGAAGGACACCATAACGGGGTTTGTAGCTGTGGGACAGGCAGGAGACAGCCTGGTTCACAAGAGTCCCAAACGCTCGTCTCCTGCTGCACAGGCGCAAAGGACCAGACGCGGGCCGGAGACATCCATTAAGGACTGGGGGTTGAAATTGGAACAACTGTGCCTTATTTGGTGATCTCGTAATGATATTGAAGGATGTGACCCTGGGAAGCGCGATGCAGTTGGAGCAGACGGAGAGTGAGAAATCGATATATTGAAGAGATTGCCATGTTGGTGTTGGGAACAGCGCTGCGGTGTTAGCAGAGCCCTCGGCAGAATCGGCGCGTGTTGGGGTGCAGCCGGCAACGGGCACAGGCCGAAGTGACTCCTGGTACAGAAGAGAGGGACTAGGGCTGTGGCTGCACTCAATAAAAGCCTTGCAGCAGTCGTCAGCCGGCGAAAAGTGTCACTGTCACCAAGCTGCAGCAGGCCGGAAGCGCACGAGGACGCTCTGTCCCAGGGCCAGTGGCATCCAGCGTCGGTATTGCATCTGGGCGGCTGAACGGGTGTGGCAATCAAACAGTTATATAAACGCGCATGTGTAGAGCGGGATATGGACATGGTGGTGAGGTTGCAGCAGCACTGGCGGCGATTGGCGTGGTCCAACGTGACGAGCGCTCCCTCGGCGCCTTCCCGAAATGAAGATGCAGGGGCTATTGGCAACGCTGCAGACCCTGCCTTCGATTGCGCGAGACTCAACGCCGGGGACAACGGGCGCAGACTCGGGTCCAGCGTCTGTTTGCACCGCATCGCAGCGCCGTTGTCGAGCCGTGGGATACACTTGTATGTGTTTGCAGCGCTCACAGCTCCGCAGTGTCTTCGCACGCAGGTGTTTGCAGTGGGTCGGGTGGGAAATTGGCGGCAGGGGCGAGTCGGCCCCTTCCCTGCTAGCGCGGTTTGATAAAGAGCAGCCGCGACTGTGCACACAGCCTCTCCGCGAAACAGGACAGGGTGCTTGCTTGTGCGAGCAGCAGTTAATTCCAGCGCGCAGTGAGGCCGAGTTGCACGCGCAAGATGAAAGACGCACCAGGCCCGCAGCCCCGCGAACTCGTTGCTTGAATGCCTTCTGCGATTCTGCGTGCCAGGTGACTTGAGCGTGCGTGCCAGAGCGAACGAACACGAGGGACCTATTTTTGCGTGCCTACTGCGCTATCGAAAGCGAAGCCGTCCGCCGACGACACTCCCCTTTCCTGTGCGTGGCCCGCCCGTTTGATGAGAAGGCGAGCACTCCGCAAGGCTGGGCGCAGGGAGAATTCTTAGCGACCATTTGGTGCCTTACCCTTTCCGCCCTCCCCTGCCTGGTCCGGCGCGCAAATTGGTCGCCGTCGTTTTGGCCGTGACTCTCCCGCTCGCTGCGTGGCCTGGGCGCTGCGGTTCTGGCTCTGCTGTCTCTCTGTCTGACCGGGCTGCGTCTGCTTCTGCTTCCTCCTCACCACTACTCCGCCTCGCCTCACCTCACCCTCCTCACCCTCCTCCACCTCTCTCCCTCCGCCAACTCGACAATCCGACCGGATAGCTGCGCTGCTTCGTGCGAAGAGCAGTGCGCACCACCGCCGTCGACGCCTCCGAGTCCCCTTTCCTTCTCACGACCAGCCGTTACGATTCCCGACCGTGGGCCACGCTCCTTGAACGATTCCCCGGAATCACGACCTCTCGCTGCAGACGTTTCCTTCGTGCCCAGTTGCTCAGCTAGTTGCACTGTAATCCGACCGTTGCCTGCCAACGTCGCCCTCGCTCGTTTCCCCGCAGAAAAGTTTGGTGTTCCTGTCGCTTCCAGGTGACCCAGTCACGACGATCGCCTGTCTGTCCCGCCGCTCAGGTACAAAGATAGCATTGCCAACCGCCAGGGATCGGCAGCGCCCTCCAGGTACCAGCACGATTGCGAGCAGTCTTTGTAGAAAAGACGACCCGGCGTCGAGGCCAGGCACAAACCTTTGACAACAGCAGCCACGGCGACAGGTCCTTTGTCGCGGGCACGCTGTTTCATTGACGGCTCGTCACGCCTGTCAAGCCCTGGTTCGACGACTCGTGCGCCGCAGTGTTGGGACAGGCCAACACCCGATTTTCTCGCGACTGGAAACATCGTCGTCAAACATGACGGCGTAGGTCGAATTGCTGAACCGTTCACGCAACCGCGCATCTCCTCTGCCTGGGGCATCGGTTCTCTTTCTAGCTGTGCTATCAGTCTAGTGAGTCTCCCCAGCGTATATGGACGAGTCCTACGACTCACGCGACTCTGCAGCTGCTAATTTGCATTCTCTGCAGGTCCATTCCTTATACCTTTGACTATACGTCAAGTACACTCGTTTGAAAACTCCCTGACAGTAGGCCTTGGGTTCCTCCTCAACTGGAACTGTTTCGGCTGACGAACGCAGACTCTCGATTCTCTCGAAACTTGTTTCTGATACCCTCGAGATACCTAATTAGACCTAAAGGTTGAAGATAATCGTAAAAATGCCGCGATCAACGACGATATGGGCCGCTGCGCTGGTCCTGGCCAGCTTGTCTGGCTCTGGTTCGATATTGACCACGGCCGAAGCAATGCCAGCGCCAGGACCGCAGGAAACGGGGGGCCGGCCAAGATACTACTTCCCGCGGCATATCAAACGTCAGATCGTCACGAACTCGACTGCCCCGGCGTCAGCTACCTCTTCAAGCTCGTCTAGCTCATCGAGCAGTTCGTCGCCAAGCTCATCTAGCTCGTCGTCGAGTTCTTTGTTGAGCTCCTCATTGAGCAGCTCCTCAGACCTGGAACTACGACAGTCGACAACGGATGATCTATCGTCTTTCTTCAAGTCATTGCTTGATGGCTCGTCATCACAATCGTCTTCTTCGCCCCTATCTTCGACCGCCGAAACGTCTAACTCTACGACCGCCGAACTCGTCAGCAGCACAAGCAGTTCGATAATAACTACTACAATCGTTACTGTAGATACGAGTGTGTTGCCAGCCTCGAGCTCATCTCCACCTGTCGTCGGAACTGGAAACCTGAGATCGGACCCTGAATCTAGCTCTACCTCTCAATACACCCCACCGGCACCGATACCGGTCGAAACTTCTGATGTGCCATCGTCAAGCGCTGCTCTGTCGACGAGCAAAGACGTGCCCCAGATTTTACCTACTGGATTACTGCCATCCTCACTTTTGCCAGCAAAGTCAAGCACCGTGGAAGAACCCAAGGTTGAAACAAGCTCGTCGGGAAGTTCTGCTGCCCCCTCAAATGGTCGCCTGCCGCAAACTCCTCTTCAACCCACTACCTCGTCAGGGGCCGACACCCCTTCAAGTTCGGATTCACCGTTGTCAAGTACCGACAGCGGTCTCCCTATCCCGTTCATCATCGGATCCACTGGAATCCTTCCATCCTCTATTGCGCTGCCCACTACGTCTGCCTTGCTCGATTTGTCGTCTAACATCCCACTTGTTGGTCCGACTGGTCTTCTCCCATCGTCCATACTTCGACCTACAGACTCTTCTCTTATAGGTTCTGAGTCCCAAACTTCTTCTGGGGCTGCATCGACCGGCGTTATTCCACCAAACGTTGTACCATCAAGCTCGGCTGCGCCCTCCAGTGACGCACCCGTATCGACATCGGGGTCTTCGGTCATTCAAGGACCTTTCATCCTGCCTCCCCCATCATCGACCGGCACTGGTGGACTTCTTCCGTCAGACCCACTAAGTATACTGCCCACAGGTTCTGGAGGCCTTTTACCCAGCAGCGTCATTGTGCTTCCCACAACCGATCTAGTCTTGCCCACATCTGACATTCCCTTGGTCTCGTTGCCGACTTCTGGCATTGTGGTTGGGATTACCACGGCTTTCGGCATCACAGATTCTGCTCATCCAACGGGCGCACCAACCCCTATAGTCTCTGATTCCGCTGCTATCCCAACATCAGAGAGCAAGACTGAGTCTGCAGGCCTACCCATCGTGCCATCACTGGTCTCTTCCTTGGTTTCTCAGCTGTCATCCATCCTTCAGCCTTCTGAGTCCCTTGGCCTTCCTTCTGGTGTTGTTCCAAGCAGTGGCTCTGGTGTCACCCCGGGACCAACTGCTCCAACTTCAGCTGGTATCATCCCGATCCCAATTCCGTCCCTGTCTTCGGATATATCAAGCGCACTATCTGTCATCACATCTGATATCGGTAGTATCGTGTCGTCGGTAGCCTCGGGACTGCCCACGGGAGTTCCTGTCTCTAGCATTGTGTCTAGTTTGGTCTCCAGCGCAGTTTCCGTTATTTCCTCGGATGTGTCCAGCATTGTCGTTGTGCCGACTGGTACTGCCCCTGTTACTTCGCTACCTTTGAGCAGTATCTTGTCGAGCATTGAGTCTCAAATCTCCACGGATATCTCTTCCGTGTTGCCTGGCACCACTTCTGGGGTTCTTCCGCCATCTGGCTCCTCGATCGTGCCATCTGGTTCCTCGATCGTGCCGTCTGGTTCCTCGATCGTGCCGTCTGGTTCCTCGGTCGTGCCGTCTGGTTCCTCGGTCGTGCCGTCTGGTTCCTCGATCGTGCCGCCTGGTTCTTCGAACGTGCCATCTGGTTCTTCGATCGTCCCATCTGGGACCGGTATTACGACGGACTCAAGTACAACCCCGACCGGCATCATCCCCAACCCCACTTCGTATTCGACTGCTGTGTCAACGTCGGCTACAATTCCGGCCTCAGAATCTAAAACTACAACCGACTCATCTGCCCTGGCCTTGCCTAGTTCTAGTGGAACTTCTACAGAGAACTCGACGGTTTCCGCTGGGCCTACCAGTGCTGCCATCACTCATGCGCCGACTCCAATTTCAACGTCAGAATCTGTTCAGATTCCCTTTGTACCACAGCCTACAACCAAATCAAAGGCTCCCGCCTCGATTGTACCAACTGGATCCGATAGCGCTACCGTCTACATCCCCGGCAGCAGTATCGTTGTGGAGCCATCCACCGCACCGTCACCTCTGCCCACCAGCTCTGGTATTCCGACTGAGCTGCCAAAGATGATCTCCCCACCCGAAGGAGTTCCTCCGACTGAGTCAACTCGCGGCATGTTCCTTGGCCAGATCGGTTTCAAGTGGCCTCTGAACTGGCCTTTTGTCTGCGCGAATGACGGTGGTACTCAAATCTTCGGCTATCTTCCGAGAGCCATCTACGAAGCTCTGAACATTACTGAGGACAAAATCATCATGCAAGGACTCAAGCCGCTTGACACCAGCTCATACTCTGGGTTTGTCACTACAATGGCACTGTTCTGGATGCCTTCGGATCTTGCTAGCACCCTCCAAGCTCAATTGCGCAACCCTCCTGATGCTTTCTGGCACAACAAGAACGCAACCGTGCAGCAGCTGACGGACCTGGTGAACAGCGCGATATCGCTGGAGGCAGGCTCGCTCCCTGGAGATGGCAGTCCATCGCTCACCGATGATCCATCGTCCCAACAAACTGGCGGGTCTCAAGACGGCGGTGCGTTGGGAGGTGATATCGGCGGCAGTCACAAGGTCCAGCCAACCAGTGTTGGCATTGGCGTTGGCGCGGTTCTCGGTGCTCTCGCGTACGGTTCAGCTATGTTTTTCGTTGCACGAAGATACAGGAACAAGAGGTTGGCTCATCAACGCACCAGCTCCGTTCCTAGTACCGGCCGTTATACCTACGGCTCCATGCAGGCCGCTGGACCTGCATGGATGTCCGGTGCCCGCAACGGTAGAATTACCCCTAGCCAACCCGGCAGCCGAGGCAGTCGGGGAAGCAGCAGCAGCAACGGACGCAGCGTACGAACACAGCAAATCTCAGCCCCCGTAATGGCTGAGAACTCTCTCGGATGGAACTAGAGTCCTGGCCAAGAGGCCTCGCACTCACACACGACCTTCACGTGTACCTGTATCATACTTTGCCATCGGGCAATCTCGGGCGATCCTCTACGTGTATAATACTACGCCACACACATCATGAGCGTTGAGAGTCACTTTGTCTCATTCCTCACCGGAGCTCCCGTCCACAGCCACCACATCTGGTCCGGCTCCTCTCCTAATGTTCTGCACTCTCGCTAAGACAACATGTACTCTCATAAGCCTTTTTAGTATATTTTCCTTTCCATTATCTATTTTACTTTTTCACTTCTTTGATACCTGTCTCAGCTAGAGAATAGCTAGACAATTCTTCACCCATGTTAGGGTTTTTGTGGTTGGTCTTTCTTGTGAGGAGAGGAAGGAAAGCGTATCTGATATGAACGCTAAATGCATGGTTCGTGGATCTGTCTTTTGAAGTTAGTTTGAGAGGAGGGTGTGGACATTTAGTGAGGAGAGTGGGGATTAAGTACATATTGTGTGGGTTGAGTGAATGAGAAAAGTTCGTCATACATCCTGCTTTGTTTCCTCTTCGATGTGCTTTGATATGATGTTGAGAGGCTTAATCTGGCGAGAGGGGTCATGTGCGAGTGGGTGGCTAGAAGTGCGTAGCTCACAAGTGGTCAGGTTTCTGCCCGTTGAGCTGCTTTCGATGACCTGTTGCAAGTTTCCTCTTCAGGAATGTTCGGATACGCTGCTACTCGATTGCTTACTGTTCTATCGAGTGTTGGAGAGGGTATTTGAAAAGAGCGTGCAAGGATATGTTACGCCCATGTCGACCAGAAGGGCGTGCGCCCTTTACGTGCTACAATCGATGAAAACTATTCCAAACTTCCTCTTTGAGTATCTCGACCTTGAACTGAAGGGCTGATTGGGTAGTACCAGCTGATTTTGGCTTTGGATGCTTACGGGTGTGTGGGGAATCATGCTTGGTGACATGCTGGTGACATGCTGGTGAGAAGGAGGGCGTGCGCCCTTTACATCGCTGTGATCGACGACTTTGCTGAAAGTTACCTCTTGGAGTATCAGTAACTTGCGTTAGAGTTTTGTCGTATCCTTGCTTTCCGGGTTGACCTGACTGGGCTCTGGGATGTTGCGTGTGGTCGTTTTGATTAGGGCTGAGGAGAGCGAGGGCGTGCGCCCTTTAAATCGCTGTAATCAACGTCGATTTCACAAACTTCTTCTTTCAGTATTCCCCAAGACAGTCGAGGACTGTCATTTAGTGCTGATTGTCCGATTGAGCCGAGTACGGACATTAGGGTGTTGCGTGCTGTTTGAGGTTGCTTTAGGTAGGGCTGAGGACATGGTGACGAGGGAGAGCTCGTACGCCCTTTACATCGCTGTTTTCGACGAGAAATCTAATCTTACCTTTTTAGAGATGTCGGAGTTTCGTTCAAGTTATGACATCGGATGTAATCATTCCTTGTACTCCGGAGGGCCTGCGGAAGCTACTTCGCGACGGGCTTAGGATGAAATGATCTGGAGCGTGTGGAGAGCGGTAGTTGCAAATACAACTGCAAATACAACTGGTAGGTGACGAGGCTATGAGACTTGTTGAAAAGCTGGTGTTTGATCTTTAACAAAACTCTCAAGCATACTATACAAGTTCTGGTCCAAAATTGTATATTTGTAGAATGGTAAAAATATTGTCGGACACTCTGGCAGTCGTAGCCATCGTGAGCGCTGCTGTGCTCCGTGACAAACTCGCTATCAAGTAGGCATCTACAGTAGAAGAAGTACGTGATTTCAATGTTGATATGCAAGGCAATTGTACATCGAGGTAACAACTGAGGCACTATTTGATGCATGCGTATGAGCAGCCTCGATGTCGTGTTCGTGAGCATGATTGAATTCACTGAATTCACTCGTCAACTATGAGCTTAACCATAAGTTGCTGCAATCAACGACAATCTCAGACTTTCCCTTTCGGGTAATCTAGTCCTGAACCCTGCAGAATATCTTGGCGCTCGGCCGCAACACCACACTGTCCACTTTCGCTGCGAAGCTGCACAGGGCTATATAGCAACGAACCCACCGCCCAGAAATCCGGCTACACTGAGACCAATTTTTACGCCCTTGTTTGGTACTCCTACTTGTCCTTCAGGTCCTTGATCAGCTGCCTTGCGCTGGCGGACTGGCTCAAGTAGCCACGTCTCTCGACTGCCCCTCCGCTCACACGTACTCGAGCTGCAAAGATGCGTTTGGACGTGAAGGTGAGGAATGAAGAACCAGACCTATACGCAGCTTTGGACAATTGCTGACCTTGCTCGAATTACAGCGCCAGCTTTTTGCGCGGTCAGAGAGGGTCAAAGGTAGGGCTTCCGTCTACGTGCATACCAAGGATATTTTGCTAACATAGCCTAGGAATTGGTACATATCACACATCCGAGCTCATGAGTACTGCTAATACCCCCAAGACTTTCACCCGACCGAGCCATGGATCCTCACAACACTGTATAGCGGTAAGGACTGCGGAACCCAAGCAACCGCTCGGAGGTGCTGACAGCTTCAGGACATGTCCATATCTGGTCATACGTATCGCAGTCGATCGTCAAGACCTTCGAACTCACAGATGTACCCGTACGAGCCGGTCGCTTCGTTGCACGAAAGAATTGGCTGGTTGCAGGTAGGAAATACCCAAGGCGCATACAACGGGAGCTGAAGGTATTGACGTGGGTTGTACTTAGGCTCGGACGACTTCCAACTGCGCGTATACAACTACAACACCTCAGAGAAGGTCACATCTTTCGAGGCGCATCCCGATTACATTCGTGCTATCGCCGTGCACCCGACGCAGCCTTTCGTCTTGACCGCTAGTGTGGGTTGAAGCCTGGGAAATGGTGCAAGCAACAACGAGCTGATTGGATATTAGGATGACATGACAATAAAATTGTGGGATTGGGATAGGTCATGGAAATGTACGCGACTCCTTTGTGCTTGGATGAGGGACTGTAGGACAGATCGACTGACTATAAGTAGGTGTCCAGGTGTTCGAGGGCCACGCTCACTATGTCATGGGCATTGCCATAAATCCCAAGGACCCGAACACATTCGCATCAGCATGTCTCGACAGGACTGTAAAGATTTGGTCTTTAGGAAGCGCAACTCCCAACTTCACCCTTGAAGCACACGAGGCCAAAGGAGTGAACTTCATCGATTACTACCCGCAGTCCGACAAACCGTATCTGCTCACCACTTCGGACGATCGGACTGTTAAGGTCTGGGACTACACGACAAAAGCGCTCATCGCGACTCTCGAAGGCCATACTTCCAATGTCAGCTTCGCAGTATACCACCCCGAACTACCAGTCATCATTTCCGGATCCGAGGATGGCACTATAAAGATCTGGCATTCTAGCACCTACCGATTAGAGCAGTCCCTGAACTACGGTTTGGAACGAGCATGGTGTGTGTCGTATCAGAAGGGCAAGAATGGCATTGCGCTTGGTTTCGATGATGGGGCTGTTGTCATTACCATGGGTCGAGAAGAACCAGCAGTCAGCATGGACGCGGGAGGAAAAGTGCTATGGGCCAGACATAACGAAATCTTGACCTCCGTGATCAAGGGTAACGAAAAGCTCAAGGACGCCGAACGTCTCACTTTACCGAGCAAGGACCTTGGGTCGACCGAAATCTACCCCTCATCCCTTCTTCATTCGCCGAATGGTCGATTCGTCGCTGTTTGTGGAGACGGTGAATACATAATCTACACAGCGCTTGCCCTTCGTAACCAGGCTTTTGGATCAGCTTTGGACTTCTGCTGGGCATCGAAGGAGCACGACAAGGACTACGCTATCCGGGAATCCTCAACGAGTGTCAAGATCTTCCGTAACTTCAAGGAACGAAGCGTGCTGAACGTTGGCTTCTCCGCTGATGGCCTGAGTGGTGGCATCTTGCTCGGTGTCAACGGCCAAGGTGGCATCGGCTTCTTCGATTGGGATACTGGCGCTTTGATTCGAAGGATAGAAGTCGAACCGAAGAGCGTCTACTGGTCTGAGAGCGGCGAACTTGTCACTCTCGCTACTGACGATACATTCTATGTCTTGAGGTATTCTCGTGAGAGCTATCTTGAGGCTGTCTCGAACGGCGAAGTCGATGAGGATGGCGCTGAAGCGGCGTTTGAGGTCGTCTGTGACATCAACGAGAGGTTTGTGGTGCTCTCCGCGGCTGAATTCATGGATTGCTAACAACGCACAGCGTACGGACCGGCGCATGGGTCGGCGACTGCTTCATCTACACGAACAGCACTAACCGCCTCAACTACCTCGTCGGTGACCAAACCTACACCATCTCGCACTTCGACTCACCACACTACCTGCTTGGCTATCTTCCCCGCGACTCTCGGATATATGTCGCTGACAAGGACGTCAACGTTGTTTCTTTCGCTCTCTCCCTTGCCGTGGTTGAATACCAGACCCTCGTCCTCCGTGGCGACCTTGAAGCTGCTGAAGAGATCCTGCCATCAGTGCCCAAGGACCAGAATAACAAGATCGCTCGCTTCTTGGAGGGACAAGGCTACAAAGAGCTCGCGCTGAAGGTTGCCACAGACCCAGAGCACCGTTTCGATCTCGCGCTTTCGTTGGGCGACCTGCAGCAAGCGACCGAGATCGCACGCGAACAGGATACAGAGCACAAGTGGAAGGCAGTTGGCGACGCTGCACTTACGGGTTGGGACATCAACCTCGCCCAAGAGTGCTTTGTCAAAGCTAAGGATCTCGGCTCACTCCTGCTCCTCTACTCCTCGACTTCGGACGAGAAGGGTCTTAGAGAACTGGCTCAACTCGCAGAGACAGCCTCGGCGAACAATGTTGCCTTTTCGGCGCTGTGGCAGGTCGGCGATGTACAAGGCTGCATTGACATCCTCGTCAAGACCAATCGACTTGCTGAAGCAGTCCTGTTCTCCCAGACATATAAGCCCAGCACGACCGCGGGGCTTGTCAAACAGTGGAAGGCTAGTCTGGAGAAGGAAAACAAGAGCAAGGTTTCCCGCCTGATAGGTGTACCACCGGGCGATGGCGAAGGTGACGAAGAGATGTTCCCTGAGTGGGACGAGTACCTGAGACTGGAGCGTGAGGGTGGAACGGTGGCGGATCTGATCAACCTCGAGGATGACGCTGTGGAGCCGGAGGATGCGGCTGCTGAAGAGGAGATTGCCGAAGCTGCGGAGGAGGCTGAAGAGGAAGAAGAGGACGAGGAAGAGTGAATGCTCAAGGGGTAGAGCTTGGTGAGCGTTTGACGGGGTCTTCTGAGTTTAGGTTCCACAGACCGCAACGGCTTCTTCTTCAGGGTCCAAGATAGAGATCGGAATGCGACACGGAAAATGATACACTTTCAGTTCAGATTTGTAGTTGCTGGGTTGAGTGAAGATCGATGTCTTGGAAAAGGTGATATCTGGTACCAACGCCGTCGCTATGCATGCTATGCCACTGTACCCGTCCGTCCATGTCTTATTCCATACAATAAAGAATACATGCGCCCTATCCTCACTCACACATCACCGGTAGATCTCGTCGAACGGCCGATTGTCCTTAAAGCAGCTTTCCCATACTTCGTTCACGATCTTCGCGGCGTGTACATCGTCTTTCACGCCGGGTCTTGCCATCAGAGACAGTGTAGCTCGCCGTCGGACGCAGTTCTGAAGCTGCTCGGTGATCTTCCATTGATTTCGGGTGAAGAACTCGCGGGTGAACCTGCATTCGCCGCTCAAGGTCGATGCGCGAATCTACATCTAGTCAGTGCATCTGTTCTGCTATCCAAGCCTCATAAGTCCAGAGATATCGTCCTCACCTCCAAACACGCTTGATGCTTCAAATTATCTGGCTCGACCTTCCACTTCAAATGATCCCACGCATGCACCATCTCATGCGCCATCGTATCTTCCTGATGCCCCTGATTCCTGAACTTGTTCGCACACAGCAGAATCCCGTGATCGATATGGAACCCGCCCGACTGCTCTTTCGTACACATCCTGCAGTGTATATTCTTCTCGTTCAGGTCTCCGCCTAGTTTCCCGACTTCTTCCCTCATGAAGCGGATTACGGGCGAGTATTTGAGCAGGTAGTCGCGCCGGTCTTCGCATTTCCGGCAGTAGGCTTCTTCTTTTACGGCGTCCATTTCATGGAAATAATTCTGCTCTAGCTGCACGTCGCGGTTGCCGGTCATGCGGCCCATGAGGATGGAGAAGGTGCTGCTCCATGTGTAGAATGCGGGATCGAGGGTTTTGGTTTCGGTCGGTTTGAAGGCTTCGGCAGGTGGTGCGCCATCGGGCGTTTGTTCGCTTTTCGACATAATGAGCGTGGTGGAGAAGTTGAAGGGCGCGAGTTGTGGAGTCTTGATTTGATGTGCGCGCCCTGCGACGGGAAACCAAACTTTCGAAGTCGACCTTTGCGGAGGAGTGGGGCGCTTTCATTGGTTGACGACGCAAGCGGTGAGTTCATATGGAGAGATGACCCCTGCCACGAAAGTTCGATGTTTCGTTCCGCATAAAGTCGAGTCATCCTGCCACAAAGAAATCGCGCTGCGCAATTGCGGCACACGGACACCACTCACTTAGTATTCTTACACCGAGTCTGAGGCAGGCAAGATGGCGGTACATCTGAAGAAACATGCAGGTCAATTGACCATCGTCATCAAGCTCGGTAATTATTTTCCAGTACTGCAACCCCACATTCGCAGAACAGAGTCGAGCTAACAATTTCCTCTAGGAACGAGTTCCATAGTCGACGAAAAGACACACCAGCCCCTCCTCTCTATCCTATCCGTCATCGTCGAAACAGCGACCAAATTACGCCTTGATGGACATCGCGTGGTCATCGTCTCGTCCGGCGCTATTGGCGTCGGACTGCGCAGAATGGACCTCGACAAGCGACCGAAACACCTTCCCAAAGTCCAGGCGCTGGCAGCGATAGGACAGTCGCGGTTGATGAGTCTCTGGGATCAATTGTTCGGACATGTACGGCAGCCGATTGCGCAGATACTGCTAACGAGGAACGACATCGCGGACCGGACTCAATATCAGAATGCACAGAACACGTTCTTCGAGCTGCTGAATATGGGCGTTATCCCGATTGTGAATGAGAACGATACGTTGGCTGTTACGGAAATCAAGTTTGGCGACAATGATACGTTGAGTGCGATTACGGCGGGCATGGTGCAGGCGGACTACCTGTTCTTGATGACGGATGTGGATTGTCTGTACGACAAAAACCCGAGGACGAATCCGGATGCGAAGCCGATCGAGACTGTGGAAGACATCTCGGAGCTGGAGGCAGATGTGTCCAGCGCTGGATCGTCATTAGGAACAGGAGGCATGTCGACAAAGATTGTTGCGGCACGACTGGCGACATCTGCAGGCGTCACGACAGTCATAACGAAATCCTCGAAACCTGGGAACATCTCTTCGATCATCAGCTATGCTGAAGCACAGAAAGCTGCTATGATATCGAGTCGGAACAGCGTTGTGAACTTCCAGGATGACGGTGTACCGATAACACAGACTGCACTGCTCAACCTACATACACCCTCAACTTCAACGCCTCAAGGAACTCCAGCAAGGACGCCGTCACCACAACTCGAGCCTGACCAAGTACCATTGCATACCCGCTTCCTTCCACAGCCTAACAAGGTCAAAGACCGCAACTTCTGGATATTGCACGGTCTCGCGCCCCACGGGACGGTATACGTCGATGAAGGGGCACACAAAGCTCTAGTCCGGAGAGCTGGTCTCTTACCGACTGGAATCGTCGATTGTGATGGGAACTTTGCCCAGCAGGAAGCAGTGCGAATAGTCGTCGTCCGGCGGCTCTCGAATAACACACAATCAGCGTCCACATCGCATCATCACCATCAAGAGGTCCCAGCCTCCCCAACTCCGCTCCGGCATCCCCACGCTCACCCTCACCCTCCACTCGTACATTCACACTCCTACTCAAGTTCGACATCAGTACCGTTCGAGCTGCACAATCCTCCGCCCACGGAAATTGGCCGAGCGATCGTAAACTATTCCGCGCATGAGATCAAGCGAATCAAAGGTCTTCAGAGCAAGTATATTCATGACACGCTCGGCTACGCAGATAGCGAGTATGTGGCTTTGAGGGAGAATATTGCTATTATGGGTCTTGAAAGGAGTAGACCGAGCACGCCTAGTTTTGGACGCAGTACGAGTGAGTATGGGGATTCGCATTGATTCTTCTCGAGTTTTGGGCTTCTGTCAGGCGTTCAGTACAGGAAAGAGCAGGACAAAAGTTCGTTGATGCACGGCGTTACCGCATAGAGGAGACAATCTGTTGTCAGCGCTTCATAGCGCACGTATTGATATTGGCGGATGGTTTCCGTCCTAGAGCTGGAACTCTTCAAGCGAGCATTCTTAGCTCTTCCTACCCCAACAATTGATTCCCAGAGTGAAGCTATGCGAGCGTTCTCTGCCGTGACCTTCTTGCTCAGTGGCATTCGTCAACATGGCTTGCCTCAACGCGATCTTCTGTGGCCCTTCTTCGACCCCATGCGGTCTCGACCTTGCCTATTCATTGCCCTAATACTTCAACCTTCCAGCTCTTTATAACCCGCAACCCCTCCCTACCACCACCTTGCTCCAAAAATCTTCGGCGCCACTTTTCCCCCCTTCCTCTCCTCTGCATTCTCCAAATAATACCGCTGATGCCCTTTCACATCCACCGCCAGCACCACATACTCGTACTCGCTCTGGCTCGGCCTTCGCTGCAGATGCACATGCACAACCCCCTGATTCAACGGGCCCTCCACATAGAATCTAAACCTGAAATGCTCCGTTCCCCATTTATCCGTCTCCGTCGTAGACTGGATGAACCGGTTCCGCGCCCAGCGCGACCACGACGCTTCGCCGTGTGCGGAGATCTGGTTCCCTGGGCCGAGGAGGGCGATGCATTTCGGATCGGAGCGTATTCGCGTGGTGGCGCGGTTGAAGTGCGCGGTTTTGGAGTCGGTGGAGAAGACGTCGGTGAAGAGGAGGAAGCCTACTGCGCCGGTGGCTACGATGCCGGCGACGACGACGGCGAGGTTGAAGGATTGCTGGGTGGTGCGGGCGGCTTTCTCGCCGACGGAGAGATCGTTCCAGCGCACGCGGCCGGAGTCGTTGAGGACGGTGACTTGTTTGCGCGGGATACCGGGGGGTGGGTTGGTATTTGATGTGGAGGAGGTGGTGTGTGTAGCTTTTGCAGGTCTGGAGGTGGAGAAGGTGCGGGTTGGTAGGTGGTGGGCGTGGGAGAGGCGGAGGTAGGGACGGAGGAGTTGGATGGCTTCTGTTGGACGATACGGTGCTGCCATTGCGAGTTGTGTTGCCCTTCAACAGTCGTGAGTTCAATTGTAGGGATGGCGAAGCTTGGAGCTCCAAGTGGGACGTCGACGTGAAAGCGGAGCAGGCCTCGGCAAGGCAAGGCGTCCGGGCGCGTCGTCGAAAGCCAGGCGCATGCAGTGGCGTTCCTCGAACCGGGGACAACGACGTTCAAGTCCAACTCGATTGACAGCGCATTCACCATTCATACACCAACAACCTCCTAATTTCTCGCTCGCTTCTTCCACCTACTCTTCTTCGCAATTCTGGAGCGGAAACTGGCAAGATGAGTGGGAACAAGAAGTCCAGCTTGACGGGGTATCTCCCAGATATCCTCATGGCTGCTGCCGCTGTATGTTGCACAATCTTTCTCTTGTTTGCGCACCCTGAGAGTTGTCTGCGCAGCACAGCATTCTTGGAGTTATACTGATCAGTCTTCTAGCCCTTAGTCGCCTACTTCCTCATCCGCTCCCTGCTCTCGCGCCTCGACCCCGAAGCCCAACAGAAAGAAGAAGCAAAACAGAAAGCGACGGCCGCCTCACGGAAGCTAGAAGGCATATTAGCAAACAAGGGAAGACGGAGGAGTAGTAGATATGAAGAAGACAGCGAGGATGAGCTCGAGGATGGGGAGAGAAGAGAGCGGAGAGCAAGGATACAGGACCTGCAGTTGAATAGTTACGAGCAGAGCATAGCTATGGAGGTTGTTGCGCCTGAGGAGATTCCTGTATCGTTTGAGGGTACGTCATACCACTCCACACCCAATCTACGAAGGAGTGAAGGATGATCAGGGCATACGAATTGGACTTTGACGACTTGGAATCAGACATGTACTAATTGCTCATAGACATCGGCGGCCTCGACTTCATAATCGAAGAACTCAAGGAGTCTGTGATCTACCCCCTCACACTTCCACATCTCTACAGCTCCTCCTCGTCGCTTCTCTCCGCTCCCTCAGGCGTCCTGCTCTACGGCCCTCCTGGCTGTGGCAAAACCATGTTAGCAAAAGCTCTCGCCCACGAGTCCGGCGCCTGTTTCATTAACCTTCACATTTCGACCCTGACAGAGAAGTGGTACGGCGACTCGAATAAGTTGGTAAACGCCGTCTTCAGTCTGGCAAGAAAAATGCAACCGACGATCGTCTTCATCGATGAGATTGATGCCGTGCTGGGGCAAAGAAGAAGTGGAGAGCATGATGCGAGCGGTATGGTGAAGGCTGAGTACGACTACACGCCTTCCGTTAAGCATACGATATGGTGTTAACAGCATTCTCAGATTCATGACCCACTGGGACGGCCTCGCCTCCTCCGTCCGCGCCGGATCCACAACCCCCCAACGGATATGTATCCTCGGAGCTACAAACCGCATCCAAGACATCGACGAAGCCATACTGCGCCGTATGCCCAAGAAATTCCCCGTCGCCCTGCCCAACGCCTCCCAAAGACACGCCATCTTCACCCTCACACTCCGCGAAACGAAAATCGACCACGCAAACTTCGACCTGGACTACTTGGTCAGAGTCAGCGCGGGAATGTCGGGTTCGGATATCAAAGAAGCATGTCGAGACGCCGCCATGGGTCCAGTGCGGGAATACATCCGTCGCAAAAAGGCGGACGGCAGTTTGCGGTACTCTAAACACGGCGTCCAGCCCTCTGACGTGCGCGGCCTGCGCACGGAAGACTTCTTTGGACGTGGAAAAGCACAGCGCGACTTGGCGAACCTTGACGACGTCAAAGATGAAGTCGTAAATGTGAAAGATGGCGTAGGGAGAAGGATACATACCACCGAAGAAAGCGAAGATGGGAGCAGTAGTTCTAGCACAGCGAGCGGAGAGGAGAAGTTCAGAGATTCCGCCTATGTGGATGCTGCGGCGGAGGCTGTGAGGTAGTACCGAGCTATCGTACGCTTTCTGTGGGCATTGGGAGAGGTGATATGAATACATACGTGTAAATGAGGAGGTATCGTATATATGGGTGGCGACGTGCTTGCTTGGTGGGGAATGGGCACTCTCTGCTCCATGGATAGGTGGATGCATACGCGGCGTTCTTTTTTTGGATGACTAGCTCGGGATACAGATAGATGGGCTGGCGATATCGACATCGAAACGTGTCCGTGTCGGCTTCACTCAATTTACGAGATTCACCAATGTCGTGTTTCACGTTGCACATGCTTATGAATGGTTGTTGTGCTTCATTATCGCGATCGCATAGCGGTTCATGCAGTATCCTACATGGGAAAGGTTCGTAACCAACTGTACGCCAGGTCATGCAACAACGCCTATGTAACGCCTTGCACCTTTGCTGTCTTAGATCATCGAAACATCGCAGTGACAGTGCCGAAAGCTCATGATGGGCACGTGTATCATGCGCTCTCAGAGCTGCCCCTGAATTTTCCACCTGACGCACGGTCGTAGGCTCGCTCGCTGCCTTTGCAGTGCTTGACGATCCATGGGTGCTTCTCGACATCCTCAAGTGCGATTCGCTTCTCTGGGTCGAGGACAAGTAGCTGAAGTATGTGAGTACAAATTTCTGATGTGGGTGAATGCATTGCTTACTCTCTTGATCAAGTCCTTTGCTTCAGCGCTCACGAAGCTAGGTACCGTGTACTCTCCTCTCGCAATCTTCCTCTGGGTCATAACCTGAGTATCTTCGAAAGGAGCCTCTCCAACTAAAAATTCATACGTCAACACGCCCAAGCTCCAGAGATCGACCTTCTCCGAGTAGAAGTTGTCCTTGCCACCACCACGCAGCATCTCTGGGGGTAGGTAATCTAGGGTCCCGCACATGGTGTTGCGTCTATTGTTCGGGGCATGGACCGACCAACCGAAATCCGAGATCTTGATCTCGCCGTGGATGCCGACGAGGATGTTCTCAGGCTTGATGTCTCGGTGCATGACATGCTTCCTGTGGAGATACTTCAGAGCTGCTGCCATCTGAGCAATGTATTGTGCGGCCTTCCACTCTGGAAATCGCTGCTCTCGCCTCAAGTGCTTGTATAGCTCTCCCTTCCCCGCGAACTCTAGGATGAGGAAGATCCGCTTGCCGTCGTGGAAGTGGCCGAAGAGCTTGAGAATGTTGGGATGGGTGAGGTGGGACTGGATCTCGATCTCACGACGAACTTGCTTCTCGACTTTGCCCTGTTGGAGTTCGTTCTTGTGAAGGACCTTGAGTGCGCAGACGAAGCCCGTGGCACGCTCTTTGGCGAGGTAGACGCGTCCAAACTTGCCCTTGCCGAGAGGCTTCCCGATTTCGAACATGCCGAGATGCCATTGCTTAGGCGTCGACGGGTTGGCGTAGATTGCAGATTCGGTAAGAGTGCGACGGTGAGAGTGGGCGGGAACTTCGTCTGATGATCGGTCGTGCGCAGCTTGGGACGAAACGTTGACTTTCGTAACGATCTTCGCAGCGTTGGCGGCAGCAAGTTTCTGAAGTGGTAGCTTCATTCGATTTGCTGCCGACTGTGAAGCTGCGAGGCCTGATAATGATACGGCGGTGGAGAGGGAGCCCTTGGGGGGTGTTAGACCGGAGGCTTCAACAGAGAGAAGGACAAGGGGAGCGTCTTTTACATTTTTCTTATGATAGGTAGTAGTAGTGACAAGCTGGTTGTCGTTCTCGTCTGTCACGGTGATGCGCTCGAAAGCGGCTTCAAGGTTCGAGACGTCCATGGCTGCTGCGGAGGTGAAGATGCTCGAGGAAACGACAGGTCTTATGCAAAATAGAAGAAAAGAAACAAATTGATGCTGCAGGATGCAGATGATGCCCTGCGTCGGACCGGACCTGGTGTTCGAGGTTGGTGTGGGAGTCTGATGCTTGAATGGCCCAAAGCAACCAAACAGAGGCCCCAAGCGCGGTTGCCCCGGTGATCCACCCTATCACAACGCCCGAGGATGGCCCGGCAACCCCACGCTTCCCCGCCATACTGCAGCCCACCTTTTGAACTTTCCGCAGCTGCACGATTCACTCGTCCACGTACGCTTCGCACACTGAAAAAGCTGACGGGATCACCGGCGATGATGTCGTCCCTCAACGGCGCGCCGCTCGACACGCATGCCCCTGGCCATGACGCAGACAACTCGGTCACACGAGACGGCTTCAGGATCACCACGCGCAAACTGCCTATCCTCAAGGCCGGACCAATTGAGGAGATGAATCAGAAGTTGGGAATCGCGCCGCCAGAGATGATATTCGGGGACAATCTTGCGCGGATAGAGCACACCTCAAGCGGCTGGAGCATCTCGTTCACTGCCTTGGACGCGCTCGACCGCGTGGATAAGACGGGAGACTCCATGCTCAAGGTGTCCTACTCCAAGGAGTGGCAGCAGAACCGGTAGGGTCCTTCTCCAGCCTATTCTGCCATCCTGCATATGCGCCAGCATGGCATGCAGAGCTCCGGCTTACTCCTTACAGCCAAAAGCAATTCGAAGACATCAAAGAGGTCGTCAAGCCTTTCGACTGGTCCTACAGTACCGACTTCAAGGGCACCACTGCAGGGACCCCAGACTTCCAGCCGACCGAGACGCCGATACCGCTAGCCCTCCTGAAGCGTCCCGACCCAATACTGTTCTTCGACGACGTCATGCTGTATGAGGACGAGCTTGCTGACAACGGCATTGCAATGCTGTCCTGCAAGATTAGAGTCATGCCTGCGAGGCTGCTGCTGCTGTCGAGGTTCTTTATGCGACTGGATGATGTCGTCTTCCGGATACGGGACACGAGAGTGTTTGTCGAGTTCGCGACTGGTGAAGTGATAAGAGAATACTGTGCACGAGAAGAGAAGTATGAGGTCGTGAGAAAAGCGCTTGCAGGAACGAAGGAAGACGTTCTGGCTATAATGAGAGATCCAAACAGGCTGACTGACTACCTGCCTGTTGTGGAGAAAAGTCTGGCGAAGGTCGTGCTCAAGTGAATGCGAGCGGCCACTCCTAGAACGATACATCACTCAGGCGACGAGACCTGGTCGCGAGAATGGCTCAAGTCTCATCACTAGAGTATCAGGTGCGTGGGCTGTCTCTGTTCCTTCTTGCCTTCATCCAGAAGTTTTCTGACCGATTAACAGATATAGAAACGCTGGTTAAGACAATCACGGAACACATCGTAGAGTCAATACGATGTGTGTGCTAGTAAATATCACTGTACGATCATGTCGCTGCCTTTCACGTGGTCTGGTCAACCTGGATGGAATGTTCGAGATGTGAGTCAGCCAGGCACGCGTCGTACACGTTGAGACTAAGCCCAGGCCCTTGCACGGTCTGAAGCCAGCGGGCTATGGCATGTCTCGGAGCGTCGCAGTCTCTTTCGGCTCGGGATTCAAGCCCTCGCCTGGGGCATCAGGGAGGATCTTGCACCCGAAATCAAACTTGGGCTCCATTCACTTTCGGTCAAACAACAGTCATCAGACTGGGTTCAGCTGGGTAGGCATCAAGATCTGTGTCACTCTCCTACGATGAATTGCAATTATACCGAGACATGATCGACCTTTGAGAATCTAGTGTTCGCATCTTGCAGCGAATGATATGCGAGGCTCGAAGCGCCCAACTGTGCCACTCTCGTGCATCCGCAACTTCATCCAGTTTGCCACCCAGACAAGTTTGCTTTTGTGCTTCAGCCAGCGTCACAGGAGCGCTAAGCACCTACAGTCTCCCTCCCAGTTCGGATAGCTAGCCTCGATTTCGCGATTCTTGTAGAAGACATCCTGTCGGCAAGTGCTACCCATAAGCACTAGCAATCCGAACAGGGAGGGGGACTGTACAACAACTGGATGAATGATGGACCGGGCCGCCGGGAGCGTTTCCATCTACCAACCATAGCCTATAGTTTTAAGACGCGGGTGTCTGCATGGATAGAGGGGGGCTGTGTCTTGGTTGTGGCCATGCATCGTTTGCGCAGGCTTCTGAAACCGAACGTCCTCCCAACAACTATTTGTTTCTAGAAGTTCTCGTCTCGTTCTTTGCTATGCGTAAAAATGCCCTTCCTTGCAACTCGACTCAGCATTCATATCGGTTCACCGAAGCATACGACAGCGACATATGATCCTTCAGCACAACCCCATTTGTCTGCATGATCGATAACTACCAGACCTACCATGGCGGATCCACTCACTGTAGCCTGCGGCGCAGCGCAATTCATTGGCTTAGCAGGTCAAGCGCTAGAGGGCATGCAATTCATACGGTCACTGTTCCACGGCATCAAGACAGCCCCCAAGCTGATTAAGAGGTTGCACCATGAGCTCAAAGCCTTCGAGAGTGTCCTAGCTCAGTTAGCTAATCTCGAAGTCGACGACGAAGTCGACGATGAAATCGCACAAGGTTTTATCACAACTTTGGTGGGGTGTGCGGACATTTACGATGGGCTTTACGAACAAGTCAGAAAATATGACTTTGATTGTGTCGAGGACGACCGAACCTTGAAGAGATTATGGAACCAGGTGCTTGCAAATGATAACAGACCAAGATTTGAGGACTACTTGAGGAGATTGGAGCGAGCGAAGTCATCATTGTTAGCTTCAATGTCCGCTCTGCAACTGCAGAGGACTCGGTATGATCAACCTGCCACTGCGCACGGATACTCATCTTCAATGCTGACATCTTCAAGCAATATCAAGGACGACCTCACGAGTAATGCCAAACAAATTGAGCATTCTTTCACACGCGTCGAAACGGACCTCAGTCGGATGGAAGCGACTTTGGATCGCACGGAGACAGGTATAACATCAATCACTATGATGTCTGAGCGAACATATACCAGTTCATTAGAGACCAAAGATAGTGTACAGGCGCTCACAAACGCCATGCGAAGCATTGACAGCTCTCTTCGCAACATGAGGGCTGACTTACCGCAGATGATAGAGGAAGGAGTACAACGCTGTCTTGAGGATCGCCTCACAGACTGGAAGAACAACTGGGAACGGAGCCAGTCAACTAAAGGATCCCGACTGAGTCTCGGTGACGAGCCTCGTTCAAGTGCAATCGAAGCTCCAGCACTCTTGCCCAGGTCTACAATCTCGAGGAGGGTTCGGCAACATCCTGGAACCGCCTTTGCCAGGAAGAAGACCTATGCGAGGAACATACCTTTTCCATTTGGATTCATTCAGACGAAAGCTACACGAAAAATTGTCCACGAAGTCACCGACTCTGGTTTGATTGTCGAAAAGGAAATATTGAGGATGGAGGTATCCGTTCTGCCATTCCGTTGGCTCTCCACCAAAGGCCACTACCTCTCTGTTCAGAAGTTCTTTGACCAGAACAAGAGCCCTTCATGGAATATGACCCTGCGGACATATCACGTTGTCCCAGAGGACTCAATGATCATGTTGGCATGCGAGAATCGAGATCTCGATGCCATACGAAAGCTTTTCGAGTACCGCAAGGCGTCACCGTTCGATGTGGATAGCAACGGATCATCACTTTTAGTTCATGCTATCGCCCGCTTTACGGATGCGGCCACACCAGACGATATGGTAGCTACGCGAGAGGTGATAAGCTTTCTCACATCACACGGTGCAGACCCCACTGGTTTCTTCGGCCACCTTTTGGACAGACATATGCATCATTCCCGCGATACATGGCTATGGGATCATAAAAGCGCCGCACCGACAGCGGACCGGCTCATTCATCAGGCAATCGACGACATATGGAGCCTGTGTCTAGATCGTTGCCATGCTGACCCTTTTGCCGATATAGGCGTCTTGAAGAAGGTATGGGAGACATCTATGGGTGGACGGATGGTGCCTCCCCTAGATCCATCATATCTATTCCACGACCGATACAGTGGCCTGGATGACCTGGTCTTCGAGCATCCTGATCAAGTCTTTTGGGATCTTATGAACGCCCGAATTGGGTCCGTTGGCCCAGATGAAATTTGGGAGCGGCTTATCGACCAGCAATATGAAACTTTGGTCTACCTGTGTAATGGTGGCAAGGACAGCATCAAAGCCAACATTTTCTCCCGTCAGTACGCTGCGACAGTAACATGGCGGAGGGAGAATAGTTGCTATTGTCCATCGAACGGCACTCACTTACTTTACCAGCTGCTTGATGATCTCGAGCTCGAGAAGTCCTCCTATTGGCTTTCGAGGAAGAAACCTATGCTTCAGCATCTCAAGCGTATGTTGATTTTACTCCTCCAGAACGGCGAAGACCCAAAAGCGACATGCTCTTGTCCAGCTAGATGGCAGCGAAAAGAATATTTTCGATCACCAACCGACATTGCGGCCGAACAAGGCGTTCTTGCTATCTGGATACAGGCTCTGGAGGAGTGTGGCATCGACTCAGGAAAAATGATCGAAGACTGGCAGTATGATGGCATCTCATCGCTCTTCGGCCAAGATTTGAAGGGGCCGGGGGCTGTCTCTTCAGGCACACAGACGACGCCGAAGAGGTGTTTCCCCACATCTGTTGCCTTCTTTACTGCGTTGCTTTCAACTATTAGCGCCCTTTCCTGTTGGCTTCTTTGGATTAGATTCTCGTCTTGACGTCTTTGAGCGGATGATATCCATACTTACCATTGCGTTTGTTTGTATATACCATATCGTATCTCTGGGACTAATAGTCAAGTATTTTGGGCCTGTCGCGTCCTTGCCATGTGAGAACCAAGGTTTTACTTTATCTAGGTACAGTCCAGTGCAAACAGAGCTTCTCGTAATGCCATTATAAGTCCACGGCGCAAGCGGACCCCTGTAGTCAGTCTAGAACCAAGGTTATGCCACGGGACCGATTCCCTCACGGCCTGCGTCATCTGGGCCCCACCATCACCCCGCGTCTCCTTCTCTGCATCTCAACACTACTTGCATCTCAACACCTTCTACCTACAACACTACAATCCATCTCACGGAACACCACTCGAAAATCGCACCACCAACCCAAACCCTAATCACGAAGATGCCATCCGCAAAGTTCGCAACCGCCTGGAACGAAAGCAAAACGCTGGCTGCAAACCCTACCCCTGGTGAGCAGCTCGATGTACGTCTCTATATAATTCCCGTCTAGCACGTTGCAGCGACGAAAAGCGACAAACTTTCGATTCCTCACGCACCAGCACGCTGAAACGAAACCACCCCTCTACCTCTGACAGTAAAGTCATCTGGCGGATAAGAGTCTTTGGTTAATATCATACAGCTCTACGCTTACGGCAAGATTGTAAAAGGCGGGGAGCCTAAGAAGGGTGGATTATTAGATCCCACGGTAGGCAGCCTTCCCCTCCTTCCCTTCCATGCCCCCGATAAGACTTCACTGTACTGATTTTACTGGGCGTGGATAGGCTAGGGCCATGTACAACAAGTGGAAGGAACTCACCGATGCCGGGGTCACCGAGTCGCAGGCCGAGGCGAAGTATATTGCGCTCGTCGCGTCCTACAAGAAGAAGTACGGAACGAAGTAAATGCTAGGGTTGAAACACACCGAGGCAGACATGCGAGGAGATATCGGCATACATGGGCAAGTGAAGGCTGTCATGTCTTTGATGAGAAGCGTTTAGCGGATAGACGAGCACATTGTGATCTTGCATACATGTGATCCTGGAATATGAGTAGTACTCTTCTTACCTACCTACGCGCACCATCATGTCAAGTTCCTTTGGGTCTGGGCTCGTTTCGGTAAGCCGTGCTAGCGATGCCTCATAACGCAGTGCGATTAGGCATGCGGCTGATATCCACCCCACACCACGCCCTTCCAATCTGACTCCTCATGGTTCATCGTCGCGACCCACGGAGTCTCATCCGTCTTGTACGGACTCAAGGGTAGATCATACGGCATCCTGAATCCTACGACCTCGTGAGCTTTCAGTCCCTCAGCAACGTCTTCTTCAGCGGGTAGATCTCTGCCAAAGACAGGCACCATTAGCACTTCCTCCTCCTTTGCCTTCCCCTCCTGCCCCCCGAATGAATCCTGTTTGAACAGCTGTGGCCAGACCACGACCCCACACTCCCAGCTCTGTATCCATATCTCCTTGTTCTTATTCTCCAGGTCGCCCCAGGCTTGCTTCGAGAAGTTTGCTGAAGTGACCATCGCCCAATCAATGCTAGCATGCTCTGAGTTGCTGAAGCGGATGAAGGTCTTGATATGCGGGGCTGCTGGGCCTCTCATCGCCTCCCTCCGTGGCTCTTCAGTTGAGGAAGACGAAGAGGGATGTCGCCAGTGACACAGCAACGGTCGCAAGTACTGGAGCTGTCTCTGCTGGGCTGCTGACTGGATCTTTGTGTGAATTGAGCCTCCGGAAGCGTAGCCATCGAGTGACGTCCGAATTTCTTCTGCCGTAGGGAAGATGATGTTGAACATTGGCTCCGGTGCTTTCGTTGCTGTGGCTTTCGGCCTCTTCGCGAAAAAGTTTGCTTTTTTCGATGGCGATGTCGACTCTGCTCTTGAAGTGGAAGTCGTATAGGAGCTGCGGAGCACGGACTGGAGGTGCTGCAGCCAAGCCGGTGTCTGGCCTAGGGTAGCTATCGAGGATATTTGGATGACTATGTGTGGCGTTGAAGCTGCTTCGGCTGGCCTCGCGATTGGGATGGTTGAGAGTATCTCACGTAGACCAAGCCATCCCCACGACGTATGTGTAGCTGGATCTGCATTTGCTAGCTTCTGGCGAGAAGGTGCGCTTCCGATGAATGCCGCTCGTACGGCGGAGAAGTTGTAATTGCAGAGCACCTTGCTCAAGTCCTTGAGTCGCTTTCCGTACGCATTGAGATACCAGAGAAAATCTATCTCGAAACGCTCGCCACTACCAATTGGGAAGGTCTCCGGACTGGAATCTTGTTCCAGAGTGGTTTTGTAGTCATCTGTCTTAAGAAGGAGCAGCGGCGACCTCCAAACGGCTTGGGTCATATTACCCCAATCACGAGATATCATGTTGGCGGTGTGAATGACTATTTGAGCAGTATCATCGTGCCGCAACAAAATCAGCATCTTCGAATGATGGGTTCCAAAGGGATCTGGCATATACGCGCTAATGAGCTCAATGTTGGGATACCGTTCTGCCATCTCATGCATCCCAATTCTTCGCTCGTCATCCCTCTTCCAGAACCCATGCACGATCTTGACCTGAACCAAGCTCCTGACATCTGCATCGAACTTGCTCATGACAAAGTCAAGGTCGAACAGAAAGTTGAAATTCCAGCATTCCTTGATCATGGGATCACCCAGGATATCTTCAAGCATGACTGAGTCCTCATTTTCTGCAGGAGAGAGGTCACGAATATGTGTTAGTTGAAACGGCGAAGTCAGAAAGTCTCGTCCATCTTCGCTTTCGTCTTTTAGTTGGTTTCCGGCTTTGGAAGTGGCTGTTGTAGCAGCTTTGACTCGTGCGGTGGAAGGTGACGGCGTTACAGAACGCTTTCGCCTTGATGCTGGTGGGCTTATTGGTCTGTCGACACCTTTTGCGGTTGCTAGGGTTGTGGTGTTGGGTTCAGTGATGGTATTGTGCTGCGCGTCCAACTTCCGCCGTTTGCTTGTTGGGACATCAACAAGCTCTTCTCCATCCATGATGCTGCCTCCACAATAAGTGTTGAGCAGACTGTTTGCGGAATGCGGTTGCGTTGTTATTCGTTCGCTGTGGTAGGAGTTATGCGGTCGAAGTGCCAAGCATTGCTGCAATTAGGAAGGCACCAGTGAAGGCTGCACCTGCTCAGCCGTCGCAACTAGACACGCGAAAAAAGTTAGCAGCGCAAATAGTTAGCTCACTGCCCAAGTTCACGTGAGGTCAAATAAGTCAAGTGAGGACGAATTTGAAGTCGTTAAAGATATTTTGCATTCTATGCTTTCATGCCTATTTGGCCTGTCTGAGGCACCGAAGCCGTCACCAAACTTGATGCCGCAATCATACGCGTCTAATCGTGCTGGAGGAGCGTCCAAGCCCTCGTAAAGAACGCTAGAAAATTACTGGTCACCAGTCTAGAGATGACCCAAACGCCGAAGTTTCGCTCATGTCAACTGACGAATGAAATAAAATCGCAAGAGTACCTATGCCGCAGTAGCGGTAACAATAGGTTGCTCAACCTTGGTCACCTGCTGTCCTGCGCGGATGATGCGGTTGCCAGCATCATCTTTGACAAAGTTGATATCCTTGTTTTCCCGTTGGGCACGCTTCCAGATCTCGACCTCCATACCACCACGGATGACCCCGACTCTCAGAGTAGAGAGTAGGTTGTGAGCAGCGTTTGAATGAAGGTACACACCGCCATTGAACATCGAAGTAGCGTCTTTGCCGAGACCACTCTTGATTAGTGCCTTGCCCCCGGGGTGCTCGTTGATGAAGTCTGTTACATCGTGAACAACACCGGCAACGGCAATGAGACCGCGTCCGTTCTTGGCCTGCTCGACATAGTCGTCCCACTCAATGACAGGGAGCTGATCAAGAGGAACACCCCAGTCGAGGCCAGCGCGCTTCTGGTCGAGCTTCTTCTGGAGCTGCTGAACACGGCCCTTCTCAATTTCGTTGGAGCGGAACTGCTTGAGGTCGGAGGCAAGGCCGAGCTTGCTCCAAACCCAAATGCACCACTTGGTGGGGTCGTACTGGTGCCACTCAATGGCGTTGCGGTAGTCTGACGGGAACTCGTGGTGGAAGTTGTGGTAACCCTCGCCGAGCGTGACAAGGGCGGTAATGACGTGATCCCTAGGGCTGTTGCGATCGTCGAATGGCTGGTCACCAAGCCAGTGGGCAAGCGAATTAACACAGAAAGTGGCCTGCTGAACGAAAAAGATGCGGAGGATGCCGGCGTAGATATATCCACCAAACCAGTCACCCCAGCCAAGACCAGCGACAAGTGTTGGGAAAATCAGGCCCATGAAGAAGACAACCTTGATGTAGTTGCGGTGTTGCCAGACGACAACAGGGTCCTCGTTCAGGTCGGTGATGTCAGTGCGACCAATTCGCTTCGGGTTCTGCTTCATGACCATCCAGCCAAGGTGGCTGTACATCAAGCCCTTGCGAACGCTGTATGGGTCCTTGGTCGTGTCGGTGTAGCGGTGGTGGGCGCGGTGGTCACGGCTCCACCAACGGATGGAGCCTTCGACGGCACCACCACCAACACCTGCGAGGAAAATCTTCAAGGGAAGAGAGGCGTTGTAGGACTTGTGAGCCCAGAGACGATGGTAACCGGCTGTAATGCCCAGACCAGTCCAGAAATAGTAGATAACAGCCCAGACAGCGGTCTGCCATCGAAGTGGGGTCCAGCAGGCGGCGACGCAGCCCAGCATGGGGATGCCAATGATGAAGAAAACCTGGAGTAACGTCAGCAACACGATCATCGTTTGCCATGCTAACTCGGCAAACAGCGCAACTTCTACGACCCTTCAGACTGACCCGGTAGGCCGAGTGCCAGCCTTACTGACGAAAGAAGCTCGGAAGTTGCGCTGCTGGGCAAGTCGATCCGGTAGTCGAAGGACCAATACTCACATTCAACCAGTTGACATGCTTGTACCAATTTGCCCGTGTAATTGGGGTTTCTGTAATATGTGGCTTCTTGGGATCGTAGCTCTTGTTACGATTCGGCTCGGAGGCGCTCGCAGCCGCCGACGGTTGCGGGTCCATGTACTCGGGGTCTTTGGCAGCCATGCCGGCCACAGGCTGGTGGGAAGGCATGTCGGTGGTAGGATGTAGGGAGAGCGAGGGAATAGGGAGGCTGAAGAACCTCAATCGACTGCGGGCTCCAACAACGAAAGAGACTGCACCACGTTCTGTGAACCTAACGGTGAAAGTGGAGGGGCGGGAGTGAAGAAAGAACGAAGTGTGTGGGGGATGGATAATAAAATAGCGGTCGCGAAGGGTGCTGTTACAGGCTAGCCTGGTACGAGCCTAGCGCTATTCAACACTCGAGGATTCCTGCGGTTGGGGCGACCATCGGGCCCTTGCATGAGCCTTTCCACCCGTCCAGACCGCCGACGCTGTATATTACGCCAAAAGTCGGAAGCGCTGGAGCTGTTGGACAGCCAGCGACGAACCGTTTCTGCAAACGACGACGACGATCCGTTCGAGAGCGCAAGCGCGTGGCGGTGCTTCAGTCTCTTCACCAAAGGACACCGACCAGCTCGCAAGCGGTCCGCCCGTCCTCAAAGGCCCGGACTAGAGACCCGACTATCGGCGAAAGGCATCATATCTCACGCTTCGGTGACCTGACGTCTGCCCCTCTGCTGCCCCAGCGATATCAACAATATCGCACCACTCACATCGCGCGTCTATCGCAGCTTCACATTCAGATACCACTTTAACCCCCTTCACCTGCCGCCGAGGCATGTCCTCCATTACCATCTGCCTGCAACGCGCATGCTTATGTGCCCTCCTTATCCTGTGCATGTGGTGCGTATCCAGCCATTGCAGCGAAATCCATTGGAGCGGGACGTGCAGCCGTATGCTTGTCCTCAGTGACGCCACATTGATACTGCAGCCTGTTCCTCGTTTGCGACCTTGATTCTGCAGGACTTGAAGGACGCATCTGCAGAGATATGTTAATGACGCTCGGTTTCGACAAGTCAGTTTTTCCGCCACGAGCAAGAAGGGTCTCTGCAACGCGTCCGGTAGTTAGGCAATGGCGCCAAATTGGGTACCCACAAGGCATGCCCTGTCGCAAACTCTTCTCCTTTGGGACGACCTAAAGCTCAACACCATCCAGGGCGTTTGTACGACTGTATACAAGTCTGGGGTGCCAAGCAGAATTGGTGGCATCTGTCAACTTCCATCAACGATTTGCCGAGGCTATCGAGCGTCGCTGGCATCTGCTTCTTGAAACAGGGTTTTGAGGGTGCGTTCGCCCGCCAGAGCTAGGTTGTTTCGGCGGTGCTGCTCGCCTAAGTACAGTTTCTTCGGTCAGCGGCATCAAGCTGGTATGGTGTCACTCACCCTTTTCCATTAGGTCATCGCTCTTCAATGGCTGCGGCACGCAATGGAGCTCGAATGTAGCGCGAGTGTGGTGCCAAATGTCTTATAAATGTCGTTGCTCCTACAGTATCGGCCTTGGATATCGTCACCGTCATCTTCGATTGGAACCGTACAATTTGCGATTGATGTTTCCCAGCAACGTAAAGGATCCCAAGGCTGAATCGACATGAAGACCATCGCGAGGCGCTGGGACTGTACCGCACACGGATTGAGGACTCGCGTGGGACAGCTTCAACGAAACGAATCCCTTCAAATGCCGCAGAATGAAACATGAAGAGGATACCACACGAAATTTCTGCAGCTCATCGTCGTGGAGTTATACGTCGACCACTTCTGGAGTCCTGTTCTCGGCAGATGACGAGGCACTTGAGTGTTGGTCTTGCGCATCGCATCTTACCGTGTACTGATGGAACATCGGTATCCGGCGACATGTTGTACCTGCAGACGAACAGCTACTGAGCCTAGAGCTCTTGGATACACGACCGTGTGGAACCTCTTCTGGAGTCCAGCAGCATATCGGAGCCCGCCGACAGATCACGGGTTTCTTGGTCACAGATTAACATGAGAGAATGCTGATAAGGGCTGACAGTACGACTTGCCATTGGCTCAACACGCAGACGGCTTGCCAAGAGGACTAGTGCTACGAGATCGACTTTGGCATCGCAGCGGAAAAAGACTGCGTCCATGTGGAAGCGGCCGACTACGCTTCGCAGCCCCTCCACGAAGCTCTTCGGGCCCAGAGACTAGGTCGAAGCAGATGAGAAATTGTGTATCGCCAGTATTGGCAAAGATAATGCGCAAGTATATAAATTATCTTTCCATCTCTCAATCAACATCATTATCCCATTAAACATTCTCTCTCTGCTTCTTCGAGGTGATCTACCACCAGCATTTCGTCAGATCCCCACAATCTCGAAGCCACTTGCAAAAGCACCCCCGTCTTTAGCTCTCTTAGCGCCTCGACCATTCTCGTTTCGAGATTCCAAGCATTTTGGGACGACATATTCTGTATCTTCAGCCCATCACAACAGTCGGACACTCTTTTCTCGCTTCGCTATCGAGATCTGATCCTGCAGTCTTATCAACCTTCGGCGATCACGTTCACGCCGCCCAGAGATCAGACCCAGCGTATGCAGGGTTGAAATACTCGCCAGGTTCCACCAAACCCTCAAAAGTGATTTTCCAGGAAACACAAATTCGACATGTCTGACTATCCTCCTGACCGAATTGGCCCCGACCACGGCCCAAAACGTAGCTGGGGAGAGAAAGGTCGACGAGTTGTCAAGGCTTTTACTACGAAGTACGAACCTTATAATTTACATGTACTTGATTGAAGACACTAACTCAGTATAGGGAGGGACTTATTGGCACTTACGACTATGCGTTTCTCTTCAAGCCGAACCTTCCCTTCATGAAGAAGGAACGCCGTGCGGCGCCCTTCTTCGGACTCCACGACAAGATGCCTCTGTTGTTGGGGTTGCTGCTTGGTTTCCAGCACGCTCTCTCCATGTTGGCTGGTGTCATTTCACCTCCTTTGATTCTTGCACCAGCTGCCAACCTACCGCCTGATGTCACTCGCTATCTTGTTTCAACATCGCTGATTGTCTGCGGTATTCTATCATCAATACAAATCACTCGGTTCCACATCTACAAGACGCCCTACTACATCGGTACGGGTTTGATCTCCGTCGTTGGCACATCATTCGCCACTATTCCAGTAGCTACTGGCGCTCTCGCGCAGATGTACGCTACCGGCTATTGCCCGACTGCTGCAGATGGTACCAAGCTTCCATGCCCTGACGGCTACGGTGCTATCATCGGAACTGCAGCCTGCTGCGCTCTCCTTGAAGTCTTGATGGCATTCACTTCGCCCAAGTACCTCAAGAAGATCTTCCCTCCCCTAGTCACTGGTCCGACTGTCATGCTCATCGGTGTCAAGCTTGTTCAGTCTGGGTTTCAGAACTGGGCTGGCGGTTCAGGGACTTGCAACACTCGACCTACTACCGGCATCTACCAGCTTTGCCCGACTATCAACGCGCCACATCCTCTTCCGTGGGGAAGTGCGGAGTTCATTGGTCTCGGTTTCTCTGTCTTCATTACCATCATCATCTGCGAGAAATTTGGTGCTCCCATTATGAAGTCTACGGCTGTTGTTATTGGTCTTCTTGTTGGATGTATTATTGCCGGCGCCACAGGCTACTTCGACCGCAGCGGGATCGATGCTTCACCGGCCGCCTCCTTCATCTGGGTCCACACCTTCAAGCTCTCCGTCTACGGCCCGATTGTCCTTCCACTTTTGGCTGTATATATGGTGTTGGCTATGGAAGCCATCGGGGATATCACAGCGACGTGCGATGTCTCCCGTCTCGAAGTGGACGGTGAGATGTACGACTCCCGCATCCAGGGCGGTGTCCTGGCCGATGGCCTCAACGGCATCATCGCCGCTCTCTGCACCATCACACCCATGTCCACCTTTGCTCAGAACAACGGTGTCATTGCGCTTACTCGTTGCGCTAATCGCAAGGCTGGCTACGCTTGCTGCTTCTGGCTCATCATCATGGGCATCTTCGCCAAATTCGCTGCGGCACTCGTCGCTATTCCCAGCGCTGTTCTCGGTGGCATGACGACCTTCCTGTTCTCTGCTGTCGCGGTCTCTGGTATCAGGATTATCTCAACGATGCCTTTTACGCGCCGGAATAGGTTCATCTTGACCGCGTCTTTCACGCTCGGTATTGGCGCTACTATGGTTCCTACGTAAGTCCCTCCATCCCCCCTACCCCAAACTCTGTCTAACAGCGTCACAGCTGGTTCTCCTTCGTATTCACCTACGACGGCCCCAATCGCGCGCTCCTCGGCTTCTACAATGCCATCGAGCTCATCTTGGAGACCGGCTTTGCTGTCACCGCCTTCGTCGCTCTCATCCTGAATCTCATTCTCGCTGAGGAGATTGAGGATGAGGAGACGCCCGAGCTGACGGCGAATGTGATCGATGAGGAAGCGGATAGGGAGGAGTGGAAGAACATTAAGCATGACAAGGAGAGCAGTGATGAGGAGGCTGCTGGGGCGAGTAAGGAGATTGCGGCGGGGCCTGCTCAGGGTGCTTAGAGTGGCTTCTAGGCTATCGTCTGCTATGGCTCAGGACGCCGAGATCTGATTTGCAAAAGGGAGTAGGATGTTGGTTACGAGGAATTTGGGGGCATGTATGAATGCTGGTAGTTGTTGTATTGCTCCTTGTTTCGCGCTTTGACATGTTTACATACCCTCACTTTTAGCAACGTACAGTTCTCTCTCTATAATTGCTTCGTTCGGATCAATTGACTTTCTGCGACTGTGATATATCTGCGAGAGAAGCCACAAATGCAAAGAGTCTGCAGCTCATCTCAAGCGATGACCGGGTTCAAATTGCATCTTCTCCAAAGAGGCGGCTAGGAACATCAAGTGTGAATGAGCAGGGACCTCAATAATCCCTGTCCCTGTAACACATCAGGGCCACCCTGGACCCCGAGAGATGCTGCGGCAGTCTGTCGATCCGATCCTCAGCTTGTCGTGTGACGTCTTGCCAGAGCCGCTACTTTCCCAGCTATCGAGCTTATCGTGAGGATCCACGAGAAAAGCAAAGTGGCAGAGAGGATCGCTAGTAGCCAATGAAGGGATGGGATTGCCATATGATTTGCATAGCATCGACCACATGGTGTTGTGATAGTGTATGTAAAGTAGGCTTGTGAGTCGAATAGTATTTTCACTTTGTCTTCGAGTCGCTTTTGACAGTGTGTGACCTTCTTTGTGGCGGTCATCGGCAGAGTGGCACATCCTCTTTATCCATCCGGAACGCCGTCCTCCCATCGCGTCAAGATAGCAATCATCCCCTTGTCACCAACAGCAACACAAACCCTCCCATCCTGACTCCAGGCAACCTGTCTGACTGTCCAATCTGGCTTGAAAACACGACCTTCGAGACGATTGATGGTAATCTGTTTCTGGGGCTCGAGGGACTGGAATGGATCTCCAAGGATTTGTGGAGGTATGGATTTAACCTTCTTCTGTCTTTTTCGACCTTTTCTTTTCGGTGCTCTACTGCCTGTCGTTGTATATCCTTCGTCGGTGTCTTCGGCTGCTGCTGAGGAGGTGTACTCACTTTGTGGTCGGATTACCGAACTGCCTTTACTTCTGTTCGACCTCTTCTGGCGAGCTCGCGCATCAGCGGCACTGGAAGGGTATTGCTCCACGTCATGCAGATCCCAGAACGACAAGGTGCCCTCCTGGTTTCCAGCCACTAAAACAGGTGGTACGTTCGCTTGGTCCAACGCTCCGTTGAACACATTGAAACGAATATACCAACTTTCGGAATGCGAAAGGTTGAATGACAGCAGCCGCTGATAGGACCCGCCCCAGGCTGACCAAGTCCCACACTTCTGGGACAGTGGAAGAACTACCTTGGTCTCGCTTCGTACGACTTGTGAAGGGGGGATAGGGGCATCGGGTGCTTTTCGACGTGAGTTGAAACTGTCAATGCGCCATAGAAGGATTCTGTTTTCTTTTGCACATCTCGATAGAACGTTGTCACCGCAGAATTGGAAACAGTCGGGATAGTCTGAGTGGACTTCAACAGACGAGAAGTGTGGATAGTGAATAAGGCGAGGTTTGTCGTTTCCAAGTTCTTCTTGACGAAATGGTGGAATGTGCCACTATCCAGACTCAGTGTGCATGTGTAGGATGTTGTAGGAAGACTTACAAGATTAATCTTGGTGTCCATACCCCCAGAAAGTAGATAATTACCACTGGGGTGCCATGTCTATGCAGTTAGAGTCATGAACGGTGCAAGTCACGCACTCAAACGTACAATAGCGATCACATTCTCTTGGTGCCCTAGGCATTTCGCCGCCAGATATTTTGGGTTATGGGCAGGATCAAGGGTCCATAACTTGACACTTAGATCCATCGAGCATGATGCCAGAATAGTAGAATCTGTTGGACATGTGGCAAGATCGTTCACATCAGCACCAGAACCTGTGAGTGTTTGTACACTGTCACCAGTAAAGGGATCCATAACATCGATCACTGGCTTCTTGCCAGTCACACAAAGTAGAGGTTTCCCATCCCGGGTACGTGCCCAAGCGAGGCTGTTTAGCGATTCGTGAGTACCTTTGTATTCACCGACTCCGAACCAACGGATATCTCTCCCCTCGTCGTCGTCGACGACTGGTTCTCTCGCTGGGTGACATTGGAATACTACAGTGTATTGCGTGCCCGTAACCGCGAAGATGGGATTGTCACTGGGCAGTTGGTACGGACAGGGTTTGACGTCGTAAAATGCCGTAGCCTCTGGATCAGTCTTGCTCTCAGGCGACTGGGGAGTCTGGATGGTTTTTCGAAGCCTAGGCAGGTCGCGAAGAGACATGTCGAAGACAGGGCGGAAGTGTTCGGTAATGCGGCCGTCGCTAGGGCGGCGTCTATGCAGGGAAAGACAAATGTCCGTCAAGGCCCTAAGCCCTCGTGGTGCGGAGCTGGTGGTGCCCAGTAGGAGAGGTCGGTCGAAATGCAGGGTTTGTGGTGAGTGAACGTGAGCTGCACCCCAAAATAAGCAAAAAGCAATATGCGAGACCGCAACGACGCCTCGTATGCGAGCCGTCGAAGGATCCGTTGTTGGAGACCAATTGAGCTTGTCTGCTCGACGCTGAGGGTGGAATTGCGGTCTATCCCAAGGTCCTCATCGACGATCTGGCGACTGCGCTAGCTCATTCTGTGCCTGGCGGTGAAACGGTGAAACGGTGAAACTGTGCAACAGGGAAGAGGACGCGGTGCAAGGTGCGGCTGTTATCGAAGCTCTGATATAGCGGTTCGCCCAGGGCGACTTGACATGTCCCCTTTGCAGCGAGCTCTCGCCTAGCGTGCGTTGAGGTGAAGACTACAGGTGACGAGGTGCTCGTGGGCAGCAAGCACCCCTCTGTGGCCCGTGTGCTCCGTGCAAACAACAACGTGTGACGGCGCAACGGCTGCGTCCGACAACCCAGAGAGCGCGCACAGAGCTGCTAGCTCGTCGGCACGCAATGTAGCACACAGACAACGGCGGGATCGGCGGGTGGAAGCTGCCATCAGGTCCTGACGTCTGGTTGGGCCCGGACTAGGGTTGCGAGACGGTGCTGTGAAAACTCGAAAACTCGAAAACTCGAAAACTGCCGTCCAAGAACGTCGCCGTCGCTGTTCCACATTATCACGCATTGCCTCTGCCTCCAATTTGCCCACGACCGCGCTCCGACACTTGCATGCCGGGGCTCTCTTCGCTGCCGCGCTCGCGCCTTCCCTCAATCGGTCGAGGCTCTTCCGTCACCACACTCTCGCAGACGCAGCTAGATGGTTCACAGCACACATCGCAGCCTGAAGTTCCAATCCGCTCGTGGACAGAACGCCATCTGTACGCCGGCCAGGTTTCCAGCGTCCCGCATCCCCTGTCCCGACCGCGACCTTTGACACGGCGCCTTGCTGGTTTGCACCTGACGGTTTATGCAGCCATGATCCACTGAGGTCGAACCGCACCCGAGCCCCATCCTTGACCCTGGACACTGGACACTACCTGCCGCGGTTTCTTATTATATGTACAGCTCAGTTGTTCCTCGAACGTGTTACTGCTCGCCGCCAGCCTCGCTCTGACGCAGTTGCGTCTCTTCACATCTTCAGCTTTCGTCGGGTGTTGGCCGCTTTGGTGTGCCGCTCCTGCCTCATTCGATATCGCCCGCCACCCAGCTCTCGACTTTGCTCCACGAACGGAAGTAGCCAGTCTCGCTCTTCTCGCTACATCCAACCGTATCGACTCTTTTCCTATTTCTGGGCGTCGTCGCGTCGAGCTGGGCTGTCTTCGGAGCTCCTCTCTACCTTTTCACCGCTGGTCCAGACGGATTATTAGATCCGCTATATTAGGACACCAGCGGTTGAGGCGATTCAAGGAGCAAATACCCTCTAGCACCAGTAGACATGGACACTACATTCATCACCATTCACGGTAGGTTGCCCTGCAGCCGTCAATCTATACAGCCAGTGCTTATGGTAGTAGACTTGACCGAGGATGCTCACATTCTCTATTCTTCCGACTCCATTGTCGACATCCTGGGCCATACTCCGGATGAAGTCGTCAATCATTCCGTCTGGGATTTCTTTCACCCGGACGAGATACCCCTCGCCAAAAAGCTTCACGGGCGAGGCGTGAACCTTGACAAAGCTGCGGTTCTGTCTTACTGCCGCATCAAAAATCGCGAAGACAACTGGGTAGGATGCGAATGCTGCTTCTCCGTTGTTTACGATGTCATGGTATGTTGTACCAGCATCTACCGTCACGGTTTCAATAGCCAAAGTAAGCGGTCTGAGCTCTTTCTTTGCGCTCACAATTTTGACAACTCTTCTAGAACGAGCGGTTGAGGCCCCCATCGTGCGTCGCATGTTCGCATCGTCCCCCAAGGATCCTCGATACCACATGTTGTCGCATCTCTCCAGCAAATTCTCGCTTGGCCCTGAAGAGCAGAGCCACGAGCCTCGCGCCGCTCTGTTTCTGAACCGCTTCACTCGTACCCTGACAATCATGTACGCTACGAGTGGAATCGAGCAAATCGTTGGAATTCCCAATGAGTCTATGAAAGGACAAAGCTTTTACTTCTGTATCCAGGAAAACTGCCTTGGGGATGCTATGAGAGTCCTGGAAAATGCCAAAGGCAATGACTCCATTGCTTATCTTCGCTTCTTCTTTCGCAATCCGCTTGTGGATGACCCACCGTCCGAGAGCGAAGACGATATAATGACTGATGCTACGTACTCTGAGGATGAGTCTGAGGCTGATTCAACGCCAGGCCATAGGGGATTTCAAGACTCTGGTGAGAACTCTGGCCACAGTAGTCTCGGTTCATCTGGCAGCATGGACACCAGCAGCGGCGGGCGACCTTCCAACTCTCACACCGACTCTGGCCACTCCAGCGATAGCGCTCACCCTTCCGACGCGGGTGGTCGACATTACAGTAATGTCTCTGTTAGTCCCCCATCCGTATCCTCTCAATCCCGCTCTACGCCCTCTGAAGCTCGTGATGAGCCTATTGAACTTGAAGCTGTTGTGTCCTGCACTTCAGATGGACTGGTTGTGTGCTTGCGTCGTGCTCGCCCGTTGATCCCAACACTCCAACCAGCAACTCTAGCTCCAGACTACACTGGCATTTACGCTGCTCCATGGGCTCCACAACCCATGTACCTACCTCCGCTGCCACAACCGCAGCCTTTCCCTTACGGCGCTCAACACCCTGCCATGCTACACACACCGCCCCCACCCATGCAATCCGCCCTGATGCAGAGTATCCGCGACGTGGCAGTCTTCGCTTGGGCCCTCACCGGGATCAACGGCAGTCTCGCCGAATATGCTCGCGGAACCGCGATTGGTGAAAGCCAGCCGCCGGATGGGTTCCCCATATGGCGGCCTGAAAGCCGAGAGAGACTATCCGCTGCTCCGTCTGGGTATGCCTCCGGAAATGGAAGCTCCTCAAGCAAGAGTAACTCTGCAGATTCCGGCTACAACTGAATACCGACGGCTCTGACGACAAGTCCATTCCCACAACAGTGTCATCACTGTACGACTAAGACACAATACCATCTTACGCACCCTTATGCATCGTATCCGCGATTTTGAAGATCAATACTGTTCACAGCGATTACTCTATCCAAAAGATACTTTGAAATGACATGGGATGCACTCCAGTCACGCTTCGACTATGCCCTTACGGCCAGCTCGACGATATCAGACGATCTATTTTGGGGGGTTTCCAATAACGAAAGGTACGCCGAAACGAAATCATGTTCCTTCCTAGTCGAAATGCCTCGGCATGATATCAAGTATTTCAAATTCGAAAAGCACGTTGTCTACTCTTCGTTCTTCCTCAATAGCTTGTGAAGTTTTGCCGTTGCCGTTCTTCGCAGACGATTAAGATATTGACTTCGAGCGCGTGACATGCAAGAACGTTGCAACATCTCTTCGAACATTAAGTCTGCAATGAATCAGTATTACAGGAAATCGGAAAGATGGCTTCTTCTTGTGCACCAAACCTCTTCTATCGTCGGCCTCTGTCTTCTTCTGTCTATTTAAAATAACAGTCTAGAACGCACCAGATTTCACGTGTCTGAATAGCCTCCGCGATTTCGAAATCTTGCCCCGCTCGTCGGCCAGCATAGTCTTTCCATTGTCCTTTGTCTTCGGCATGATCAGGACGTGGAAATGACTCAACTCTCTTTGACAAGCACGCACATTCTTTGTTCCAGCACTCTGGATGCTCTGTTCCATAGCCATCATCGCCAATCGGAGGGCATGCCTTACGCCAGTAGCGACCCGGACCTAGACTCGGTGGCGTATCCGGGGATCTGACCTTGTCGCCATGCGTGTTGGCCTTATTAAACCTCCCCACTCTCGCTATCTCACATTCATGAGCATCTCGATTTTCTTACAACGTAAGTACGAAATTATTAGAATGAGAACAACATGGCAAAACCACTATCAAGGATTACGCTAGCAGGGCTGGCATTACTGTCTTTGAGTGCTGTTGGGTATGGACAAACGGCAGAGAGGGTGAGCACAACCGCGACAACGACAGCACGACCCAGCACAACGGCTACCACTACATCGCCGGCATCAGCAAAAACGCATACTGTGCAAGTCGGCAAAGGTGACCACACCTTCAAACCTGATGTCACGAAAGCTGATGTTGGAGATGTATGTTAACGTCAAGAAACAAGTATCTCGAGGCCCAGACTTACACATTGTCCAGATCGTCGAGTTCCAATTCTTCCCAGCAAACCACTCCGTCGTGAGAGCAGAGTACGAATACCCCTGTATCCCCATCGACACACTCTCGCCTGCCGACGCCGACATCAGCTTTTTTTCTGGCTTCCACCCGGTCTCTTCAATCCTCGACGACCCCCCAACATGGCGGGTCAGAGTTAACGATACCAAGCCCATTTTCTTTTACTGTAGTGCCCCAGATTCATGCATCAAATACGGAATGGTAGGCGTCATAAACCCAAGCAAATCCTCGGATCTCGACCACCAGCAGGGCCTTGCTAAACATGCCGGATATATGCTGCAACCTGGTGAACCGTTCCCGGCAGAAGGTACACCGACCGTGCCTCCGTCTTCTCTGCCTTCCGATCCTTCGGCAGTGCCTATACCGAAAAGTGGAGGCAAACATCTTTCACCTGGTGTCATTGCTGGTATCGTTATAGCAGGTGTATTCGTGTTCGTCCTGGGAGCGCTACTCTTCTTCTTTATAGGTAGGACTAGGACGTTGGAAGATGAGGCGGAGAGGAAGGACTCTACAATCGTACATCGAACACCGATGACGCCGACAGCTTCATCACACTTCAGTAATCCGTTTACTGGGGGTGGGACTGGGGCGATGCATGAGAGAATGCCGCCAGCATACTTTGGTGGTGTTGAATTGAAGACGCCTGCAAGTCAGGTTCAGAGTTCGCGGGTGAGTAGTAGCGCATGCCATCGGTCTACGGGCGGGACTTTTGATCTCTCTCCTATGGGCGTTTACCAGCGCACGCATGAAGAAGATGATACGTATAAGATGGCGACAAGCTCGGATTTCGCGCAGAACGAGAGTCCGGTGCTAGGGGGATGGGGTCAAGTTAGTTTTGGGCCGCAGCCTTTTGGTGTGAGGCAGAATCAGAATGGGTGAGTGTCTGTACTAAATGTTGAGGTGCGAAAGATCAAGATGTGCTAACAGTCAATAGATTTGCCCCATCACCGCATGTCTCTCCACGAGCAAGAGGAGCAGCAGCGCCGAGCTACTTTGAACGCCAACAGACTGAACTAGTAGAGGCGGACGGGCGCGAAATCCCACGAATGTTCTAATGCGGCGACGACTCGCAAGACACGCTATGACGGACTTCTCCTATTACTCTTCAAAACCCCAGTACATATTCAGGCCTCCTTAGATACAGTCTTTCCGGGCCTTTCTCTCCTACATCATTCAATGAGACCCGTTGAGATACCCGCCACACTTATTCACGGACTTCTATCGCAAAGAGTCTTTATATGGGTTTCGGCTTTGAATCAATGCACACATCCGCATCTATATAGCAAATAAATTACACATCCCATTCTCCTTCGCTCATCGTTCCAGCATCTACATCACTTCCTCACTCACCAATTACAAACAAGCATCGAGACTAACACCCTTCCCACAGCATGACTTGTATACCGGACCACAGAAGTGATCTACGAAGTAGACACCAGGTGCCCTGACCGAGAAAAGAAGGTCTGCTGCGAGATTAACAAACCCGTACAATGCTCCAGACCTCCGTGCCATCACCCCAAGCACCTTTTTCTACGCAACCCTCATCGCTGACATCCCCCTGTTCTCACCTAAGCCTCTACGCTCTATAAGCGGGTAGCTCATCTTACCCCAGGCGGCGAATGTCCTACCCATCCGTCCCTCTTCCTCCAATGCCTATGCACACCCCTCACACGTCTCTTCAATTCCTCAGCATGTTTCTCGCACAGCACGCCGCCGGCCTCATGGCGGAATCTGAGCATTAGGACGCATGCAGTTAGCAACCTGTATTCGAACCAATACGCGCACCCAGTCCATACGCACTTCATGCTCATGATTGTTAGACAGTGTACACGGGCGCAGAGGAGGTATTTGTCTTTACGGAGACGGTAGGCTGTGTAGTAATCATCTTCGACTTGGTTTCTGGGGGGCATAGTACGTGGAGGAATGGGAGAGGAGAAAGTAGGAAATCGTGGGAGAGAACGAGGGTGAGGAGGTATGGTAGTTGATAGTGGTAAGGGTAGTGCTTGAGTAATGAAAGCTGACGTAGAACGAGCGCAAGAGCGACATAGAGATGTAGTGATGTAGTAGCGGTGGTTAGCGTAATAATAAATCCAACTCATTCATTACATATGCTACGGTGACAAGACACTGCGCCGTCATGAGAAAGTTACAATACACTCTCCAGACTGTCTACCTACCTACGTACCGCTCATTTTGAACATTGAAGAGTGAGGAAGCAGACCATGGAACGCCGACATTCACCGACGCTGGCTAAGTTCAAGAAAGAAGATGTCGTGGACGCCGACTACGAAGAGCTGTACGCCTTCTCCACCTCCTTCTTGTACTGGTTCAATATGCCTTTACGGTTGAGCTTCTGGGCTGCGGTAGTCAAGCCCTGCGCAATATTAGCATAGTGTCTATGACGATCAGGATTAGGAACTCACATTCTGAGGTGTCCACTCCTCGTCCGCCAGCACAACACCTTCGATAATCTCGAAAGAGGCCAGGCCACCTCTTGTGCCAGCACTCTGCAACTGCTTCAATACTGCACTGTTCACCTTGTCGTTATGGCAGAGCTCCTCGAGAGAATCACCGTCAACACCGTTCTCGGATGCAAGCTTCTTCAAGGCAGGTTCCTGAGGAACAATGATCGCGATGGGCTTCATCTTGTCATCAGCAGCGTAGACGCAGATATTCTGAACAATCGGCGCCGAGCGGTAGATAGACTCGAGCTTCTCAAGTGCGATATACTCGCCAGCTAGAGTCTTGATAAGGTTCTTCTTCCGGTCGACGATGCGCAGCTGGCCCTTGCTATCGAATTCGCCGATATCGCCAGTCTTGAACCAGCCATCGTCGGTAAAAGCCTCCTTGGTCTCTTCCTCGAGATCCAGGTAGCCAGATGTGACTCCTCCGCCGCGAATCCAGACTTCGCCTTGCGGTGGGTTGTTAGTCGAGAAGTATCCGGCATCCGCGAAGTCGACCAGCTTCGCCTCGACAGATGCTGGAATCTCTCCAAGCGCGGAGTCGGTCCAATAGAGTGGATCCATGAGAGCGCCCATGGCAGTGGTCTCAGTCAAGCCGTAACCACTGATCATGGGCGTGATGGCGAGTGAGATGAAACGCTGCGTCTCCTTGGAGATAGGGCCACCACCATTCATGCAGATGCGCAGCTTTCCTCCTGTAGCGTCCTTGACCTTGTTGAAGACGACTGCATCGAGAATGCCGCTGCCTGGGAGTCCAGAGCCGAGGAGGAAGCCCTTGGCTGCCAAAGCGCCCCAGAAGAGGTTCTTGGTCACCGCGCCGCCTGCCTCGACCTTGCTGACAATGCCCTTCTTGACTGTTTCCCAGACTTGCGGTACTCCGACAAGAATTGTAGGCTTCAGCTCGCGGATGTCTCCCTTGCACTTGCGCACCGATGTGTCCGAGAGCGTCCTGATCGTACCATAGCCCATAGTACCGCCCCAGTAGAGGCAAGCGTTTTCGAAGACGAACTCGAGGATATGCGCAGCAGGCAGGTAGGTCAGGAATGCATCGCCAGGGCCAATGTATTGGCCAACAATGACATCGACGCCGGCAACTGGGTGATGTGTCAGTATGCGCCTGGACGAAGGGATTTAAGAATTCAACTTACTGGCAGCTACGACATTGCTGTGCTTGATGAGCACGCCCTTGGGTGTCCCAGTTGATCCAGATGTGTACATGATGCAGGCCAAGTCGTCTGCTTTGGGAGGAATAGGCTCGGCCGGGTTCTCTTCGCCCAGCTTGAGAAACTCGTCGAAGCTTAGGACCTTGAGGTCCGGGTACTCCTTCGTGAGCTTCTCGACGTCTCCTGGCTTGACTGCATTGGTAGTGCTGTAGACAACCAACTGGACGTCCTTCGCCTCTTTGAATGGGTTGACGAGCTTCCCGAGCAGATGCGGATCTGTGAAGAGGATCTTTGCCTTTGTCTGGAGCATGCTATGTTTCAAACCCTGCTCCCCAAGCGTGTCGTAGGCGGTCACGATGGCCAACGACTGAGACATGGCACCTGTATAGGGATGTTAGCAGCTGTGCCTGCGGTCTCTACTGTGCGGCGCGACTCACCATGTGCCATACCGAGCCATTGCGAGCTGGTCGCCGCGAACAGATGCACTCTGTCCTGTGGGTTGAAGCCAGACTTCTTGATGGCAGAACCCAGGCTGAGGGCGAGCTTTTCGAATTCCACGAAGCTCGAATACTTGTACGGGCTCAGCTCGAAGTAGGTCCACTTCTTGTCCACTTCCTGCTGCTTCCCGTCCACCATCTTCTTGATCTTCTTGGTCTCATCGTGTGTGTCCAGGATCTTGCGGGAGCCAACAGCCTTTGCGTTCCCGTACGTCGCCGCTGAGTACCGCAGGATGTCATACAGCGTGCTGATGCCCTCCTTCGGCGTGAGGAGCAGTCCATCTTTGGCCTTGACGTTCCGGCGAGGTATCGTCTCGCCGTCGACCTTCTGGGCGTCTGGAATTTCAGCGGTGACTGCGCCTGACTTCGTTGCCCGCGCCTGCGGGTACAGCTTCTTGAGGTCCTGCACCATGATGATGGCTGCGTCGGTGGGGGAGGATGGGTGTAGGAAGAGGACGATGGGTATCACAAAGAGAGAAACAAGTAGGAGGAGGGCAGTGCGTATAGATGCCGCCAGCGGAGCCCCGGGTATGCAGGGTGTAATGTGGGCAGGCGACAGCAGGCAATCCGTTGAGATGCCCTTGTTGTGGCTACGAAGCTTGGGCCATGCTTGGCGGCAACGACGCAACGACGCAACGACGTCAAGCGTTGCACATCTCTGGTGGCTAATGATCCAGAATCCGGGGTGCGCCGGTCACGATTCGCCCAAAGTCCAGCATCGTCACATTTGCATTCGCTTCCCCCACCAGCATCTGGCCAGCTGTCGCCCTCGCTCTCGCGCTGCTGCTGCTGCCTCACATGAGCCCGAGCACCAGCTGAAGAGGCTGCCAGCAGTTTCTCCCGCGGTCACCCTCATTCGCAGGCCAAGCACAGCACGCGAAGCCCCAAGGGCGTGGACGGCCGTGCCTTCGCTTGCCTTTCTTGCGCTCGCCAATCTGGACTCTAGGCCCTATCGAACTACCTCGGAAGCTCTCTGTCCTCCCTATGGACCATCTCCAGCACATCCTGGGAGAGCCTATCACGGAACCTGAAGAAGGTATAGACTACACTACCATCCAGGGAACTTGCCTCTTCAAGCTCTCGCTTTGAATGCGATAATCACTATTCAGCCGGCTCACATCGTCACCAGAGGCGTTTTTGATATTCTCGCAAGCTTTGCCCAGTCAGTCACTGGGCTTCATCGACTCGAAGACGTCGCCTGTTGAGATTACTGTTGCCGGACGAGATCTTACTATCCATCAATCGCGCGGGTTGCTGACGTCTGACCGGAAAGAAGGCACCACGGGAGCAGGTCGATGCCCCAGCTCTTCAATGTTCAACCATCTCGTTCTTACTAATGCGCGCTACAGTCATCTGGAAAGTCACTCCTCTTTTTGCTGAATGGGTCGCCTCTGCGAATTTCCTTTTCGGGACAGGACTCCTGTCCTCTGACTCCATAGCGCTCGAGCTTGGAGCCGGAGTGTCTGGCATCGTGGCCGTTACTCTAGGGCCCAAGGTCGAGAAGTACCTCGCCACAGATCAAGACTATGCTATTAGATTACTCAAGCAGAATATCGCTGAAAACGCACCAACGCCGGTCAGCATCAACAAGACGAAGACCTCAAAGTCAAAGAAGGCAAAGTTGGGAGCAGAGAAAACTGTATCGAGCATAGACACCCTTGTCCTAGACTGGGAGACCGACTCTGTCGCTGTACTGCCGACATTGCTGGATCTCAGTGACGGCGTTGACCTAGTCATAGCCTGCGACTGCATCTACAACTATGCTTTGATCGAGCCCCTGAATACTACTTGCGCAGACATATGTCGCCTCAGGACCAATAGCCCGATGAAGCCTACTGTCTTTCTTATAGCCCAGCAGCTGAGGCTACCGGAGGTATTTGAGGACTGGCTGAAGAGCTTCCACCGCTTGTTTCACGTCTTTAGGGTCCCTGATCAGCTACTGACGGAGCCGCTCAGAGAAGGCTCGGGTTTCGTTGTTCATATTGGCATTCTTCGCTCACCGGGATCATGCGATTGATAGCGGCAACAGAATGCTATGCTTTTGTTTTTCCATATGATGGATCTCAAGTACGAAACTTGGAGCCTCCAAGAGTATACAATAAAAGACCTCAACTATATACACCATTCCCTCGACTCTCGTCCTTATTTCGAATAATAATCCAACGGCAGATTAAGAACCTCACACTGCTCCACCTCCCGAAACCCCCCATCCCTAACCTCCGTATCCAGTACCCTCAATACCGGCTCCTCAGCACTAATAGGCTTCCACTCCTCCAACTCCCCAACCATTTTCGTCGTATTCACATACCCCCTCGACTCCAAAAACCCCGCGTCCGGATTCGGATCCCCCCTCCTCGCGAACGAGCTCCAAACGTCAACAATATACTGTGAAAAGGGAACATCATTGTCGTCGCGCTGTTTTCTGCCCTGCCGTAACGCGGTACCGAACACATAGTATAATTCCCCGGAATGGCACTTCCAAAACGGCAAACTTGGATCGCCGTATGGATGTTCTGGAGAAGATGGGGCTTCGCAAGTGGGAGCGTTGGGACTCCATTCACTGATCTGGAACGCGCGGTCGAATTCGTAGCTGTAGATGGCAGGGAAGATGGAATTTTCGGCGGCGGCGAGGGCGCTGGCTTGGGCGAGGCAGCGGAATTCTGCGTCTGTGGTTACTCGCGAGGTGAGGTTGAAGATATCCAGCGTGATATTTCCGCCAATAGGATAGGCGAACTGTGCAGAGTTGAGAAGAAAGGCGGCATCAAAACCTTGTTCTTTCAGAGCCTGGGAAGCGTTGCTGCTTGTTGAGAACTTCGAGAAGGGGGCGCCGTCGTCGTGCATTATTCCGCTGAGGACTGCTACGTCGAGTTTTGGCGCTGAGGGCCCAAGGGAGAGCTCGTTGCTGGTCAGGTATGTGCCGTCTACTACTGGGTAGCTAACATCTGGTCAGTCTGTCACCCGAACCTATAAGTGAACCGATCTTACCGAGCAACAGTACCCGTCCAAGCTCCATTCCTCCCGCCCACAAGCTTGATTGGATCCTGCGCGCTTAGACACGCCAACAACGCCCCCGGATCAGCCTGCGTACAATTCAGCTCCGTCAAAACCGACTTCGTCAGATCCGTAGACTCCTGGATTGTCAAGTATTTCGAGAAACTGGACGCGTATTGCACGCCATTAGGATTACTCTGCATGATCGCAGCCGCGAACTTGCCCTTCGCTAAGGGAGAAGCGAGGAGTGCTCTCACAGACGCGGCGCCAGCGGATTGGCCAAATACTGTGATGCGGTCAGGATCGCCGCCGAAGTCTGAGATATGTGTTCGGATCCAGGTAAGTGCTGTGTGCTGGTCTTGCAACCCGTAATTGCCTCTAATGGTGGAATTGGAGAGGGCGAGGAAGCCAAGGGTTGAGAGCCGGTAGTTGATTGTTACGACGACGACGTCGCCGCGCGAGGCGAGGTTTCCGCCATCAAAGGTGGTGTCAGAGCCGGTTCCGGACGTGAATCCTCCGCCATGGATCCAGAGCATCACTGCTTTCTTCTTGGTACTCCTATTACTGGATGCTGATGCTGATGCTGATGCTGATGCTGATGCTGATGAGGGGAGATATGGTGTCCATATGTTCAAGAAGTGGCAATCTTCACTACATGTTGAGGATGTGCAACCAGCTTGGTAGCATTGCTTTCCGTAACTCAACGCAGAGATGTTGCCGCCGGAAGGAGGAGTGTAAGAAGAGTAGCTGAAGCGTGCTGGTTGTTTCGCGTACCGGATCCCAAGGAAGCGGAAGGAGAGCTTGTCTCTGTAGCCAACGAACGTGGCATTCTTACTTCTCACTGAAGTCTGGAACTTCACGGATGTGTCCTCTACACCCGGGAAGCTGAGGGCTACTGAGTTGGAGCATAGTGCTGGTAGTTTATCGTCACAATCGACATCAGCAAACTGGCCTCCAGTCGTTATTGCTCGACAGTGTGTTGCGTTGGGGACAAAGACAGAGATCCAGTATTTACCGACTTCGTCTGCGTCCTTGTTGTAGTCGAGGAATGACAGACCTGGGTCGTTGGGGCTTGTACTGGACGCCCAGATGTTTTCTCCGAGTAAAGAGCACGACGAAGCGGCTTGAGACGAGGTTTGAGGGGTGTGGATTACAAGCAGAGAGGTTTGTCGAGCGCTGGAGTTTCCTACTCACGGTAAGCTTTGGAGCTGAGCACTGACCACCCAGCTACATGATTTTCCAAGATTATCAGAATCCAGTACATCGAGGAACGACACTAGAGAATTGCGATGAGACTACTCGGAGGAATTTCTGCACCCGGCTTCATGCAAACCATTGCCATACCGAACCGCACAGAACCGGCCACGCCCCAGCGTTGCGACTCGTCCATTTGCGAATTTTGGGAGAAGAAAAGACATAACACGAACCATAGAGATCGTTGTGGGTCAATATTGATACCTCAGATCCAATTGACTGCGGGCTAGGAACAGCCGCCAGCGCACTCGACGATAATATGATCAACGAAGCCACTGAGCCGAGTAGGCCAATAAGGCCTGTCATGATGCAGGTACCACGAAAGAACAGGTCGAAATGAGAAAACGAAACATATCGAACGCGCTGATTGACAGGAACATGATCAATATATTCCAGTGAATTACTAGACCCCGGCAAGACTACCATTCGCTACGGATATTGAGGCTCGAGGAAATAGATGAGCGCGACGAGGACAGACGGACTAGAACGCTGCTTCACAGAGGCTCGGGACTTGATCGACACGAGGGCATCTAAAGCGTATTGGACTTGGGACGGAATAGATATTGTTTGCTGTGGGTCGCTCGCTCACGATGGCCAGGGATGGTGTTTGGCCTCTCGTCGGTCGCTTGCAGAGCGGGGGAGATTTAGGGCTGGCGATGCGCGAACGCTGCTCGGGACACGTAGCGGTCCTGCTCTACAACCCGGACACAGATCTCCAGACAGCGCCATGTCGCATCTCGAGCCGGAGAGATGCTGTCGTGGGTTTGGGACTGCGCCGTCAAGGAGAGACAGCTCGATGCCGGCGCCCTGATATGGGACGTCACTGTGAGCTGGCTGCAGGTGCAGAAGCGCGTTTCAGGCAAGAGCGGGGGCTACCCAAGTGAACCTCTCTTGACGCATGCACTCCGCCACCGTGGACGGTCGCGCCTGCCCTCCCGACGTCTTCCTGCCGCACGCAACACGGACCGAAAGTCGGGGCAAGACGCTGGCTGTCGCGACACCACGCTGCGAGCAGGCTCGGTCGTGAGAGTGAGAGTGCGCTCTCAGAGCTCTCGGCGCGCCTGCGAGTTGAAACCGTCGCTCGACGTGAGACAGGATGGATCTGCGCACTCGGCCGCGCCAACGCCAACATCTCACCCACGCTAGCCGGATGGATGCTGGCTGGGCAGGATGGCGACGCAGCTTTTGCCGCTCCGCAAATCATAGAAGGGGCCGTTGTGTCTCTTTCCCAAGGTCCCAAGGTTCGCCTGCTGGAGCACCCCTTCCGAAGCCCGCTCCCTCTTATCCTCGAAGCCGCTCTGCTGTCGTCCCTCATGATGCTCTGTCACTTCTTGCGACACGCTCAAATACCATAAGATTTTACTCCGCAGTCGCAGAGCCGTCGGGCAACCCTCGGCCGCCTGTCCACCCATGGCGGGCCCTTCGACGCAGGCCTGCACGCGGATTCGCTCGCTGCGGACACTTCATGGTGCTCTGAAAGGGTCGCTGCCAAGTTGGTCATAGCGCCGTTAGCCTTTGCGCTCCATTCGTCGTTACCCTCTGCTCTCTCCTCGCTCTTGCTACCCACACAACCCGTCCTTCTTCACCTGTATAGCGACGACGACGGCCTCGAGCCACTCTCACCCGCGTGGATTGCTAATACACCAGCGCGCTGCCATCCGCACGCTACCCCATTTAGCACGCGCGCCTCTGCCTTTGTTGACGCCGCTCTTCACGAAGCCTCAAAGCCGTGCTCTGACCCGCTCTCCTCCCCCTACGCCGCCAGCGCATCGCATGGACTCGACTCTCCACGGCCTGAAAGCCCATCTCTCATGATCATATCTCGATACTGCCTGTCCGTCGGAGTGTCGCTGCCCTTATCGTCGCCCACACACACCGCTGTCCTCGCTGCGACCAGCCGGAAGCCTCTTCTCCCTGGGCTGCGACGCCCAGAACCGCTTCACTCGCTGCCAAAAGTAGACAACTCATCGCTATAGGTCGTCGGACCCGTCTCGCGTAGGCGATACCGGCTCTGCTTTGGTCGTTCGCGTGTCGGGCGTCATGCGATCCAAAGCACCTCGAGCCTGAGCCCACCCACATTCCGATCACGACTTCACCACTACACGGCCTGCGTAGTATGACTGAGATCTCGTCGGTCAAGGCGCATGCTGAACCCCAGCCGGCTTCCGTCGCCTTCTTTGGTGGTCCTGCACCCCCTCCCTTCCTTAACGGCTCACCTTCCCTAGACGACACCGTCGAGGAGGAAGAGTCATCGACCATCAAGTGCATCTGCGGCTTCCCCGAGGACGATGGAAATACGGTTCTGTGCGAAAAGTGCAACACGTGGCAGCACATCGTGTGTTATTACGAGTCGACCCAGCACGTTCCGGACATCCACGAGTGCACAGACTGCTTCCCTCGAACCGTCGACGCGAAGAAGGCGGCCGAGAGACAGAGGTTACGACTGGAACTGCACAGCATCGGCGAACGGAAGCTCAAGCCGAAGCCTCCGACGAAAGGCCACAAGAAGAGGATAAAGGACCCTCTGTCGTCAGTGCAACCCAATGGCGCGGCGATCCATGCGAACAACGAACTGCTATTTGGCCACGACCGGAAAAGCGGAAGCCCTCGCGATCAGCCGCCTCCTGCAAAGCGTCCTAAAACCAGCCACAAAACATCTGTTTCGGTCAATATGATCAGCCAAGTGCCTGCACTGGTTCCTGGATCGCGTAAACGGGCCAGCTCAGCAATGCATAACGGCCATAGCCCAGTCAAATCGCCGACAATTCTCGACCCTGTCGATGAGTACTCCACAGAGTTTCTCAGCCTCTATCGGCAGCCAGAGCCCGCCCTTACCAACTCGAATTCGTACACTGACATTGGAGTTGCTAATGAGATTTCTTTATGGCTCAACGACCGAGAAGCCCTCGCTGAAGCAACAGGCGGGAAAACACCAGGAGAAGTCCTTCAAAGGATCGATCTTCCCGTCGATGAGTTGGAGGACATGGCTCCTAATATCACCAAACGAATCGAGACCGGACCACTGACACCAGACGGCGCCCAACCGCAGTGGCAGTATTTAGTCGTCGATTCCTTTGTCCCGAAAGACGCATACATCGGCGAGCTGAAAGGTCGCATCGGCAGGAAAGCAGACTACTTCTCTGACCCATCCAATCGGTGGGACCTGCTACGACATCCGGAGCCATTCGTCTTCTTCCCTCCTCACCTGCCAATATACATTGACATGCGCGAAGAAGGCAACATCCTGCGATATACTAGGCGAAGCTGCAATCCCAATATAGGCATGAAGATGCTCACCCAAGGACCCGAAAGCGGCTATCACTTCTGCTTTATCGCTATTGAAGACATCCACCCTGACGATGAGCTTACCGTTGGTTGGGAGATTGGGCCTGATATCTACAAACACCTAGAAGCTGCGATGAGTAACGGTGCCATTCGCAAAGAGGGCTTCAAAAAGATCGAGCCTTGGATTGCATGCGTTCTTTCCAACTTCGGCGGGTGCGCGTGCGATGCATCGAGAGGCCACAACTGTCTCCTCGAGCATGCTCGACGGGCGAATCCCAACCACACAGATTCGGTCCCACCACAGAAGAAGGGCCGAAGGAAAAAGAACGCACAGGTATCTCCCTTAAGTACTGGACATGCCACCAACAGTCGTGCTGGGAGCGAAGCGTTCATTCGGGAAGGCCCTGACGATGAGGCTATGGACAGTCGCTCCACCTCAGGCTCTCATAGCAAGCCCAGTAGTCGCGACATTACACCGGCAACTCATTTCTCACTCTCACTGGAAAATGGCGATCTGAAGATGTCGGATCGTGAGCGACGGAAGCTGCAGCAGCAGGAGCGTCTCTTTGAACAGTTAGAGTACGATGAGCAGAACAAGGGCAAGAGGAAGAGGCACAGCGCAGGCTCGGCACTCAATACGCCTAGCCTTGCGACCTCCGTAAGACTCTTCTCACGACCTTCGCTTTTTGAAACTGACATTCTCAACCAGAAACAGCTCGGACACTCTGAGCTCTCGCCGTCCATCCGAAACCCTCGGGAACATGCTAATGGTGTAGCTCGAAAGACATCCGGCAACTCGACGAGGACGAACGGTCGTACCGCGCTGAAGCCGAAGCCATTATATGTCGACAGCTGTACCCAAACACAAGATGATAAGGCAGGGTCTACCGCGCCTGCAAGCGCAGCACCTGTCAAGAGGGAAATGCGACCTATAATGTCTTTCAAGCGTAAGCTACTTCAACAGGCTCAAGAAGATAGGCTGCAGCGGGAGCGCATGAGGTCAGCATCCGTCAAAGTGGAGGCAAGATCACCAGCTTTGAAGGATCTTTGTTCTGGCCTCCCGTCACCTGCTCCACAACCTATTCCATCGGTGGAAACTGCTGCTATGGATATAGCAACCGACCCTGCAATGAGTCCATCGGTCAAGGAGCAAACGCCTGGCCCTTCGGCAGATGTTGAGATGAAGGATGCAGATGCAGCTACAAGTCCAAAGCCTTCTGAGCCGCAGGTGGAGGAAATGTCAGATGTTCCAAATGGCGAGCTTTCAACTGCTGCGTCACATCCGCCGTTACAACCTCCACCGCCTCCTTGGCCTACCACTTCTACTGCCGCTGGGCCGGATGAACAGATCAAGACACCAGTTGATCAGCTGCAAAACCCTGAAGACCTCCACATTCCCATTCCACCTCCCGACCTTTCAAACGCTGTTCTCCCCACTAATTCCGTGGTTACCCCAGGATCTGTGTCCAGCGTTCTTGCTGGTAGCGCTATTGCCCAGTCTCCAGTCAGCACCGCTACGGCACTATCACCGTTCTCTCCGTCTGTTACGAATGCAGTCACTCCAGGACCGATACGCAAGAAGCTCAGCCTAAGCGATTACACAAGTAGGAGGGCAAAGTTGGCACAGACTCATTCCACTGGCAGCAACCCCTCTTCGCTCAATCCATCGCAGTCTGCAATTTCGCCAACACTGTCCAACGCAAGCTTGCCGAATCAGACGTCGCCCCCCAAAGGAAATGAGTCTCCGTCACTACCTCCTGTCTCAGAGGAGCCAAAAATGGAGCAGCCATCCACGACAGCTGCAACTGCGACAACAGCTTAAGCAGTTTCAGAATCACCGCTCCCTTGAGTTGGTTTTCATTTGTTCTTGATAGTGGACGCCTAGCGGGGTGCCGGGCGCCACGCTTGTTCCGGGCTTTTACCCCCACTTTCTGTCATGTTTTGATGTACAATATCTAATGCGATGCCGCTAGCCTTCCTTTCTTCTTTCAGCCTATGTTTCTTCTCTGGATGGACGATTTTATGCCAGCTTCACATTTTACGGCTAGGCCTTTGGGAGGACTTCCATGTCAGATCTCACGATCTCAAGAGGCGGCGTTGTGGTTTCAGACGGGAGGCCGTCTGCTGGCGTTTGGGAGACTCTTCTCGAGTAACTGACCGGATGCAGATGCCGGCGAGCACATACTTAGCTCTTGGACGTCACTTTTGGCGAAGTTCCTGCGTCGTCGTTCCGCGTTATCTCATCTTGCCTTTTGAGCTCTTGTCTTAGGATGCGGGCTTGGATGCTGCTTGGTGGATTGTGGACACGTTTCGCGAAGGAAGCGAGGAAACGAATGAAAGGAAAAGTGTTCAATGCCCAAAACTTGTTCTCGATGCTTGTTGTGACTTGATGTGTTCTGCGGATGTTGTTTGGTGCTGACGAAGGGTTATGAAGTGTCTTCAGGTCAACACGCGATGTTCAAACATATCTGCTAAAACATACTAGCGCCGTTTCGCGGTTCTTTACAGTGGAAGTACATCACTGACTTGGTTTCAGGCCTGGTTCCGGATTGTACGTATAGAACGCATGTTTACTTCAGCGAATAAAATACGCATGTATGTATCTCACATCTCCTATTTTTCCCTTCGTTCCGGACCACCTCTTCCGAGATCATCTCGGTATCTTCAAACAGAGAATAAAGCTTTAATACGGAACATGTGATATAAAACTAGCATTTGTTTAGAATTCAGGGAAACGAATGTCAGGGAAATGAGCATCGAAGTTCAACTAAACCGATCTTCTCACACGCACGCCTTACCACTTGCCACTTACCACGCCTCATTGTCCTCCTCATCTTCGTCTTCGGAGGAGGAGGAGTGCTGGCTCATCCACTCCCGATGACTCTGCTCCAATTCCCGCATACGGGGTTCTGCATCACGAAGTTCATGCTCGATCTGGACTTCGACATCAGCATTTTCCTCCCAACTGGCCTTCCAGCTGTTGGTCTCGTTGAAGGCTCGTCGGATCATTGCTGCCATGGAGGTCATTGCTTGTTCGATTATCTGGGCTTCTTCTTCGGAGATATCGATATCGTCATCGATGTCTTGCTCAATCTCTGGATCGATAGAGTCGGACGCAATTGTTCCTTCTGTATCTGTATATGTGCTGTTGTTGGATGTAGTCATAGATGTATATACTGTTGAGGGTGGTCGAGAACGTGGGTAGTATGGGTCGTGATATTCACTCCTACATAGCGGACACGTCGGACTTGTGCTCAGCCAGGTATCTATACACCGTGAGCCGAATATATGTGAGCAGTGGAGTTTTACGGGGTGCTCGGGGAGGGAGAAGTAGGGCTTGCGAGGGGTGTTGAAGGGGAAGTAGCATATGGGGCATTCTTGATCGACCACTGGATCGTGGGTTGTGGTCCCCGCAGAGTCTGGTTGTGAAGGCATCACGATGGCTGGAATGGTTACCTCTCAAGAGGTTGGGTCAGGTGGTGATGGTGATGATGAGTCACTCCATGAGGGGGGAATGAGCTTTAAGGTATTATTTGTTGTGGCATTGTGCGTTGTTATTGATGGGGTCTGCGATAGTGGAGACATTGTTTGGCACGGGTGAACAATGTCCGCGTAGAATTTGACAATACGGCGCGTATTGATCTCAAATAAGTATCGAGAGAAGAAGACGTAGTGCAAGATTGTTTTGGTGCTAATTGTTGAATCAGCATCAGCATCAGACGATCATTTTGTGGGAGGGCTTTAGTATAATGATTGACGCAGTAGGGTGGATCTGGGCGCTACGTACCCTGACCAATGATTTTGGGACTACCGGTCTATCTACCAATCTCCCTAGTGGTTTCTTCTTCTTCGACCAAGATGACTACCGCGGCAGTCCGACTGCCTTTTGTAGGCTTTAATTTCGGCAGTTCAGCGAGCTAGTCAAGCCTCGCGAGCTGCCAAACAGCTCTCGGCTCAATACCTCGTCTGAAAACCATACGAGGAATCACTGACAAGATCGAGAAGACAGGGAGCGAGAAGTATCCAAGATCGAAGGAGACACAGGACGGCGCGTGACGTGGACCGAGGCCGCCGCGAACGATATTGCAGATATTGCAAGTTGCATCAAAGACATGCCTGATATTCTTGCTTCTTTCAGGCGTTCCACACTACATCTCCCCGGTCACAGTTGGGTGATCTTAGGCCACCTTTGCACGTTGGACGCCTAGACTGGGAAGCGACTCGGGACTTTGCATGATATGCATGAAAGCTTGTCTGGGACAGTGCTTGGTTATAACTTTGCAGAATGAGACACTTGAGTGGGAACAGCGCAAACGGGGAAAGAAATTTTATCTGCGCATTACGCGTTCAAGGCTGGAAGAGTATACTGAAATCATTTCAAGGCATGCACGTTTCTTTAAGTAGGAATGTCCGCGACGGAGAGCACATGGAAAGATTCAAGTTGGGCAGAACATTCTATTCCTTCTACCCAGTCATCGATAACCTGCAAGCCCTTTCCTCTAACCAAACTGTCACTTCCCTTTCGCTACTCTGACTCTCACTCAACTTACGCGCACCATCTTCTCCACTTCATCTCTACTCTCCCTTCAAGCTGAAAATGCCCTAGCCGTAACATTGACATTTGGGTCGTCCGGAGTCTCACGACTAGTATCGCAATGGCAAGCCCCTGTTGTACCGCAACATTAGCTTCTCTTGTTACTTTTTGTAATTTCCTGGTTACCACAGACTTACCTTGACAGATAGCAAGTGTAGCAGCTGGACAAGTGATCCCGCTTCCTTCGCAGAACATATTACCCCCGACACAGTGGCAGTTACAGTCGTCCTTGCAGGCGGCAGTGGAAACGCCGTGCTGGCAGCTGACATGGGCTGCGTACGTGGAAGCGACGAGGCCGAGGGTGGTGAGAAGGGCAAGGAACTTCATGGTAATTGACGCCGTGGAGTTGAGTGAAGATGAGGTGTGATGGATAGCTAGTTGGTATTCACTAAACAATAATGGTGGTGAAGTGTCTCGCTGAGGTGGTTGTAAACGAGGAAGTGTCGAAGGGCTTTATATATTGTACCTCTCGTCAGCCTCAAAGACTACGCCTTCTCTACCGCTTAGTATTGGAGTAGGTATCGTACGTTTGGAGTATACTCCCCCTTCCAATATCTCATGCAAGCTAACATGTTTGAGCAATAACATCGATAACTATAACTATAACGGGGGCATTTGGTCATTCGCAGCTACGGCATGGAACAATAGCCCTTCCACATGCAGTTCCGCGGAAGCTCGAACTACGCCAGGAGGCCTCGTAGGAAGTTCGGCCCGTATGACAGGTTATTGAGTTCCATAAAAAAATCTGACAGTAGAGTCGACAGCGCCGTGGATCGTCTCTTCGTTCACTGAGAGCGCTGTGGATAAGGAGCATAGGGGTGCAACTATGTACACTCCACTTAGCGCTCACAATACGGAAGTACCGTTGACCCCTAAGAATCAAATGCATATCCCTACTATCCACACGAAACGATGGTCCTGCATCAGGTCGCAATTCTCCAACATTGAGTAAACCTCAATCAAATCTGCACTAACAATTCGCAGCTTGCGGGTCCAAGCTCTGTCCGCAAAGTCCAGAGCAACACGCTTTTAGGCTTACGTTGATCAAGCTTGTCGCCAACTCCTCTGAGCTGCCGCCATCTCCTTTACTTCACATGACGTTAGATCAGAGTTGGTATGTTTCTAGAACGTGAGACGCCTGAAAGCAGGTTTCCGGGTATATGATAAGGGCCTGAACCGCAGGCCACTACATTGATCCCACAAAGCGCCAATTTTGGAAATTGTTCATCTCATCTCATCAGCTTTTCGCTTTAGAATCCTCAATGATGTGGGCCTTTTCAGTAATTTCTACCTGGAACACATGCCGCCGGAGCGCAACGGCATGGATCACATTGCGGCCGTCCAAGACAAACACGGGTTTGCGCATGACCGCTGCCACGCAAGACCAAGCCAATGTCGGCCGAAAGAATGATCAGAATCGAACATTGCATTGTAAAAAAATACTAATACTCTTTGCTACTTTAGACATCGTGACAGAAATGCAGTCTAGCAAGTAGGATGGCGAATAAAGACTGGCCAACGGAAATATTGCACTGGGTTGGAGGCTCTGTAATAGAGCCGGCATAAATAATGATTCAAGTGCGGCGGATGCAATGGTGTTATCATCTTAATGAGACATCCGCCCGACCAGCAAACTCCTAAGCTCGCAAACATGCTCAAATCACCTGTCAGCAGCAGAAGACGATGACAACCGATCTTAGATAACTTCAGATTCTATCTAGCAAGAAATCGGATACATGTGATGGAACATGATGACGAATAACATTACTCTGAATTGGAGAGAAGTCGAAATCCCACAATATGAGGTAACGAGAGCTTGTGGTGTGGGGAGCTGTAAAAGAATGATCAATCACTCTTTCGCCTGCCTCGCACTCTCAGGATCCGCCAACATATCCCGATTCCATCTCGGATCTTCACTTTCCTTCACCGGGGCCCATCCAAGCTGAATCTGCATGACCTTCTGGTCCCAATCCTTCGTAAAGCTCTTCACCTTACCATCCTCGATCTCAAAGATCGCTGCGGCCCACCACCGCGCCTTCTTTGGTGGATCGCTCTTTTCGATACCCTGGTACGGTTCCCCGCAGTGCGAGCCTTCTGCTGTGTAGCGGAGCAGTACATGCGTGTCTTTAGCCCAGGCTTGGTCGTACTGCACTATACGCAAGTCGTTTACTGAGGCCATGACTTTAGAATGGGATTGTGCGTAGTCCATGGGTGTTGTGCAACCGGGGAATGTTGATGGTGACCTCCGAATCGATCAGCAATAGGCAAGTTGGATGGATTCTAGTGACTGGAGAATACCAAAACCAAGAATTTGAATGGCACAAGTGGCGAACTGAGTCAGCACCAGTATTTTCTGTAGGCGAGTGTGCAGTTGACATGTACTTTTTCGCGATGGCGATGTTGCGCTAGGGATTGGTTAGAATTCGAGAACTTATGAGACAATGTTGAGAGCGCGCTCTTCTACTATAGTATCTTCCGATCTTGCGACTTACCTCCTCATCTAGTGTTTGTTTTGTCGACATGACGGTTGGTGGTTGTTGATCGTTAGACATGATGAATACTATTTAGAAGAAGTATCTGGTACGGTAGATTAGTCCAGTTATTCTGGATATGACAAGTGTGGTCTTCAACAAGAAGCTAATGGTCGAGTTGATTTCAACGTTTAGCGTTAGTTGTATGAGGTCTCGATGACATTAAGAAGTTGAGACTGCTTCATTGGGACTAGTGGCCGCTGTGGAGTGAATGACCCCACTTCGAGACTTAACAGCTCTATTCAATGGCTCTCCAACCAACGAAAATACCATAAAGCTGTCTTCAACAAATCCACGATTCCAACATCAGTGCATACTGAGTTTTATAATATTATATGAGAGTATGTCGCTATAAACTTCCAATGGCCTCTCTACCTTGTCATTCTTGGGCAAATGGCTGTGGTTCTCGACTGACCCATTTCGATCGCTGCAAGGCACTCTAGCCTCCAAGAAACACATTCGCAATTACAAGGCAAAATGCTTCCGCTCCCCCAAATACAGATTGCCGCCCAACGTCATGCGGCACAAGGCTTACTCGGAGAAGAGAGGTGGATTGGTCGACTTAGCGCACAGCCCCATGGGTGCCTTCTGTCTATTGTACCAATCACCTCCTTGATTGCGATCGCCTGTTGTTGCACAAGTGCATAGCCTCCAGCCTTTTTGATCATCTCATCTAGCGATTGGACCAACTTGGCTCTTTCTTTGCGAAGTTGCCCTCACGTGCTTAGCATGTTCTTGATGTCCCTTTCGTCAGCCTGTTCCTCTTAATCGTATATCTTGCGCGCCAGCCATCTGACCAATTTTCTTCCAGTTCAAAGTGCATTCATGCCTCAGCCTCGTCACTTTCTTACTTCTATTCGCATTCCGTCTTTTCCTCAAACGGTTACATCTTTCGCGCTAGGTTCAGTCTTCTCAGCTCTCATAGGAGGAGTGCTGCCTCAAGATGACTTTAGTGCTGGGGACGAAGTCGGATGCCAGAGGGCTGCAACAGATCAACTTCGGCGTGAATGAGATTGTCTCTGCACTCACACTGTCGAAACAATTTGGTTCACTGTTCAGTCGAAAACAGGACGCACAGGTCTTCGATGTACTTCGGAATAATTATGATATGTCGATCGACTGGGTACCGCCCTGGTTGGCGGACTTCAAGTTCTCCCGGGCGACAAGCATCCACGGCTGCGACATGCGCAGAGTCGAGGGGCCTTTACTTTTGCAAGATGTAGAGCTCAAGACCATTGAAGGTATCGCCGCCGTTGTTGTCTTGATTGCGAAGTATGCGGATTCCGTGGATAGGATTGTTGACACAGTACGTAGGTAGCCGAGGCTATTGAAATACAACCGCTGATGACTTTCAAGATCGAGAAGCTTCTGACGCATAGACTTCCAACTCGAGCTATATACCCCGGCAAGGCCAAAGAAGCCGAACAAAGCGCATTTCGCAATTGGACGCCTCTCCTTCGATCCTGGGTGGAGGCTATCCTTAGCGCCGACAGTGACACTTCGCAGGTTATCAGAACTAGGAAATATCTTTCTGAACTTGCAGTGCAAGGAGCCCGCGCAGGTAAAGACTCTCATAAGTGGGATCGTGTTTGGTTGCAGAATATTCGATTCATTCAAGATTTTCTTGGATATTGTGGAGCCGACGAGGAGAGTAGCGATCTTCGAGAACAACTTGGGCGCTTTGAACACACCATTCGCACCAATAAGGGTACGACCTGTAAGCAAAGAGTTTTCAATACTTTTGCGGCTAGTACTGCATCCCTTGCCCTGGCGGCGGCGGCCAATGGTGCGGATGTGAGCGTGGAATGTGTTACATTCAATGACGGGACCCAACAGCGGACGATGTTGCCTCTCGGCAAGGAAGGAGAATCCCAGTACCTTGTCCGACTCTGGCTTTGCAAACCACCCTTGGAGGTTTACGAGCTGATACGTCCCGTTGAAGTCGGCGCTGATGAAGAAGCCGAAGCTCGAGACGACAGTCAATCGACAGTCATATTTGGGGGCAACATGGAGACTGCAGTATATGCCGCCCAGAAACTTGACTTTTGGACACAAAGTACCGACGATGCTCATTCTGAAAGAGCGGTTTCGCTGTGGAAAGCCGGCATTGAACTGGGCGCCACTATACCCTGGAAGGTTCGACGTTTCAACATAGACGAAGAAAGTCAAATAGCAACTGAAGATCACATCTATCTTCAGGCAGAGATGCCAACACAAGTTCCAGTAGATAACGAGCATGTCGAACGCTTAGCAAGTCACCGATTAAAGGTATGGCTTGGATTGAATCCACCCAGAACAACCACGATGCACAATCTCATTGCCAACGTCATACACGAGCAATACAACTACTCCAGGGGATATCAAGGGTCTATCTTCCAGGCTGCCATGGACTTCGTTGCTGTGGCCGTCATGATCGGCATGGTTGATAGCCTGATCGTCAAGCAAGGCAGAAGGTCGACGTATGCCTTCAGCATGGAATTCCTAAGGAGTCGCAACGGGACTTCTGAGCTGCTCAACTACTTCAAACTAGCGGTATTCGAGGGCATTACTCCATCTTCCCTCTTATGGGCCGCAGCATCAATCTGGGGAGGTTCAAGTCCTGCGATGCACGGGCACATGAGTGTGACCGATCGAGTCGTTGGTATCGTTGCCCCGCAATGCACTGTGCTGTTAGATTTCCTCCGCGACCCCTTGCGTCTTGCCAAAAGCGGACTCCGAGAGCCTATCATTTCATTGCATTATGGCTCGGTGCCACTGCTCTTCAGAAATCCGAGCAACGGATTCGTGTTCGCCGCCGTCGATGCCTTTACTACTTCACGCAGACGGACTCTCCTCAAATCGTTCGAAGATACAACGGCGTCTTCCCAAACGACCCCTGAATGTGACCTTGTCATTCAGCTCGAACCAAACATCACTTCACGTAGGGGGTCGAATCCAGGCAACTATCTCGTCTGCTACTATATGGGAGATCTGGCTTTCGAGTTGGATCCTTATTGCGTCATGTTAAATCTCCTTCTTCGTCGAGGAGACATTGTTGATCCTCACGGCGTACTTCAAACCCCTGCGCTCAGCAGTCTCACTCAATATTAAGACAGGGCTGAACAAGAGTGGTGCATAGGATTCCAAAAACTGCTGAACCTTGGGTCATTCTACCCATCTTGGGAAGAGTCCGGTGCAGTCACTTTCAGAGCAGGCTCTTTTGTTGGATGGGCCGTCGCCGTTGCTGGATGCGTACCACTCGGAACACTCATTGTAAGAAGGGGTGGGGCGACCATTGACGGAGCCTACAAACAAGACGTAGTTGTAGCATATGACTGAAGGAAACGGGTGATTGGAGAGACTTCCATATACTTATTTTGACAATGCTGTCGGTGATTGACGAGCGTGAGACCAATAAGGGGCGCAAAGAAATTGGAAAGCAAACACACAATGGCTGGATTTTCGAACCGTGTTAGGAGTTCATGTATGACATAGTATCCATTACGGTGCCAGAACTTTACAGAATTTGAAGCTGCTTCAATTTCGAGGACAGATGTGATGTGGAGAGGAGGGTGACCATGTCATCGTAGGCTTTCGAAGTGGAATAGGGCAGTAATAGACTGTATTGAGAGCTTATGGTGTATGGAGACGTGAAAGAACAATCGAGGCGGAACAGGTTGATCAAGCTTCAGCCTCAAACGCTTGATATCAGCCACCGGTTCCCTTCTTCGTACTTTTTCGACGGGCCGTGGAGGAGTATTCGCATGTTCTCATTACTATGATCGGTCACAGATTAACCTTCCCAATGGTTGCTTTCGTGCGCTGTGCCGGGCGATAGGATGATCCCTTGGTGTATGGTACCTGCAGCTCCATGTAGGCGGACAATTATCCGGTAAGCCACCCAAGAACAACAGATTGTTTACGAACCTCAAGTATACAACAGCACGCGCGAGACTATCTAGTTGTATTGTCACCGAGTCATGGCATGTTCGGGACTTAGCCGACAGCATGGAGCCTTCAGCGCGTACTTTCAAAGACCTTCTACCTACAATCTTGCATGTTCTACACAACTCTGCGTCGCGTTCTCACACGCTTCTGGAGTCGCCTATTATGAAAATCATCATTGACAGTCGTTTGTAAAAATTATCAAGTCTGCAAAGGACGTCTACGTAGTCATGAACAGGCCTTCACGATTCAGCAATCCGCCCAAACCATTTCGAAACTATATTGCGAACTAACGTTACCCGGACTTACCATTACCATGGGCAGCAGGATAATCGTTTCGCTTCCCCGGTTCAACGCGATGTCTGCATTGGTCTCGACCAGCCCAGGACTTTTAATCTATATCCTGGTCTACAAGCCTCACATTTGCGCCATCCGTCTCATCTGGTGCACGAAAGAGGCGTTCACTCCCGCACGGAAGCATGGCTATTGACGGGGCGTAACATCCTCGACAGCTCTAATTGCACTCAAGCAAGACATATGAGCGCAATTGCCGGGTGAATGCTCTTACTCTCGCTTTCATGTCGAAGCTACGCCCCGTTCGATGGGTCGAAGTACTCCATGATGGATATGAGGAGAATAAAGAGTTGGAATTGCCAACAGTTGCAAGACTTTCGATCGAATTTCCTGACTAAAAGCAGCATTTCAACTCTAATTGAAGCTAGTCCTAGCAAAATCGAGCAAAAATGAGGCTCACAACAGCTCTCTATACAGCTACCATCGCTGGGCTGGCCTCAGCATCACCCTTAGCCAAACGCGCGTGCGCCCCCTTCCAAGGAGACTTCACAGTCAAGCAATATCAGCTCTACCCCGAGAATGCGGATTTCGACTTCAACACCTGCAAGCTCTACATTGGGTACCTTCCGCTCCCCAACCTCCAAACCCATCTCATTTCCTCCCGACTAACGCGTACAGCCAAATATGGAACGCCTCCCTCGGCATCTACGACCCCTACACCCAATCCCACGAGATCGTCGAATTCGCCAACATCAGCCACAACCCGTTGTTCCACCTCGGCGCTGTCGGCGTAGACCGCAAATCGGAGCTCCTCTCCCTAATAGCAGACTACGCGAACTCGTTTCCGAGCGAGGGGACAGACATCGCGGGCACGAACTGGCTCATCCAATACGACGTCGCCAAGCGCGCTGTGAACTGGAAACTCAACCTCACAGCCGTGAGCGGGGGTGCTTACGGCGGGTTCCAAGACGTCGAGCAGGATCCGGATGGGAATGTTTTCGTGGTGGGGACGTGGCCTGGGACGTTGATTAAAGTGTCAAAAGATGGGAAGACGGCGACGCCGTGGTATTTGCCGGAGAAGATTGTGCAGACGGAGAAGGGTATTGGTGGCATCGCAGCGTTAGGCTGGATTCTCCTCGCGCAGGGCGATGCGTCGGGACAGATTTGGAAGTTCGATCTCAAGGCCGATAAAGGCGTGCCTGTCCCCGTCAAGATCACGAAGGGGAACCATACATTCTCGGCTTCGGACGCTGCATACGCCCCCCCGAAGTACGCTGGTAAAGTGCTTCTTGTGGCCGAGGACACGGTGGGCGTTTCTGTGTTCTACTCCGCGGATGCATTGTGGGATGAGGCTGAGTTCAAGGGTTTGGTGCCGATTGGGACTGTGGATGCTGGGACGAGTATCACGGCGCCTGTGCAGGTGGGTGATGGAGTTTATATGGTGCTTGAGCCGTTTGGGGATGAAGGGCTTGCGGGACCCGGGACCGCGGGGAATAGGACGGATTTCTTGTTCCGGGATATCAGTGTGGAGGTTGATGCGTTCCTGAAGTAGAACCGTAGCGTGGTCGTTGGAAAAAAGAGAGTGATTGTTTCTTTCTGGCGATATGTGGTACAGCGGCGTAGATCTCAAAACCTTCCTCACAGGCATGGTGTGCATCAATTCCTTGATACCCTGAAAACCATATCATCCCATTCTTTACGAACTAACAGAGGGTAAGCAGAATGTGGCAGTTTACAGGATGCAAGAGAGCAATGACATTCATGATAAGGGTATGACCGGTATTCAACTTCACTCAAGTGATGCTACGAGATCTAAGATCTAGGGCTCACTTGGTCTAATGCTGCCATAACGCCCAGAGGATCCGAAATTCGCTAAATCGTCACTCTTCCGCTTCGATTATATCATCGCAGCACTTCGCTTCCTGGTGAGGCTCTTGAACGCCTATTTCTACCAAGGCGCAGGTTTTGACTTGGGTTTGACGAGACTGTCTTTGTCCCACTGCGGCTCTATGCCCAATTCTTGCCACAACTCATGTCGCTCCCAAAGCACGTGTTCGGCCCACTTCTTGACTTCGTCTGACTTGATCATGGTCGTCACCCAGGTGAACTCGCCGAGATCGACCTTGCCCTTGTGTGCGCGCTCGTACTCAACCGTCTGGAGGAGTAGTTCAACCTTGTCGATGTCGTGGACGAACTTGCTCTCTTCCGTCTTGCTGTCCTCGTACTCTTGCCACAGGTCGCGAAGCTGCGGACCGTTGAGACCACCATTGTATTTGCCAAGCAGGGTCTGACCTATGTAGTCCATGGTCAAGGCCTCTCGCCGACTCTTTTCTTCCTTGGTCACGGGGTCGACAGGCGTGATGTCTCCAACTAGCGACTCTGCCATGTCGTGTACGAGCGCCATCCTGGTGCATTTCGCGAGATCGAGCTTGGACGAGAGCGAGGCAGGTGCCATCATGGTGAGGATGCTCATGCGGTACATGTGGTCGGAGATGGATTCAGGATGCTCGATGCCGAAGCGGAGCCAGCCCGCGCGCTTCGTCGTCTTCAGGCGCTCGAGCAGGTGGAAGAAGCCCAGGGGCGAGGGTGAGTTCTCTTCGTAGCCATGTGGTATGGTTGCGAGTACTGCGGACTCGTTAGCGCTGAACGCGATCATACCTAGAAGGAAAAGCGATGGAAGGTGTCGCATACGGAGGTGTCCGCCTTTCACATACCACTCTCTACTGTCCAGTCTCTTTTGTAGGATTCTGATCGCGTGAGGAGGCCCGCCTGAGGCTCAGGCACGCCGTTGGTCTGGGTGCTCTCGTCGATCGGCATGTTCTGCGGTCTTGGTGGGGGAGATAGGTAGAGCACAGAGGGGAGCAGTGGGGTTTTATGCAGGAGGGAGGGAGAGTGACGTAAGCCTGGACAGGGAGTGTTTGGCGGTCTGAGTCGTGTTTGTGTTTACCAGGTGGGGGACGCGATAGAGGCTGTGATTGTGAATGTCTCTGCCCCAAACGGTGTAGTGCTGCATCCACTGTTCCTGGATCTCCCGCAGCCGCTATCGTCATTAGCTCCGTGCGCGACCGCCGCTAGGCCCAACGTGTGTCGGCGGCCTGGGCATTGTTTGGGAACAGTAGCACTGCAACACCACCGGCCTCCACAGATCCCAGGCCCGCTCGAAAGCACCACAAGCGTAGGACTGCTACATGTCTCGGCGCCGCGCAGGAGCATGTCTCGCTCAACCTCGCAATCATCCACCACAACCACAACGACCACCAATGGCTTGTCGCGCAGCTTGTCGGTCAAAACAAACACCAAGCCAGCAGCGAACTCGGCATCTGGACCAATTTCGGACGTGAAGCTATTTGTTACAAACCTACGACTGCTAGATTTGGACCTGCGGAGCGACTGGCCGGGCATAATTGTGCAGACATTTTCTTCTAGAAATGCGGATCAGAAGCAGAGAATCAGCGGTGTGGAGTGGTCGCTGTTTCGCTTGTTCGAGATATGGGATCCTGCAGAGACAAGTCAGGTACGGATCAAAATTCAGAGGCTGTAGAATTTCTTACTGACGACCGAACAGAAGCTGCAGCCGTTCTTTCCGCCTCTGGAACCTCTCCAATCGCTCAACCTCCGCGCCGCCTTGTATCGATGTCTGAACGAATTGAAGAAGAATGGAGTCTTGGGCCGGGAGGCGGTGCTAAGGAAGACTATGCTGGACGAATGCAAGGGCGACAAGTTCTTTGAGGTCCTATCGCTGTTCTCGACGGCCGTCTTAAAGAAGGTGCTTGCTGGCCGCAGGGACAACCCTAGGAAGCAGGCTGTTACAAGAAGACTAGCGACTGCAACAACCTTGCCAACCGATCAGCAAGCATCATTGCTTCCACTGGCAATAGCACATAAAGCAGCGCTTGTCAATGTGTTGAGGAGGAAAGAGGAGAAGAGAAACAGATACGCCCAATTCGCAACTTTGCTGGATGCCAAGTTGGAGGAGATAAACTCGCGGAACAAGAAGTGCCTCGCGACCCCTCGGTCTAAGAAGCCCACTATTCCGCAAGCTGAGGCGGCCGCGATCAAGAAGCAGCTGCAGGACCACTGGATCGGCAACCAGAAATGGCTAGAGACAATGCTCCACGGGGATGACGCGGCAATGGAAGATGCGTTCCTACAGAAGCCGTTCAAAGAAGTGTGGCACTTGATAGAGAACGGACGGAAGCCTCAGGAAGTGGATCCGGACATTGGGCTGCTCGAGAATCTGCAGTCGCGAGTCGAAGAGCAAAGATCTCGACTAGCGAAATGGCAAAGCTTCCACAACAGCCTCCGCAATGGTAGCTCAAAGTCAAACACGCTGGAGACAAGGTCACAAGTGCCAGCAAAGGAGTTCAAGTTCGATAACCATGTCGATTTGCAGCTCCCTTCAACAGCCCCGGACAACGAGCCTACATCACAGGAATCATTGCGTTCAGCGTACCAAGACATTCTCTCCGATATGGATGAGCAGCTTTGGCGCGCTTCCAATGCTCGATACAACCGTTCTGTGGCTCCCGTAATGCAACGGCGGGGTTCGTCCTTCAGTCATTCTCGATCGCCAGCGCGCCGCAAGAAGTCCCAACCTGAATGCTTGCCAAAGAAGCCATCGTTTTCTGCAACAGAAAAGCCGCCTGTCCAGACATCTCCTTTGAAGAAACAATCCAAGGACAGGATACGTAGCCAAGCACCACCTCCGTTACCTGTGACGACCCCTATGGATTCAGAGGCAACGCTAGTCGCAAACGCTTCCAACACCGTGCGAACAGAGGTGGTTGGAGACCCTCAAAGGTCGTCCTTAGGCGTGTCTGAGACCTCTGTCGGTTATACATCCGATACTTTGCCAGCTGCAGATTCCTCGCCTTCATCGCCTACCCCTCAAGCTCCTGACCCAAGATCGCCCTCCCCTCAGCCGCCTTCTTACTTCCCCTCCGAGCCTCCAATCTTAGAACCACCACCACAGAGCCACGAAGAGGCTCTAGCGGATCAGATCATATCCTCGATGGACACGGCAACGCCATCTCCCACTAAGAAGCAACCGCGCATGTCCCTTCTAGAAAGAACACGAATGTCTATGGCGCGCAACAGCAATTTTCCCCCAATAACAGAATCGCCTCCATCTGAATCTACTCCCTTGCCTGAACTGCCAAATCAGGGAGGTGCACAGCTGGATCCGCGAGCGTCGCTGTTAGAAAGGACGAGGTTGAGCATGGCCGCTATGAGTCAAAATCCACGACAATCGCAACAGTCAAAGAACGAGAAGAGGAAGAGCAGCGCAAGACAGTCGCTCTTCCCCATCAATCAGTTCGACACCCCACGAAACCGCAAATCAATTGCTGTAATTGAAGAACAGAGGTCTGGAGATCGCACTCCTAAGGAGGAGTTGTTCTCAGACGATGTAGACTATGACAAGGTTTTCAAAAGTAGGCCCAGAGTGGCCCAAAGTCCCATCTTCTCGCCGTCTGTTGCTAACGCTGCAGAGGACGACGATGACGAGGACGCAGATGACGGGGATTTTAGCGGGCTAGGGGTCGATGATTATGATGAAGGCGTTACTGGTGTTGATCTGGACGATGTAGATGCAGATGAGGACGCAGAAGGCTTTACGCAAGCCTGGGAGAATAGTCCGCTCCGTAGGGCTGGCGCTGGGCTCAAAGGGAAGAACGGGTTGTTCTAGAGATCCAAGAGGTCTGGACGATGAAATGTGGCACAGCTTCACGAGTTTTATGAGATACGACGAATGACGACTGCCTTGTTGGGAAGCTGCCACGACTTCTTTCTGCGCCTAGTGTTCGCTTCCCATTTCGCGTCTCTTGTCTTCCCTGTCTCCTTCCCATTACGGTTGTCGATCGATTGGCGGATCGACAGCCATCGCATCTTCCACCATCAAAACACCTTCTCACTTCATCTCCCTGTCCGTAATGCCGCGTTATTCCTAATTCGCGGGTCTCCGGCCCGCACCTGTATCTCTATCTACCTATGACCAGGTCTGCCCCAAGATTGAGGCCGGCATCATCTACATCCTTGTCATTACTTACGCGGTCAGAAGCGAAATATCGTTGCAACCGGGTCAACCTGCACTCCTCCTACTTCACAGTTCTATGTCCGACTCGGGACCGTCGTCTAGGACCTCTACCAGGTTCACATCACGGCGCACCAGCGTATTCCGCAACAGTTCCGAAAGCAACAAGAGTAGGGATAGCACTATCGACGATGAGCAGCCAGGTTCCCTTCGCCCTACGCCGCGATCGACGTTGACTAGGCACTTCACTACTCTTCGTGAGCATGCAGATGCCCTCCGAGCCAATGCACCAGGGGGAGGCAACAGCTCCAGTCCCATTGCTAAAGAACGACGGGAAGGTTTCGCTTGGGAAACGCCCAATTCGAACGACGCCCGTGGAGTGCAAGAAATGCATGAGCCCTCGGCGCATCCAACAAAAGGAAGCATGTACGATGCTCGAGGCGAAATTGTCAGGAGTGAGAATGGCAGCGTAGCGGATCACGAAACGGTCAAACGCGGCACCTGGCCCAACAGCCAGACGAGTTCACCAAATATCGAAACAGGAGTCAAGAGGCTGAACACGTATTCTTCCTTGGACAGTGTTGACAAAACCGCACGACGTCATGCGCCTGATCTGCGAATGTTCGGTGCTCCGAATGGGGATCTCGTCGACAATGCGCAGCCTGGACCTCAATCGCACGCTCCAAAGCTTACTAAAGCCGGTCGAATACTTTCTATCATGACCCCACCCACGAGGCAGAAGATTACGTCGGACGAGAGATCACCCAAACGTGTTCACATGGCCGACGGACAGCCTAAACGATCTGATGCCTTCAAAGTTGGCTTGAAGGACCGAAGAAATCTAGACCAAATCGAGTCGATGAAGCTCACACTTCCTCTTGCTATGCCTGAGATACCCTCACGCTCACGACCTCCCATATCTGATGGGATCGTACTGGCCAACTTACGTGGCATGGCTGCTCCTCGACCACGAAGTCCTAAGACGCCTTGGGCAGTTGATTCACCTGCCACATGGCTGGTTACAGAACATCCGACTGCTACATCTACGGTGGTTGAGGATCCATTGGAAAGCGTTGCGGACATAACTGGACGTGATCTCCTCTTCGGCAACTATCCCATAGAGTCTTCAGTGACACCTATTAACGAACGTCCTGACAAGACTCTTCAACAGCCACGAAGTCGACCACGCTTTGGCCGTGGACGCAGTCACAAGAGTGAAAAGAGCGAGAGCTCCCTTGCCAAGACTCCTGATGGTTCGAACAGCCCTGCGGTAGACGATGCAAGAACAGAAGAAGAGCTCAAACAACTCGGTAAACGCTCCCGACGGTGGCGTTGGAGCGGCCCATGGACTTCGGGTGAAGTAGACTCTCCTATAAATGCGTCGTCAAGGAACCCTTCCTTTCGCTCACGTATCTGGAATCCACTCAAGCGACGCGTCAGCCAATCTCCAACACCCATCTCACCTCCTATCACTCCACCAGACTTTAACGCACCCTTGATATTCCGCCGCAAACCCTCGACATCGCGACCAGTCCAGACGCTCGCAGCCCTCCCAACACCACCCATCTTCGTCCCCCCAGGAGTCGTCAGAGTCCCCACACCACCCATGTTCGACGAGCACGGAGAAGTCAAGGAAGGCCTCAGCAACTTCTTCTTCGACATGCAAGACACCAAACGGGCCAAGCCTTCTCCAGGTAGTATCTGGGACTCGGACGCCATCCTGATGCCCCAAGCATCCAACATCACACCCCCTACCTCCAGCTCCGAGGAGTCGCCCCAAGGCGTTTCGTCTCAGCCCTCGCCCCTCCCGCAAGAATTACCGCCGACCCCCGTAACCCCGGGCTACATGCATCCGTGGTCCCGCTCGTCTGCGAACAGCAACCCGGATGGCAAGAGTGGTGGTGCTAAAAAATCGAAGGAGGTCAGGGAGGCGGAGGAGATGGCGAAATTTGAATGGCTTATCCCGGAACACTATCCGAATTCTCCGCTTTGTCCGCTGCATCAGAAGTATAGGGGTGCGTCGAAGGGATTCTGCTACTATCATCGTGGGCTGAGGGGTGCGTTTGAGCCTGGGGAGAGCGTGGCGACGCCGACGAGTGAGAAGTTGGAGATTCCGAGTGCGCGGAAGAGGAGGCTGGTTAGTTTGTCGAGTCCCTGAGTGAGTGGCGTAAGGTGACCGTGCAGCATTTCGGTTTGGCGTACGGTATATGGATGCGGCCTGCGACGGCGTTTTGCTGGTTTTCTTGAAAATGGGATGATTGATGAGGGACATGCGTATTGATACCTAGAGCTTGTGCGTCATTGCTTTACATAGTACGATTTGTTGAATGAGACGTTGTACATTCATGACCTAGGGATATATACGAAGATCCAACCTAACGCCGCCTAATGCCACCCAATATACGTTCATGCAACATTACCCATTTCACCCCGTATCCAAACCCGTCCTTGTACACCAACGCCAGTAGACATCGCCTTCACCGTGGACACCTCATCGACCCATCAACTCTCTCGCTGTCGTAGCAGTCACCACACTCGTGTTGTCAACGAACCGCGTGCGGAAAATGCGGTTCGCATTCTCAAACATGCCATCCTTCAATGACACAACAATGAACTGACTGCCCTTAAACCGATTCTTGATCAACAAGCCGATATTCTGCGTATGGCTCGGATCCAGCGCTGCATCGACCTCGTCGAGGATATACATCGGGGCCGGCTTGAACTGCAAAAGCGCCATAATCAAACTCAACGCGATGAGGGAACGTTGACCACCGGACAGCTCAGTCAAACTCTGCTTCCAGACCTTGCCGAGCATGACTTTGACCTCCAGACCATCCATAATCGTCTTCCCCTCCGGCGGGTCAAGTTTCGCGAACGAGCCGGGCAGGACCTCGTTGAAGATTTGCCCGAAATCGGCGTTGACTTTCGTCCACGTCTTATGCAGGGCTTCCTTCTTATACTCGTCGAGCTTGACGATAGTCTCCTCGATTTTCCTCTTATCGCGGACGACGGTCTGCATGTTCTTCTTCAAGGAGACTTGTTTCTGCTCAACAGAGTCGATCATGGCCATGACTTTGGGGTTGATCTTGTTCTTCATGCCTTTGAAGCGGTCTTCGAGGTTGCGGCGGTTGGCCTTGCAGTCTCCCATGTTTTGACCTTTGAAGTCGTATGGGGTGCCTGGGCGGCCGAAGAGCTCGCATTCGGAGGCGATCCAGTCGTGCTCTTTCTCCAGGTTCTTGAGGTTCTGGGCGGCGCCTTCGCGCTCTTTGCCGAACTTGTCGATTTCGTGGCCGAGCTTTTGGGATTCGAGACCGTCTTCGGTGATGCGGGTATTTTTGTCGCGAATGGCTTCTTCTAGGGAGCGGAGTTCATCGTCGAAGCCGGTGAGCTTGGCTTTTTCGTCGTTTAGTTCGGCTTGAGCGAGGTAATGGGCGTCCTGCGCGTACGTTAGTGTTGATGTTTTAGTGGTGATGAGAAACGGTCGCGTACCTTTGCTTGAGCGAGCTCATGAACAAGAGCATCAATCTCTTCCTGTTGTGTCTTCAGTGTCATCTTAAGATCCTGCAACTGCTCTTGTGCTGCCGCTAGGTCACCTCCGCATTGTTCGGAATCAACCATTGCTTCACGCATCTCCGCCTGCAGTGGTTTGATTGCTGCGTTGTTCTTAGCGAGCGACTTCTTGAGCTGATCTAACGACTTCTTTAGCTCGGCGAGCTTACTATCCTTGTTGTTGCTGAACTCGTTCATGTCGCGTTCGATGCGCTTGATCTCCTTCGATGCGTCGTCTTGTCTGGTCTTAGCATCCTTGACAGCCTCTTTCAGCTGTACAATGTTCTGCTTCATCTCTTCTACAGCTTGAATAATTGAAGATGAAGAGTTGCCGCTGATCTGCCCTTCGGCAAGCTGGATCTCATGTGATTTGAGATCGAGCTCCTGCTTTGTCTTTCGTGCAGCGTCAAGCTTCTTCTTTTCCTTCGCCATCGTAGCTTGGAGTGCCGCAAGCTGCTTCTCGTTCACCTGCGTCTCTTTTGTGAGCTCGTTAAGCTTCTGCAAGGTCACGAGGACACCGCTCGACTTGGGCGCACTTCCACCGGATAGCGTGCCTGAGGGATCGTACACGTCGCCTTCCAAAGTCACGCTCTTCATGCGCACGGCAGGGTCAAATGTGACGCGCTTTGCGGTTGCTGCATCTTCGCAGACGAGTGTTGAACCGAAGACAAACTCCATAGCAGCAGTGACTTCATCATCATAGCCAATAAGTGATAAGGCCAGATCAACCTTGCCTGGAGCAATCTTCTGCGCAGCTCCAATTTTCTCTGCTGATGCTCGAAAGGCGGCGATCTTGTTGAGAGGGATGATCGTTACACGCTTTCGCAATTTTCCATTCTGAAGTAGTTCTGTGCCAGTATTTGCAGAATCGACGACGACGTTGTACAATCGACCACCGGCACAGATCTCCAGAGCGGTGCCGGCCCGAGTGTGCTCCTTCTCTAGAGTGAAGAGCTGCGCCACAAGGCCTTTGACTCGTGATCGGTCGAAGTTGAGCGAAGGGTCGTTATAGCTAAAGTCGACATCTGCAACCTTGCGCCTTAGGCTATCTGCTTGCTGCTTAAGCTCTCGGATGCGGGCTTGTAAATGCGATTCTTGCTGATACATCTCGGACTCCTTCTCTGCATCAAAGCCTAGCTTCGTGAGCTCTGCTTCCAGCTTTTTAGCTTGTGCTCTGAGCGCTTCGAGATCTTTCAACAAGCCAGAATTCTGTTCTTTCGCTTTCTTCGCTTTAGGCTCTTCTTCCTTAATGCGCTTCTCAAGGTGCGATATCTTGAGCTTTGCTTGCTCCTGCTCTGTAGCAGCGGCGCTTGCTCGATTCCTGGCATCCTGTAGTTGACCTTGGTAACCGCTTTCCTGACCTTCCTTGGACGCAACACCAGTCTGAAGAGTCTGCAACAGCTCTTCCTTCTTCTCTACGTCTTCCATTTGCTTGGCTAGTTGCTCATGGGCGACGTTGTATTTCCCTTGTAGTTCCTCGTAGGCTTTGCTCTTCTCCTTCAACTGTTTCTCGAGATCTTTGATGCTGCCTTCGATCGTTGTCTGCTTGTCCTTTTCCTCGATCAAGCTGGATCTCTTTAGTTCGAGGACTGCCGATATCTGTGTCATCTTCTCGTCCTGACTCTTCACTTCCTTGTCCAGAGCCTGAAACTTGCCGCCCTTTCGCATCTCCTTCTCTCGCCGGACCTCAATCTGTTTCATGTCCTCCCGACATCGCTCAATCTGCTCCTTCATCTCCTTTGCAGATTGCACCAAGTCTTTCGCTCGCTGCTTCTTCGCTTCAAGATCGCCTGCTGACTGCTTCAGCTTCTCTTGGTATCGAATGTAATCGTGTGCGACCACCAGCTTCGTTAGTCGTTCGAGATCGCTCTGGGTCTGCTGGAAATCCAGGAACGCGCGCTTCTCTTGTCGCAGCTTTTCCAGCTTCGGCTCGATCTCTTCGCGCAACAGCCCTTCGAGCTCATGCACCTTCATTTCCTTCTTTGCCATAGTCTTGTTTGCCTTGTCTCGCCTGTCCTCGAACATGCGCGTTCCAGCAGCCTCCTCGATCATAGCGAGTATCTCCACCGCCTTCATGTTCAGGACCTTCGTTATCCGACCCTGCATAATAAGGAAGTTCGGGTTGTTGATGTTGAGTTGGACCGACTGGAAGAGGTTCTGCACAGTGTGTTGCTGCGCGCGAGTACCGTTGATAAGGTATTTGCTCGTGCCGCCCATCACAATCGTTCGCGTGACTGTTATCTGGGGATATTCTTCGAAACCGATCGGGCTCTTGGACCGGTCGCGGTTATCGAAGGTGATGGAGACGCTGGCTTTCGTGACTCCAGCTTGGCCGCGCTTGTAGATGAGGTCCTGAAGTATCTTGTAAGCGTGCCCGAGATCTCCCCATAACTGATACACACCTGCAAGTTCGATGCGCGGACCACGCCCATGTTTGTGATACCTAGAACGAAGCATATTGCGTCCAAGATATTCGACTTTCCGGAGCCGTTCAGACCTGTGATTGAATTGAAGCTTTCGTCCCTATCACCTGTGAGCGATTGTCGGCGCATGCGCGGAGGTAAACAAACCAGCCAGAGATGGTTGTGCGAGCGGCGTATGACTTGAAGCCCTGCAAAACTGTCAGACCAACGTTCAGACTGCCTGGATATATACCTACATCTATCAGGACCTCAGTGACCTTCATGGTGGTTGACAGTGCTGTTGTTGTTGTTAGCTGGGATGTTTGTTTTGGGCTCCCGCCGCGCTAAGTTGGCAGCAGCGGTGCCGCGCGCTCACGTGCCATCCATGTCACCGCCTTCCAATCTTGCCCTAGCGCTCCACGACACAACTCAACTCCACCTCACACGTTCTTCACCGTTCACCAGTGGACCATTATCGCCCTAGCTTTCCATCCCGTATCCCTGCTCTTTGTCCAGCAGCAACATACCAAGGTCCAACCCACGCCTAATGTTTCTCTCCTCGTACGACCGTACAAAGTACAAGGCAGAACGCCAAAGCTGGAGATGCACTTCCACTCCGAGTATCTGTTGTGTACAGTTTCGTTTCACGTGCATCTCCCTTTACTCGTACAATTGTTCCTCCAACCCAACGTATCCTTTCTTATCACTTGACCTAAGCTTGTTGAGGTTCAAATCCCTTTCTTTAGTCTCTTTCTCTATCACGCCCTTCCTATCAGAGTAGTGGCCAAGCCGGGTCATGCTGTCGCGTTACGTTTGTTAAAAATGCCAATGGTGCAGAATTGGTTTGTCCTGGGTTGGTCCTGGGTTGACGTGTGACAGTTGCGCGATGATATACTCTGTAACCCTAATATCGTGCCACCCAGTGTTAGCTCAACAGTGTCAAAGCTTCTCTCGGGGCACACTGGTACTCGTCCATGTAAGTGTGAGATACAGGAGCAACTTTGGCGAACGGTGGCACAGGAATCTCGCCGTCCCACCAGCCACCACATGGCACCATGCTTCTAAGAGCGCGTGTGATAAGATGACATATTGGAAGTTGCGACCTTGCAATGATCGTCTGAGTTCGGGATACCCTCGTAACTATCGAAGGATGTTCAGACCAGGGAATTCTGCAGGAATACCCAGGGATGATAGGTCCTTCGTTTGTGTCGCGTAGTAGGGCATCGGCATTGTTTCGTTCATCTATCCGATTGAATTATTTCAACAGCGGTGTAGGTCTCTGGTCCGTTTGAGCCCGGGGTCGCACCTTCCCCGCCAATGAGCAAATTTCCGCGCCTGCCAAATCCTGTCTTCACCGTCACCGAAAAGACGCGGGATCCAGGACCTCGCTTTTTTTTACTCCAACGACACACCTCGCCCCACTTGCTACAACTCTCTTCGACACGACCCGGATTGCGGCGACATGGCGAACCTCCACCAGCGCCGTGTTTCCGTTCGGAAGGCATTTGCCACTGATTCAGAGGTGGAGCTAACGGCATTGCCCCCGGCTACATCGTACAGGTAGCTTTCTACAATAGGACGAAGGAGTGCTCCAACAGGCTAATTTGTTACAGTAACATGAGCCAAGAGCATGATGCAGATGTCAGGAGCATTGAGAAAGAGGATCCGGAGATCGAGGTTGCACCACAGGATTCCACGTTTGCAGGAGAGGAATTTGACGACGAGCCCGAGGACGTTCGAGTGCTACCGCGAATGATTCGAGCCATTTGCTCCATGGAAGATGACCCCAGCACCCCAACGATCACCTTTCGGTATTTCTTGCTCTGTCTCCTGTTCGTTCCCCCTGGAGCGTTCATGTCACAGCTGTCGCAGTATCGTACTGTATTTGCACCCTACCCAGTTCTGTTCGTACAGGTCGCTTCTCATTATCTTGGCCATGTGCTCGCGAGAGTGCTTCCCGAGAAGACGATTCGTGTGCCGTTTACAAGCTTTGGCTTCAACCTCAACCCAGGTCCATGGAGCATCAAAGAGAATGTGCTGGTAACGCTCACGGCTACTTCAGGAGCAACCAGCAATGCCGCCTGGGCATCAATATCTGTCGCCAAGGTCTACTACAATACGGAGATACCAGCTGCGGCGTGCCTCTTCTTCATGTACGGAATCGTGTTCCTCGGCTATGGTACGTATCATGTGTCCTCCCAAATCTCTAAGTTCAATGGCGTTTTGAAGCAAGCTTGAGGAGCCCAGCAATCCTACATCTCACGTGTAGTTCAACTGCGCTAACTATTTCACCAACGATTAGGTATCGCAGCTATAGCCCGGCAGCTTCTGTTGTATGATCCAATTTATCCGTGGCCGTATGCTCTAATGCAGACCGCACTCTACGAGACGCTCCGCAAGACTTGGCATGATTCCTGGGTAGCTCGAAAGCAGAAGATGATCTTCTTTGGTGTTCTGGGGGTGACCATCGTTTGGGAATTTCTCCCTCAATACATTTTCCCCTTCCTGTCTTCGTTGTCCTTCTTATGCTGGATCGCCCCTCGAAACCCTGTTGCCAATTTCCTCGGGGCTGGCATCGGTGGCCTCGGTTTCCTCAATTTCTCTCTGGACTGGTAAGACACGCAATCCCCCGATATTCCTGCCGGGGCTGATGTGACGCAACTAGGAATAACATCGCGAACCCAGCCATAGGCAATCCCATGGTCGCTCCATTCTGGACCACGGCCATCGCCACTGTTGCTTTTGTCATCAACTGCTGGGTAAGCCATTTCTCTCAAGTGAACTTCGCCTCAGACTTCTAATGAAGAGCAGATCCTCTTACCGATTGCAAAGTGGGGTAACTTAGGAAGATTTAAAACGGGCCTAATGTCAAATCGAATCTTCATGGCGAACGGAAAGCAGTACCCAGCGCCCAAGCTCGTCACTCTTAATTATACCTTCAACCAGACAGCATATGAAGAGTATGGCCCTATCTTCATGGGCACACAGCAGCTCTGGACCCTTTTCTTCGACTATTCCACCTATGTGTCCGCCTTAGTTTGGATGGTATGTATTGTCATAAGCTACCATCATCGTGCAATGCGCTAATTGGTGCAGGCGCTCTTTGGTTGGCCCAATATACGAGATACCATCCGACAATTGCGTCTGCGAAAGGCGAGTCACAAGACGATAAGCGAGCTGTACCCGGATAGACTCAACGTCATCATGCGTTCTTATCCAGAAGTGCCTATCTGGTGGTTCGTAGTGCTGGGTCTCGGCGCTTTCGTGGCCATATTGTCGATTCTTTCCCAGGGACATTTCTTTATCCCCATCTGGACTTTGTTCGTGGCTATCTTCACTTCTGGTCTGATGATGGTTCCCTTCGCATGGTTATTCGCACTGTCAAGCTTCCAAGTCTCGGTCGGCAGCTTCAATGAGCTCCTCTATGGTTACATGGCCACTTCCGGGAGCGGACATCGTCATCCAGCTGGCGCAACTGCCTACGGAGCCATTGCTGGCAATATATGGTAAGTTGTCCTCATTATTGCACACCAAGACAGCTTTCAGGTCTTGTCTGTATTTTCACGTCGCAGTGAGGATAGAAGCTAACTACTCTGTAATTTCTAGGTACCGTGCCCAATATATGCTACAGGATCAAAAGATCGGCCACTACATGCATGTTCCACCTCGAGCTGTCTTCTTTAGCCAGATATTTGGTGCTTTGATTGGCATTCCCGTCGATTTCGGTGTGATCCAGTGGATCACCAACACGAAGCACGATTACCTTCTCGGGATAGTAAAAGATCCCCTTGGTCAGTGGACGGGACAAGCACTTGCGTCCTACTATAGGTATGTTACCATCTGTCTACGGTGGCAGAGTCCGTACGAACCAGCGCATGCCAACTCATCGGCAACTTTGAAAAAGTCAAAGCCTCGCGTAGACACTTCAATATCTTCTGCAGAGATGGTCAACTGATAGGTCAACAGTGTCGGTGTCATGTATGTTCTTGTCGGACCGAAGCGAATGTTCGAACAGCACATTTACAAGCCGTTGCCTTTCGGATTCTTGTACGGGGCGCTCGCACCAGTCTTTATCTATATGCTCCATCGTGCATTCCCTAAGTCGCCGCTCAAATTCCGACTCTGGAATGTCACCATTTTTGGGGCTGCGATGGGGATCTTCTACGGTAATCTTACTGCAGGCTTCATATCCCGCTTCATCGTGGGCTACATCTCGATGAGGTACTTCTACTGGAAGCGAGTTGAAACCTGGCGCCGTTACAACTACCTAGTTGCTGCCGCTCTCGATGCAGGTCTCAACATTGCTATCATGTTGATTTTCATTTTCCTGGGAAGCTGGAAGGTCGTCCCTATGCCGTTTTGGTGGGGCAACAACGAAGACAATATCGAGAGGTGTTTCGCCTTGCCGAACAGAAATGCCTAATGGGTTCCTGGTCTTATGGTCAAGACGGTTACTACTTTGGAGGGTCCAGCGGAAGACATCCGTATTCCTTCCGAGTCACAACTCATCCGCTTACGGGTATCTATGGACGAAGGTCACCAGTTTCAGGCATCGCTCTCGGCGGCTATCGACACAGCTGGCGAATTTCTACCTTTCTCATTCCAGGATCATGTTCGCAAGAAGCAAAAAGGGCCCCACAGTGGCCGGCACATGTGCGCACGATGGACGTTGATATATTCGGCGAGGCATTACCAGGTCACAACTTGAAGCATTATGGCCATCTAGGTTGTCAGCTAACTCACTCGTCACCATGCTAATAAACTTCCACAATTTGATTTCACTCACTGGTAATATTTGAATCTAAGGGATTGCGCGAGACGGATGGTGTGCTCGTAAGTAGAGTCGCTCTCGTCTCGTATTATCCACACTTTCACTGGATTGTGTTTACGCCTTCGTGTTGAAGCATTTGCAATAAGGTTGTGAACTATTGACAGCCATACTAGTGCTATTGACCTTACTCATATGTCCGGATTCAAGTCGATGATCTCGTGCACGTACAATCCGCGATTCTTCCCATAGCTGCTGTCGAAGGTGTCGCAATCAACAACACCAGCTCAGCGAGGCATCTACTGATCGTAGTATGCAAAACTTCCAATACAAGGACGCTTCGTAGGTCGCTCCATAGCTGGTTCTTCATCGCCCATGCGCTTGAAGTCCACCTCGACAGCATCCTTCTCTACTGGCCCTTCCTTAATGAGTCGGTGGCCTACCCTAGGCTCCTCGTCCTCCTCGTCGCTCAATTCACACGGGATGGCTCCACCTACAACGGTCTGCAGCACGACACGGAAGCTGCCTGGAACGATGAATCGCGAGTCGATATTCTTATCCCATTGCTGACCCACGATCTCATATATCTTACTGACTCCGTGATCCGGGTTGAGATCCGTACGCGCCTTGTTCATGAGAAGTAGGACCGGTTTCTCAAATTTGGGGAGGACACCTTCAAGCATGCCAGTGATGCTCTTCCAGGCCTCGTCGAATATTCCCCAGCGGTCGTTGATGTTGTGCTCTTTGACGCCGTCTATCTGATACTTCTCGTCATAGTCGGGCCAGTGCTCGCGTAGTAGAGTACTACCCTTCTTCTTGCCGTGCAGGTCTAGATGTTCGAGGATATGGTCAGCACGACGAGCCATTTTGTAGTGGAAGATGGAGAGTGTGTCTTTGCACATACCTCGCTCGAAGACAGGGGTCAGCCCGGAGTCCTCCCATGCGCGATTGAATGCTGGCAGAACAACCTCATTGTGCCAGGTAGTCAGGAACTTCTTGTTCTTGCGGATGTCACGCTTCAGGTTCGGGAAGACGACGTAGACTTGTGTACCGCGGCCGAACTCATCTTTCTGCTCTTGGGTTGTGAACGTGCTGCCGAGCAGTAGTGCGTTCTGAATTGCTTCCGGTGCTATGGTCTTATCGAAACAGACTTCGTAGTACGTGCTGATTCGCGTGCTCTCTGGAACGGAGATCTTGGGGAGCAGCCAGGGGGTTTGCTCCCATGTCATGCGCTTGACCACCCCCAGTGATATCGCGAATGCGAAGGAGAGATTGGTGTAGTGCTCTGCAGCTTGAACATCGGGGCGCAGCGAGGCAATGGAAGGGATTTTGCGCTTCAGAGAGGGCATTGTGCTCAACGGGGAGGTTGTGGGGTTGTTGCGTAGGAACGGAAATAGGCGGTAGCGAAGGTATTGCTTGGAAGGAATATTTTAAGGCATTTCACTCAAGAGAGCGGCGATTCATGAGTGTTCATGTAGAACGGAGCATTTTCTGAGAAGACAACGGTGGTGACGTTGTTCAGACACAACCTTTTCTATATTAATTTGGAATCAGCGTGAAGGTGTAGAATAGAAAGGGAGAAAGTGCGAGCACATTGTTCAAGAAAAGAGGGCTGCAAAGAGGGTAAGCAATCTAACGGCCCTGAGGTTACGAAAGAGCTATATCGTCACTTGAGCTGGACTGCTGCGTGAAGTCTGCGTGCTGTACAATCTTTTGCTAGTAGAAAAACCATGTGACAATGATGAAAAACTAGCTCTTTAAAGTGAGAACTTAGATTATAGAAGGTTCCCTTTACATCCGAGATAGTACATGAAAATGCCACAATTCCCATGAAATGATAGTATTACCCAGAAGTAGGCCACTTGTTGCTAATTCGTAAAATCGAAATCCTTGTGCCTAATACTCAGTGAGCTTCGATTTAGCTTTCGAAATGCTTTCATACTCCTGGGAAAATAACCTTGGAGACAGCATTTCATCTCAGCCTCTACTGCGAACAGCGCATTGACTATGGACAGGATAAGGCCGAGAATGCCAAGCTTGCTCCGCGATGCAGTGTGCTGCCGATCAGTAGCCATCCATGTGATCCGTAGTACTTCAATACTCAAGTATGTATCATTTCCCATGTGAACCATATGTGAGGATACGACCCGTAATGTAATGCTTGCGCGCACCAGTACTTAAAGTTAACGGAAATGCCAACACCACTTAAAGGTCGATAGAAGGCCTGCTACCAAGGTAGTCTAGATCCGGCAAGCCTAGCACGATGAATAAGCAATGCCGATACCTAAAATGAGTATCTGAATTTCGAGGATGCTGAGATGCTCAACAGGAAGTGGAGCCGTCTTGTTGAGCGTGAGGGTAGGGAAAGACGGAGCGAGCTTCCGCAAGCGAAAGGTCAAGAACTACTAGACTACATGCAACATGTGGTCAACATTCTGCTTTAGTTTGGACACTAGTGCGCACTAGGATTCCTAAACATATCATTCCGCGGCGTTGCTAGCGCTTTGCTTGCTGTCTTTCTTTCCCGCTCTGCTGCAATTAGCGAGCGAAAGATCCTCTTTTAACGACTATTAGGTGCTAGTGAACCTACTACTAGATATGATAGTTTTGAGGATCGTCTCAGGTAGCTTAACAACGAAACGAAAATTGCGTTTCCAGAGGAAAGAAGAGTCAACGAGGGTGGTAACATGGACTTGAAAGAATCTGTTGACATGTGCAAGATACTTAAGACGTGTGAGGGGTACCCGAAACAGCAAGCATGAAATGGAAGTGCGTTTTCGGCAGGCGAAGATGATGTGCATGAACAACACCCATCGCTTCTGCGAACTACGATACTGTGCGCCCATCATCGCCAATTAACCGGTTTCATCTGCCGACAAGCTCATGACCATGACGTCTATAAAAGTAGGACTTCTGTCGCGTGCCTTAGGTATCAATTTCAAACTTATTCCTATTTTTCGAGGGTCTGTCCTTACCGTTCTTGTTTGAACCGAGAATTTGAACTGAATTGAAACGAAACGAAACAATCGTCAACGAAAACATGCCAACTTACTTTCTTACCGGTGCCAACAGAGGCATTGGTCTTGAGTTTGTCCGACAGCTATCGACGGATGCCAACAATAACATCATTGCCGCTGTTCGATCGAAAAAGGGGGACGTCGACGAGCTGAAAGCACTAGCCAAAAACGGAAATGTGCATATCATCGAATGCGACGTCTCCTCAACAGACTCAATTCTGAGTCTAGAATTTCGCGTCGCGGAAATCCTATCAAAGACTGGCGAGAACCTGGACTTCCTCTTCAACGTCGCCGGCATCAACGCGACATCATCAGATACCTCCCTGTCGATAGACGCAGCCTCCTTGGAGAACCATATGAACATCAACGTCCTCGGACCGGCGAAGATTGTCGAAACACTCCGGCAATATCTTGCGAGAGGCGCGGTCGTCATGAACATGACGAGTGGACTCGCTAGCATGACAGTTGCGAAGGACATGCCTAAGTGCTGCACGTACTCGATCAGCAAGGCTGCACAAAACATGCTCACCTTACACCAATCGCGAGATCTGAAGCGAAATCATGCGATAGTCATAGCCATGGACCCAGGATGGGTGAAGACAAGGATGGGAGGAAAGGGGGCCATGGTAGAGCCGAACGTGAGCATAGAAGGGATGTTGGACGTTGTAGGAAAGCTGAAGAAAGAGGACAGCGGGAAGTTCTACCGCTTCGATGGTGGCATAGTACCCTGGTGATCAGTGTTCTAGGATTTTTGGGGCTGTAATAGTAATGTCTGCTGGGTCAGTCAACATATCAAGCAGGCTTAGCGCATCGAAGCAACCATGGAAGTCCTTCAGCTCTTCCTTGCTTCTGCGTGTCCATGTCTCCTCCGACGATACCGGAGAGTGCTGATCTTGGATATGGACCTCCCGTCCGCCTCACATTTTTTGAACTACCTTGATGCTTGCAGAGTTGTATCGTGCAGCCCGGATCCAGTATTGGATCCGATTTGGTTCTCACATCGTCCGGTGAAGCCAATTGCTTGGTCACTCCGTTAAGTGTCGGAGAATGTCGATCCCAGATTCAGGGCGCAATTCGAAACGAATCATATGTTCTGAAAAGAGGTAATGGAGGAGGCCCAGGGGAAAAGCGGCTCCCCCATAAGGCAAACAAGGCGTCAGGCAACGAGGCAGCCAATAACGACCTTCAACTTCATGGAAGCACTGTCGGCCCCTCTCCGTACATCAATTGACCCTCGAAAGCCATCCATTGAAGCTGTGTAACGGACAATATCGGTCGATTGTCCGCAAAAGTGTCGTGTGCAGTGTAGGAGATCAGGTCTCGCAGTCAGCAGGTCACGCGCAATGGCGTGAGACGCGACCCAGTTCGCGTTATCTTTCACCCCACTATAGCACGCCAAGCAACCGACGACGTTTACATGGCGGACCCTCGACAAGGAATACCACGAACCCGAGGTCAAAAGAAGAAGGAAGACATGGAAGCCGCGTTCAAGGTATTTTTCGGAAGCAAGGGCTTTGCGGTGGCGGGCGCGAGTAGCGATCCCAGTAAATTCGGGCACAAAGGTATGAACGCGTGCTTACATGTCACTCCATACACACTCCACGCAACCCTATATCCAAACATACTGGGTCGATCTTAGCATGATTCTAATGCTTGCCGACCATTATAGTATTCGCCTGGTATCTACGGCATTCCCTCCCCGTAACGCCGCTCAATCCCCGCGTACCCGCGATATCCGTGCTCTCCAAAGACCATACCACTACGGCTTCCCCCTCTGCTCTCCCGGACCCAGCCGAGACGTCTCTCTCCGTAATCACTCCACCGGCCGTGACCAAACAGCTTCTCAAGGAGGCTAAGGAAGTGGGCATACCCGCGGTGTGGTTGCAGCCGGGGACTTTCGACAAGGAGGTCTTGGAGTACGCGCAAACGAACTTTAAGGCGGCGATAGCGGGAGATGGCGGACGAGGAGGGGAAGGATGGTGCGTCTTAGTCGACGGGGAAGAGGGTCTGAAAGTTGCGGGTAGGGAGTGGAGTAAGCTGTGAGACGGTCATGGGATTCTGTCGGGGATGGGTCTGCGGAGTCGACGACTTCTTGGAGTTTATGGAGAAGACCTGCATTGGGTTACGGAAATAGATGGATGGCGTTTAGTGGCTATTGTCGAAGTGAGGCTGTATTATCTTGGCAGATGGCAAAGAAAAGAAATTGAACATCACATCGGGATATTTGACGGTTTCATGCGAGCATTTCGGAACATCTCGGGCGAAGACTTGAGCCCCGTCTGATAGACTGGCAGGAGAATGTCCACTTACTGTACTGGTGTGGTACGGCTCGGTCCCTGCATATTGATGAGTATTGAAGGCTCCGATATCGCTGTATTAAGAAGCTCACGGGAGTACCTATTGGTAGCAAATGGAAGTAAGCATAGTTGAAATGCTAGAAAGCTACTGAGTATGAACACCGTTCTATAGAGCGCCTGAAATGATACCCAAATCGAAAGATCTGATCGTGATTCGTTAAACTTACCCTTGTCCTCAAATCAGTCACGCGCCGCGCTTTCCTCCGCGACACTCACATCACTGCGTGAGTTACAGTGCCATCGAGCTTTAGGAGCGAAGGATGAAATGATGGTCGACGTGAAGGAGAAGAGATGAGGTCGGAGAAGTTGTGTGACCTCGGTACCGTGCACTGAGATGTGTCTGCGGGCGATTGGTTCCCCTCCTAAGACCAAACTTCGAATCATAAGCGATCCAAGGAGACTGACAAAGGAGAATCGCTGTCTACACGAAGGTGTATGACGAAGGTGTTGTGTGGTGCCGATTCAGGTTGACAGTACTTCTTGCAGTCATCGGTATGCAGGTTGCTGCAAGATACCTGCCGTGGAACCTGTGCTCTTACCGTGTTGCATGATTGATAACGCGGACCTGCAAGTTGTATTGAGCCGGCGGGTTGGGCGAAGAACCTTCGGTAGCCCAGAAGTGTCTAGAGCCCGAATATCGACTCGTAAAGCAGAATGCCACCGATAGCGCCATCTCTTGAAGCCGCAATCTGGTCTCCTCTCTTCTAATTCCATGACCAACGGCTCCCTCTGCCATCTCTTCTCTGGAAACCTCCTCTTTCTGCCTGCTACTCAGTAGAACACTCTGATCTTGCTGTTGTCCTCTGCTTCCTCAGCTAGCTTCCAGAGCTCATCGACTCGCTCAACAACTGCTTTAGGCTTGTCGTCAGGGGTCTCACCAAATCGGAACACACAAGAAAAGACAATACTGCAGCCTCTGACCCCGGCGTGGTAGAACGCCTCTGCAGCTGCAGATTCCCGGCTTCCACATCTGATGAGCTTATATATCTGTTTTCCCTCCTTATTGGATCCATACATCGGACTATGTTGAGAATTCGTTGAAACGATGGCATAGTAAACTAAGTCGGTGTTATCAAGTGCTTCCGACTTCTCATCCGTGCATTGATGGCAAGCACCAATGTACTCTTGGTCCAGAGAGTGACCAGCCATGCAGTCGTAGATGTCATCGTCTGTTGGAGTTGTCAAGGCAGCTGATGCCCATACTCGAGGTGTGTCAAGCATAGTAGGCTGCCGCATAGACGAATCGAACACTTCAAGGTCTCGTAGGGGTTGCTTTTGAGGCTTGAAATACCATGTCTCTGGAGTACCGCGTTCGATGAGCCAGAGGTACTCTTCAAAGTCTGCTCGATAGGCTCGGCTCAGGGTAATGAATATGCAACGCTTGAAGAGCGGCATACGAACCATTCTTCCGATATCTGGAATCGGATCCCCAGAATAGCGTACAGGTATAAGCTCAGTGGGGTTTGAGACAGCCTCGGGGGAGTCGGCAGAGTCGATGAGCGATGGAAAGGAATCTAGCATCCCTGGAGGTGGTGGTGGCTGTTACAAAGAGTGAGTCGTGTGTTCAAAGAACTAGTCACAGCTTCATTAACTTACTGGAGGCGGAGGAGGTGGTGGTGGTGGTGGAGGAGGAGGCTGAAAATATGGCTTAGCTTCTACAAGTCCCGAAGAAAGACTTGATCGATTGTATACTTACTGGAGGCGCTGGGGCGGACATAGAAGGGGGTGGCCCGGGTGGAGGCGGAGGTGGTGGCGGAGGCTGCTCACACGTTAGGATTTCATGAGATATGAGGTATGGGGAACCTACAGGAGGCGGTGGTGCGGTATGGTGTTTAGAGTTGAAAGATGAAGGAGCGTTGTTTACATTGTATGCAAAATTTGACTGCGAATGTACTTGAGGTGGCGGTGGCGGCGGAGCAGTCCAATCGATCGGTGGTGGTAATGGAGGATTCGGCCCAAAACTTGGATATTCTGGAGCCCTGGATGGTTTTGATCTGTGTGGAATACTAAAGACACCTCCATTCAAAGGACCACATGCCGGACTGTAGTTTGAGGGTAGGTGTGGGCTCATCGTCATCGTTGGCGAGAAAGGGCCTCCTGGGCCTGACATTCCATGGGAGTGTTCTGGAAGCGTAACATCAGCAGGAGGTGATGAGATAAGCTCCATCGTGGGCTCCGTATCTACGAAAACGAGGTCATCATCGGCCATATTGAGACCGTGATAGGGAATGCGGGTAAAGGCTAGAAAGAGATGCTGAAGGACTCAGGGTGACTGATGCACTCCGGTCCAAGCCTTGACTAATATATAGTCTCGGATTGAGATCAGAGAAGAATCAATCCTACTGGTGGCTTTTTTAGGGAGGCAGCAATGCTTCTGCTGCCATGTGTATGGTGGCATCGAAATCGGTATGCCTGGTCTGAGCCTGAAAGTGAGGCATATGCTTAGCCTGTAGCATGAAGCAGTAGGCTCTGATTGATCGGGCGCTTTTGAACTTCACACAGCATAATCTGTGTACAGGACCCCAGATTCAGGGTTCTACGGCACACAGATTCCGCTAAGGTAACCTAGAGCCAATCAAAGAAACCAGCACACATCAGCGGCTACGTGGTCGCTGATAGAGCCTTGCTCGAGCGGCGTTGCAGGTGCCAGCTTGTAGGTGGCTACAATACAGCAAACATACACCAGGTCATTATCGACTAGAGCAAGGCTGCCGCTTTGACGTTGGCAATCGACTCTCGAGAGCGCTCCCCTGTGCAGCGTTGCCAAACGTAAGAGCTGAAGATGGGTTGCAACGCTAGATTCGGCGACACACGCAAAGCAAGCCACCCGGTCGTGGTTGGGACGCAGATCATCTCGCCTCATCTTGACACCAGAAGCGTCGACTCAGTGCCGAGGGATCTGGCGTTACAACGAGTTCTAAACCACACGACATGGTCCACGGTAGTATACGTCGGTGTCGTTTCGGGTTTGGCTGCTACCGCCTTGTCTGACAATTGGCTTAGCACGCGTTGAATACTGGAGAGTCAGTGAGCCGAAAGTTACCAGGGCCTTGGAGCCGGTGACCGAGCTGCTGCCATGGCGTAGCAAAAGTGAGGCGATTCCATTCAGACATGATACGTTCAGGCCGGGTATTACGACGGGACCCGATAGGCCTGACTAGGGCCTCCCAACGCGGATCCGGCGTTTACTGAGGGGCAATAGGCAAAAGGAGACGGTTCATTGGAGGTAGTTGCATTGATAGTTGGCACACATGACTGAATTTGACTCCCTGCAAATTTCTGAGAGGCTGTTTGGAGAGTTTTCTTGCTGGAGGAATCCAAGACTTGTCCAGGAGCTCTTGATGCCTTGACATCGGCAGCCCTGGGGTCCGCTAGGTTCACAGTAACGTCCAGGACTTCATTGGCCTAGGGTAGCTATCGGGAGAGACCACCATGTAGCCAGATCGGAACCAGCAGTAGGACTTTCTCATTATCGGCTTATAGAGCAGCCGATTACCGGAGAGCGGTGAAAGACCGGCATCCTAGCTTCCAGAGTCCAGCTCCAGCCATCCGTGCATATCCACTATTACTGTACATTGAGCAGAAACAACCAGAATTCGACCAGAAATATAGTCCAGATAGTGTCGTGAAAGACTTCGACGCCCATTCCACATCGAGCATTTTCAGCGTGTGATCTCAGCGGAAATGTACAGGCGGCCCCTCCCGGGAAACGGATAAGATCGGTGACTTGATGCATCCTGTCACCCTGCATATGCGTCTGCACGGTTGGTCTTTGATGAAGCGAGTACTCGCTGACCAGAGTCATTCTTCTAGAACGTCACTGAATCTTTGCCCTTATGTTAGCTAGTTGATTGCTAAATGGTAAAAGAAGGCTGCAAACGATTTGCGAGAGAACAAACGACGTTCAACTTACCTTTTTGACAAAATCCGTTTGTGGGGCTGGAAGCCGCATGTACCTGCATGGACTAAGCCGAAATTGGAATTGAGGATGCCTTTTCAGGTTGACCGGAAATGCGGCTCTCCTCCAGATCTTTCCGCCACAGAGACGAAGGGCCAGATACCGGTGGACTGAAACTTCTGGCTATCGCTCGGAGCTGGTAGGAAATGAGTGCGTGGAGCGTGGGCGTATCTTCTTAGAGCAGCCACTCTGGACAACTTCGAGGTTTAATCCGGTCAAGAACCAGCCGATGGAAGGTTGTTCATCGATGGAGATCTGGAATGTCTCTTGGAGACAAGGTAAAAAGAAGGCTAGTGCTGAACAAGAATGAGACAAGAGTCGGAAAGTGAAATGGACGTGTGGAGATAATAGGAAATATGAGAGCGCCAAACAGAATTATATACGTTCAGAAGATATGAGACAAGACTCGACTGGAATGGAAGATCTGCGGTTAGCAAGTCCAGGGTAGCATGATCAACATGAAGATAGTAAAGATGAGGCGGAGAATATGGTTCGTTGACTGGTCGGTGATCTTCATATGTGGCCCCTGCAACCAATGGATGGAAGGATGTAAATTTGGCCGGAGGCATAGCCTTGGTAGGGATAGATGTCTTGAGCATCTCCGAGGACCTGGAATTGAGGTAGGAATGGCGGAGGTGGAGTTAGAGGTTGAGTTGAAGACTGGGCCCGTTCCCGCTAGTGCAATAATAGACTAGTGCAGCCAAGACCAAGCTGCCCAGCGTCATCTCTGAAGCTCAAGCTGTCCGTCGACATCTTCAAGTCGCAGCCTCCACGTGAAAATTCACAGGCGAATCAACCACCTAGTTCTTCGCACTGCATACCAAGTCCTGCTCTCACAACTGTTATAATCACCATGGCCAACGGGTACAGCACCTGCTCCAATCGAAACCTCCGACGACTTCATTGCTAACAGTACGTAGTTGGGCACCTTTCATCGGTTTAATCGTCGTTGCGATTTTCTGCGCTGGAGCCTGGTTTGCCTCGCCAAAAGGTGAAACTCAGACGTGAGTGCGCCTTACTCCTACCTCTCCGCAGCCTTCCTTGTCCATATCTACACGATGCGCATCAATCAATCGGCCCGGAATAGGATTGGCCAGCAAGTTGCCCTGATGCTCATCACTCGTATCATTCACCTCCACGTCATGACTGCGCCTGAATCACGATGCCCTTCAGGGCACCAAGCTGCTTCCAAGTTTAAGAAGCTAGAGAATAATCACTTACTGTCCCGCAGGATATGGCGATCCACACTCGTACTATCAGCCGTAGCGATGTACTTGATGTGGGTAATTACCTTCCTCGCACAACTGCATCCCCTCATCCAACCGATTCGATACGACATTCGAACAGAAGACTAGATTGGCCATTGATTTGAAGCACACCACGTTGGAGGCGTATTTGGGTTTCGGGGAACGCGAATATGTCCTAGGAATTCTGCTCCATACAGGCCAAGGCAGACACGACGCCTGCCGTTGGCGATCATGTCAGGAGTGGAGGGAAGAGGTGCTGCTCCACTGGGGGAGTGCAGAAGCAGGCCTCACTGTAACATGAATGAGCGGACATTGGAGTTATATGGACTGTACATGTATCTTGAGCGATTATCACAAATGGCAAGGCATATCATCTGAACAGCCGCGATCGCGAGCATTAAGGTCTTACCATCTGTACGTGAACGACGGCACTTGCTGCCCTCAAAATGCCCAAAGCCATTGACCAGCACAATACAATCCGAGCGCGTCGTCTGTTCCTGGCTAATAAGGTATATATAGCTAACAGAAGCACCTACTGCTGATCAGATTCGGAGCAAGCTTGATCAGTTCTCGGTACGCGTACTATTGTACCACAGTCCATGACAGAGTCGGCGATAACTGGACAGCCCCCCAAAGCCAGCTATTAGCACCTCATAGTATCAATCATCGACAGCTTTGTATTCACCCTCTTATAATTACACTACCCTTTTCCCATCGCCTCAGCAAGCCACCCAACCGCCCCCCTCCCAATATCAAAAAGGCTATCCACATCCCCCAACCCGGCGGTCCCATCTCCCCACCCAGTCCCCAAACCCACACCCCTCAGCACAAAATTCGCAACCACGCTCCTCAGACCCGCGCCCAGCCCAACAAGGACCCCAGCCCTCAAATACCCGCAGTTCATCAAGATCTCCAGCGCCGCGACATTATTCACAATGACCGCCCAACTCACCGCCGTCGCGGACGAGGGGAGGTCATAGTCCCAGATTATGAGTAAGATGGGGAAGAGTTTCGTGCAGGAGGATACGAGGAGGGCGGTTGAGAGCGGTGTCGGGTGCGGGAAATGTGGTATGAGTCTTCTGTATAGTGTTTTTGGCCAGCCTTCCGGAACGCGGCGTGGGTCGAGAGAGCAGAGGAGGCGGATGGGGAGGTGAAAGGCGAGGGTGCTGCCGAAGACGAGGAGCAGGAAGAAGAGGTACTGGAGGCCTAGGGGCTGGGCGTCGAGGATCGCTGCATTTGTGGTTTCCGTAGGTTGGGAGGTGTTGTTGGAGGAAGGAGAGAGGTAGGGTGAGTTCGGTGGGAGGGAGAGCTTCTCGATGCGGGCCCAGGTTAGGTAGACGTCGAAGAGCAGGAGGAGGATGCCAAGGCGGAGGATGGAGCGCTGTGGGACTTGTAAGTCTAGCTGAGAATGCAAATGAGTGTAGGTGTCGTACATCGAACCTGTCATCCTCGCGTCCAAGCCGGTTGAAGAGCAGATGTCTGTATACCTACGTCTCTCTTAGCATCTACCAGATCCCTTAGGTCAAGCGCACATACTTGAGGTTTGATCAAGACCAAGTCTATGAAGAGCACGACAAAGTCATGTTCGACATACTTGTCCGCGAACCTCTTACAGTGCCGGCATTGTGTTAGACGGACACCCTTCCCAAGAGCGCGATCATCTGCTTTGGAATAGGTTGTGTAGAGAGTGTTGACAGGATAGCGGCATTCTATGCAGATGGGCATCGAATCACATTCTTATTTCAACGGGAACGACGGCCACGATTTGGTAGTGCCAGCGCGCGTTTGACAAGTTGAAGTCGGAACGTGTGAGGTGTAGCTTACTCGGAACTGGGGCTGCCAAGACCTTTCCGATCTCACATTTGATGCACAGTTCAAGGATATTCTCAGATCGCTTTCATTGCTCTCATAACAGTCATTAAATCATCCGATCTGTGTTTGGCTCCCTTTCCACAATTTGCCGCCTCCGATAGCTCCTGAATGCCCATGTATTACCTACGCCGAAATCACCTATCCAGAAATGCTAGCCTTTGCCAGAAGAGCAATTGTAAGAAGAGGAAAATATCAAAAATGGAATTTCCAGCCGTTACCACATCGAAAGCCAAATCACGCGAAAGTATCAACAAGTCGACAATCGGTCAAAGAGAGGTTCCTTTAAGAAAGTGTGGCCAGCATCGCAGCTACGAGCTTGGGATTCGTTTCGCGCCTCCCTATCCAGAAATATCAACACCGGTCTTAATGTGCTGAGCGGACGAGGGCCAGTTTACCTCTTCGGTCCTTCTCCACGCGCAACACCTCTCTACGAGGCTCTCGTCGTTCAATGATCTCGTAGTCGCCTTCGCGCTCGTACTTGAGCATTCGTCGCTCTGACTCCAGGGATCGAATCTCCTCTCGAATGTCACGTTCTGAGCGGTGCCTGTGCCGGTCTTCGGGCACAAGAACAGTCAGAGGTCCACCGATGTGGTTGGATTCTTCGATTCGTTCCTCATAGATTTCATGTCGAGGTGGAGAGGCACTCCGCATCGTCTCCGCGTACCTCACGCTAGCCGGAGGTGGAGGAGCAGGGGCGTATACAGACTCCGGAGGTGGAGGTGGTGGTGGAGCTTGGGCAAAGAAGGAAGGAGGAGGAGGAGGAGGCTCGTGGGTCTCGGTCTTCTTATCTTCATAAATGTACGTTGTTTTCTCTGCGAAGCAGTTAGTCTTGCTCCGGGCACATGCGGTTGATTCCTACCTTCTCCATAGTTTTCACTAATTTTGATGATTTCGTCAATATGCTCCTTTTCGAGTGCGCGTGTGACAATAAAGAAGTCATCCTGGCAGAGTCAGCGGAAATCCTCAGCAACATGCAGCAGTCATACTGACCTCTTCGTTATAGGGGTAGCCAAGTTCGACGATTGCCTGCTTCTTGACTAGTCGCTTCGGTAACCTGGTCTTTCCTCTTCTGCCGAAGTTCGCTCGGGCTGGCACGTCGACTGTCTCGAAGCTAGAAGATGAAGAGCTTCGCACGGATGTGGCGGCGTGGCTTTTCGCAGCCTGGCTTCGGCTTCGTCGATGTCTACTCTTCTCCCTCTTGATCTCGACCTCGCGGTATTCCTCCCTTCTTGGTTCTCGTTCTCGATCGAAGTCTTTGTATCGGATTTCCTCGAAATCCTCTTCCCGGAAACCACGAGAGGGCGATCGGCGGCGTTCGCGGATTGGGAGCGGAATTGGGACGTTTGGCGGCAATTTGTAATCGTCGCGCTCACGTTCCATTCGATCGAAGCGCTCCATTTCGCCGTATTTCGGCAGTGGCCGGCGATCGAAAGTGTCGAGAGAAGATTGTCTCCGAATGTATTGAGGACGTGCCGGACGCCGCACGGAGATGTCGATGTCTTTCTCTACAATGGACTTTCGTCGATACGGGGCAAGAGCACGATTTGCTACCTCGGAAGGCGTTGGCTCGTCAAAGATCTCAGTACGGCGACGGGGCGCAAAGCGTTCGTCTTCGCGGAAGCTCTCGCGCTCCATGACACGGGGACCACGACGGTCATAATCTTCGTGGATGTCGACTTCGCGACGACCTCCAGGAAATCGATCTCGCTCTTGGAAGCGGTAATGGTCATGTTCGTCCCGCCCAGAGCTCCCCGGCCCGCGTCCCAGGCCCCTCATACGTTCGAACCTATCTCGATCCCATCGCTCACCGCGAATAGGCGGAAGCTCGTCCTGATACCCAAGGTCGCCAGCAGAGGAGCGATAGGCCATGGTTGTGGTGTGCGATCTGGCAGGCGTGACAAAGCTTGGTGGTTGATGTCAATATGTCACTGGTAGCGCAGAGCGGGGCTCTCGGATAGCCTTTCGCGAAACGATGGTGTGGAGGCGGATGGCAGTGATGGTGGAAGAGCGGTCAAAAGAGAAAGCGCTGCGGTATTTGAGGTATGCCCAGGAGCAGCTGGCAGTGGGCTCTGACTGCTAGATGATCAGGTTGCACGGTGAAATAAGCCCTGTCGGTGGTGTGTATGGCGCCAACTTCCTGAAATGCGGCTGCTGCACGCTGCGTCATCACGATGCCCTGCATTTTAGGGGGGTTAACCTGGACCACTCCAGACAGGCTATTGGTTTAATGGGCATTAGCTGGCTTCTTTCGTCTCAGACTGCGTGCGCCGAACTGAGACTGAAACTCAACTGTGCCTTTGGGCGCAGTCTTTGGGCAGAACGGCCAGATTACAGTGGGCGGCCAGAACGCGAGCACTGAAGGTTTCCGGTGCGAGCGCTCGGAATCTGCATTGTCGGTCAAGTTCGCATGGCAGGATATCCCTCGCAGCTGTCAACTGACCGAGCGAAACAGAACAGTTGCAGCGAGGTGACACAGTGCGTGACGTCAGAAAGGCGCTGATTAAGAGCGAAGATTGGCTGCTGCAGAACTAGCTCGGACGGCATGCACATTCTCGTTCTTTCCCAGCCTCGTGCAGGAGACTCTTCCAAGCTGCACGACCCTGAATGCAGCCTTGGGCACGCAAGAACCTCGAATTGCTTTTGCTCTCACCGGGATTACAGCTTCACTTACAAGGGTTACCTCGTCTTTGTTGGGTCAGTCTGTCCCCATCAGTCAACTGAACCAAGTTATTCAACCTGCCGTCCTCGATGCTCTTCTGCGACGTTTCCTCTTCAGCTAATGGCTCTTGAAGAGACCAACCCAATTTTCTACTGGGACAATTATGAAGCAGTCTCATGAATCGCTCTATGTTCAGTTCAACGCTCCACAGATAGCCTAAGGGACGGTATATTGAGTTCACCGTTGACATCTCTTGTCCTACTGGAATGGCTTCATTTTTCCAGTCCCAGCTTGTTGGATGCTTAAAGTCAGCAACAACCATTATCCGCTCAGAAAGCCCTCCGGTATTGGGTCTCCAGCATCACAATTCCGCTGCAGGGTTACACGGGCAAGTGTTCTGGAATGAACCACGAGCATGTGCTTCTCTATCAGATGTCAATTGCAATTTCATATATATCGCGCGATTCCTCGTGCTTCTCGATGTCGTTTTCTCAAGCATCCAGCCGTCATGAAATGCCCCATACCAGTTCTTTTGCTGACCTCAGGAGCATTCGCTGCCGTTGTGCAGTCGGAGGGCAGAAGGTATTGGCAAATCAAAAACGATGCACAAGCGGGCGAGAGGCTTTGTGAAAAGTTCGACGAGTCCCATAGGGGTCTGAAATGCTTGATGCCGAAGAGCAACCCAGCAGCAAGGTAAGTATGCTGGCCCAAGCATAGCTCACACACATATACTAACAGCAACAGCTTCAATACCCGCCCTCTACCCTTAATTGAGCGGCAAGCCCACGAAGGAGACCTTGATCGCCTTCTTGAACACTACCATCTGCCAAAGACCATCGAAGCTCGGGTTGCTTATACTAAGCGGCCCAATTCGAAGTCGAGCAGCTCCTCATCCAAATCTCCTCCATCTCCATCAGCATCAAGCGCTTCAAGCACGACGAATTTTGGCAGCTCATTGACGACTAAGCCACCTAGTCCCTCGCAGTATGGTCCGATTCCTGACCATTATGGACCACATAGGACGACTTCTTCAACGACAGTGTCTGAGAAAACAGCCACATCGAGTACAAGAAAGTACGGCAGCTGGCCTCCGCGAGCGACGATCTAGGGGTGAGACGTGCCCCGATAGGGAATTCGAGCTACGTGTAAGAGGAAGAAGACATGTCGGGGTTGAAGGTTGAGCAGAGGAAGAAGGCTGGCTGTAGTGCTTCGCTTCCGGATGAAGCTTCAGTTGTACATCTTGCTATGATCAACATTCTGCTCTCTACGTGACGGAGCTAGTTTCGAACTCGTAGTAGTACAGGCTCCAGTGTCCCATATATACACATATCTTACACCCCGATCCTACATGACACATATTACACATCCAAAACCCCTCCTCTTCCTCCATGCTAGATCTTATTTACTTCCCTGACGGAAACGCTTCCTTAATCTTCCTAGTAACATACCCCATATCCACCGGCCGTCCCGCAATCTTCTCCACCAAAGCTTTCATGGCTTGTCCGAACTTGGCCTCCTTGCCTTCCAACTCCTTCTTGATCTGCTCCAATATGCCATTGAAATCCTCGTCGCTGAGCTTCGGTATCTCCTTCTCATACCCCTGCAATATCTCAACTTGCTCCCTCTCCTTATCCACTAAATCCTGTCTCTTCGCGCTTTCAAACTCCTCAATGGCTTTCTGGGACGCGGTGATTTGCTTCTGGAGTAAGGAGAGGAGGGAGGTGTCGCTCTCGATGGGTTTGGGCGTTTTGGAGGCGTTTGTTATTTCTGCAAGGATAGCGCGAAGGACGTTGAGGCGCGGTTTGTCTTTGGCGCGCATTGCGCTTTTGAGATCATCTTTTAGGCGGGAGAGGATGAGGTTGTTGGTGCTGGCTTCTGTGCGGAGGAGGGTGGCTGTGGTGAATGTTCGGAGGCAGCGCGTGTAGAAGGTTATGCGCGGGCGAGCGAGGTAAAGGAGAGACATGTTGGAGGTTTTCGGGAGCTGTTGGAGAGTCTCAGAGTGAAGGTTTGGTAGGATGCGGGGAGCTTGAAGCTGTCCGAATGTGGTAGGAACGGGCTGTTGCTTCGAGACGAGCTAGGGGAAGAACGTGCCTGCCAGACCTGAGGAGTGATAACTCTAAGTAGCTGCAGAGAAGACCCCAGTGTCTTCAGTCCGTCACACAGATGCAATTGAAAGATCCAAGTCACTTCACTTAGAACGACGGTCTCAAAATTCTGGATAACTAAGTCTGCAAGGACGCGTTCAAGCTCATCCCTGCACGCGTGCTTGGCATGGCTGGAAACCTTTTGTTGGCCGACAACACAGGCAGCGCAGGCAGTGAAACTCGCATTCACTCGCGCAATTGCTCGCATTGTTCTTCGCTTGCCTATCTCACCACCTTCGAGCACCCTCCTCTCTGGTTCGCGACCAGCTTAATGTCTATGTCGTTCCGTCGGCGCGTAAATCGATCCCCGTCCTAGACCTCTGCCTCACCCACCTACCGCGACCACTGCTCCGCAGCTCGTCTTTACCCACCATGTCTTTCGCCGCACCTCCCGCGACGCCGCAGCGCCAGGCTCCTGGGTCGTTTATCAATACCCCCGCGCCCAATCGGCCTGGCCTATTCAGGACTTCATCAGCGCAGCAGCCTTCGCAGCAACCAGCGCCATTACCGCCCGCTGCACCTGAGCTCACCCCAATAGAGCGCGCCGCAAAAGTCATAGGTGGAATGCTGGATAAGGACAAGAGATATGCAGACCTGGAGTCGTATGCATCGACACGTAAGCAAGCCAACCTTTGCGCCAGCGCATGCGATTGCGGATACTAACCATGCGCAGAGGGCTCGTCCGGCGAATATGATCTCCAGCAGACCAGCGGTGCATGGGCGCCGTTCCAGAAGCTTAGGACGTATGAGGTGCCCGAGCGCATATTCGAGCAGGTGAACCGCATGCAGATGGCCAGCAACATGGGCCTGTTCGCCGAGATCAACCACGCCTGGGTCACCATTGACAACCAGCTGTACATGTGGGACTACACGCATCCCAACCCCGAGTTGGTAGGATTTGAGGAGCAGCCGAACACCATCATAAGTGTGAAGCTGGTGAAACCGCGAGGAAAAATCTTTGTCGACAACATTGTGTATCTGCTGGTGGTCGCAACGGCGGCCGAAATCTTCCTCATTGCTGTGGAAGTTCAACGGACACCCGAGGGGTTGATTCACGGAGCCACGTTATATCGAACTGGCTTGTCGGTATCTGTGAGGGGCCTATACGTTCGGTGCATAGAAGGCTCGCCCAAGACCGGACGGATATTCTTTGGAGACGGTCGCGACTCCGAAGATGTGTATGAGCTGAACTACCAGAACGACGAGACCTGGTTCCAGAGCAAATGCACGAAGACGAATCACATAAAGCGAGCGCTCACCTTCCCCTCACTGCCCTTCCGTGCAACTGCGAGTCCCGCGCATATCACGCAGATGGCGATCGACGATACACGAAACCTGTTATACACGCTATCCTCTAATGGCTCGATTCGTATTTTCCACATGAAGACCGCCACCACGCTGGACCTCACATTGACGCGACCGCTATATCAAATCCGAACCATGTGTAGCCATTTGGTACGAGGGTCCGAGCTACTGGGCCAGAATTTTCAGCTTGTCAGTATCGATCCGATCACTGCACCCGAAGCCGAACAGATGTCCCTTATGGCAACAACAACGACTGGCTGTAGAATATATTTCAGTACGACATCTGGAGGGTACTACAGCGATGCCTCAAGTCCACCAAGTAGCATGCAGGTCCGTCACGTTCGATTTCCACCAGGAGACGGCCAGGCGCCTGTTGCGCCTCCTTCAAACCAGATTCAGCGATATGGGGCAAGGACAGTAGAAGGCATCAACTCCACCGCACTGACCCCAACAGTACATGCGACTAGGTACGCCCCTGGATCGTTCTTTTGCTTTGTACGGAGACCGGGTGAGACCAACGATCTCATGTTCATTTCAGCGCCGAACACTGGTTTAATAAGCACTGCGGATACCTCGCAAGCGGCCAGGTCGTTTCCTGAAGACGGCCAAGTCGTCACTCTAGGCGGTAACGTGCAGGCGATTGGTCTTGTGACCGCACCCTTTTCTGCCATTGAGAGGCCACTAGGATTCGGGAATGAGCTGGCCGTGCAATTTGACAAACCTGCGTCCGAGTTCGCCATTATGACACACAACGGCATCGAGACGGTCCGACGACGCCGACTGGTTGACATATTTGCAGCAATCCTGAAGTACGGTGGGGGCCCAGAAGGCATTGAAGGGGACGTACGCAAGATCGCACGACAGTATGGATTGCCAGAAATTGCTTCTACGGCTCTTGCTGTAGCTTGCGGGCAGGGGTCGGATGTTGGGCCAGATGCACGGGTCACTAAAGTCAGTGATCCGGACGTCCTTGATTTTGCTCGCAGGGTCTTCATCGAATATGGGGGCAAACCTCAATTGAGCGAGAACGCGACCGTGGACGGCATCTCGGTAGAAAATGTGCGCGCATCTCCACGACATGACGGCATCGCTTTGTATTTTGCTCGTTTGGTCCGTTCGATCTGGGGTTCACATATTATCAAATCGGTTCCGACACCTACTGGTCCCGTGCTGCAACCAAATCACCCGCCCTCAAAACTTCGCGAGATACAAGGGGCATTGGTGCAACTACAAGATTTTCTCGACAACAATAAGCAGAACATTGATGGGCTAGCTGGACCAGATGCTTTGGGCCGAGCATCGTCACGGCAAGAAGAAGTTGAGCTTCAGGGAGAGAACCGTGCGCTCACGAGCCTGTTACAACTTCTCAACAACACCATCGAAGGGATAGCATTCGCACTGGTGCTGTTCGAAGAGAAGCTCGAAGATATACTGGTTTTACTACCCGAAGAGTCTCAAGCAAGAGTCCGACGGCTGCACTATGAAGGTCTTTGCTCGGTAAAAAATGGCAAGGACCTGGCGAAGGAGCTCGTGAAGGCCATTGTCAACCGCAGTATTATGAAAGGCTCCAATGTCGAGACAGTCGCTGAAGCGCTCCGGAGAAAGTGCGGTAGCTTCTGCAGCTCGGACGATGTGGTGATTTTCAAGGCACAAGAGAACCTGAAGAAGGCTGCCGATGTCGGTGCCAATGCTGACAGAGGACGAGTGCTGCTGAACGATAGTCTCAGGCTGTTCGAGCAAGTCGCGAAGAGTTTAAGCATGGAGAACTTGACCGTCGCCATCAACAGGTACATCGAGCTTGAGTTCTACGCAGGTATGTCACATGAATCATTATGGGTTATTTCAGCGCTAACACGATCCAGGTGCTATACGACTTGCACTTAGGGTCGCTTCAGAGCTTGATCGAGGAAACAAAGCGCTTTCCTGGATCAAAGATGGTAGACCAGCGAACGATGCTCGACATCTGGTTTACACCCAACGAACAGCTGTCTACGATCTTATCTTCCGAGTTATCGAAGCCGTTGACCTTGCATCGAGCAATCAGGGTTTCATCCAGGAGGGAATTCCGTCGCAGGCCACACGTCGGCGATCCGAGGCATATGACCAGATCAACCACTCGGAGGATGAAGTGTTCCAGAATTATCTTTACGACTGGTATCTGCAGAAAGGCTGGGGAGATCGACTACTAGAGATTCATTCTTCTTACGTAGTCGACTATCTCCAGCGTAGTTCGCAGGAGAACATTCAACATGCAGATCTTCTGTGTCGCTACTATGCCCACTACAGTGACTTCCTGGATGCCGCGGAAGTCCAGTTCCAGCTAGCGAAAAGCTCTTTCGACTTGTCACTAGCAAAGCGAATCGAATACCTCAGTCGGGCAAAGGCGAATGCATCAACACGCATGACCGGGTTCTCGGAAATTCCAGGCGGTGTCCGAAATAGACAGTCGCGGCAAGAACTGCTGCGAAGCATCAGCGACCACCTCGACATCGCAAACATCCAAGACGACATCCTGCAGAAGATCAGGAACGACTCGCGACTGCAGGGCGAGCGAAGAGCAGAGGTACTGAAGCTCCTGGACGGACAAATCCAGCCGTTAGATGACGTACGTAAACTTGCCTCAACATATCATTATAGCTTCAGTACCTAACAACACATTTCTAGCTCTATCATTCGTACGCCGACCAAGCAGGCTACTATGACATATGTCTATACATCTACCACGCGGCTGACTACCGCAATCTTCCCTACGTCCGAAACACTTGGTCCAACCTCATCGACCAAGCACACAAAGACGCTGTAGAAGACCAACACAATGCCCCATGGGAGATGGTCGCCGTCACCGTCGAGAGTATCGGCCACCGAGTCGGTCTAAACGAGAATGTCTTCCCAGTTCAGGTACTCATGCAACTGCTCCTCCAATACGATATCAGGTATTACACGCACGAACCCTCGCGCGGTGGTCAAAATGACAACAAACTCTTCTGCCACAGCATTACCTGGCCTATCGATATCTTCGTCCGTCTCAACGCGCCGTTTGAGATGGTCATTGCGACGATGGAGGCGGCGTGGTATTCTCAGGAACCGCCTTTTACCGGCCGAAATCGCAAACTGCTTGTCAAATGGATCATCTATGCTATTGAGCAGTGGTATGAGACTAGCAAGCGGACGGGTCATGTGTTTGGTACGGAGGATAACGCGGATGGACTCGCGGAGTTGCTAAGGATTGTGAGTGGTGGTGCGGAGTTGAGAGGTGCTTCGGCGGAGGATCAGGAGTGGGCGGAGAGATTGAGGGTGCTTGCTGAGCGCGTCGATGGTGCTTTGAGGTAAAGAGGTGGATCGACAGCGAGGTACGATATGTGCGAGCGAATTTTTCCAACAAACATCTTTCCGTACAGCGGTCTCGTCCAAGAGATTGCTTCATTCTTCCAGCGCTTGGCGTTGTGTTTTCTGGGTGGCATAGCGGAGTCAAAAGCATACTGTATCATTTGATGGAAGGGTACTTTGGACAATGTGGGGATCCTTAGGACTACGCGCGGCTTGAAGAGTAGGAGCAATGGGGGCAGTTGATCGTCAGTTGATGGATGGATGAAGGGGTAGGATAGATAGAGTCGCTACGGGAGAAATCTGCATGAAAGCAAATGAACATGAGAATCCCGCTATCCAGCTTGCGTGGTGACTTATTGTAAAGTATATCAAAAAGCAGTAGCAGTAGTAGTGATGATGTCGCATGCGTGATGGCGACGTTGATTGCATCCACGAGCTGCACGGGGTTCTCATGCCGGCCTACGTATCAGGACCCCAAGACAGCCAACAAACTCTCCCTAAATGCTGCTTGATTGACGCCTTTGCCAATAAGCACTATCTTCGACTCGCCATCATCCTTACTATCTTTTGAACTTGGCTTCCCCTCGATCACGTCGTAGATCCTCCGCACACCCTGTATCAGCAGAGTTTTCCCCGAATCTCTGACTAGCACGCGTCCTTTCAAGCGATGGATCTCGAACTTGGCGAATGGAGTATGGCCTGGAAGCTCTTCTTCCCAGAGAATGGCGCGGAGGAACTCATCAAGCTTGAAGACTTGTGACTGGGTGATTGCAGGGAAGGAAATGGTGGACGTTGATATAGACTGGACACAAGTTAGTATTCAAAGCTTGGGTGTAGAAAATTGGAGAGATCCAATGCTAACCGGATCAAGATGACTATGCCCTTTACTCGCAAACCTCAAATCTGCATCTGTGACCTCGTTGTACGCTTGAAGGTCGAGAATGAAGCCTTCCAACGTCGGAACTTGGCTCTTCGTCGTAGTTTGGATTTTGGCAAGGCCGTTGATAGATCGGATGCGATCGACGACTTTCTCGAGCTCGAATTCGGAGACGAGGTCCGCCTTGTTGATGAGTATGACGTCTGCGTGGCTGATTTGGAGATGGGCTGTTGTTAGGAGAGGACCGTGCTCGTCATGTTCATTATGCTCCCCCTCTTCTTTTATCTTCTGTTGATCGTCGCCGTATCCTTCATCCAGACTCCTCAACACATTCTTAGCATCTACGAGCGTCACAATCCCATCCAGGAAGATCGTGCTACCCAGACCATCATCGAGCCAGAACAAGGGAGCGATGTTCCCTGGATCAGCCAGACCGGTGGTTTCGAGGAGAATGTAGTCGAATTTGCCACGCTGTTCCATAAGATTCTCGATTGCGGCGACGCCGACGTCCTTGACAGAACAGCATATACATCCGTTTGCTAACGGGACGAAGGGGATTGGTTTTGCTTCTGTGGTGTTTTGGTCGGAGACTGTGAGTTGTTTCTCGATGTCGATGGCTATCACGTTTAGTATTAGCGTGTTTGAGGATGGAAGAGAAGGGGAGCATACAGTCGCCAAACTCATTCAATATGACTGCGATCTTCTTGCCATGCTGCTCGGTCAAGATGTAGTTCAGTAACGTGGTTTTCCCGGCGCCGAGATACCCCGTGACGATCGTGATGGGAACTTTGCTCCGTGTTTCTGAATCGGTGCTAGACACTAGCTCAGGTGCCTCCTCATCTTCAGCTAATGAACTCGCCTCTGTTCCTGAGATCTGTTGTGCGATGGCTGGATTGAGCTTCTCTTCCTGCGTCACGAGAACAGGGATCTCGTCGTCTGAGGAGTGTATATCCATGGCGTAAATTGCTGATGGTCGATTTGATGGACAGCTAGCCCGTGCGTATGGAAACCGAGAACCAGGGCCGTACAAAGCGTATATGAGACTTTAGATTTCTGCAAGACTTGTAGTCGAGAGGTTGAGTTTGGGAGCTTGAATGTAACTTTAGATGGAAGAGAGAATTATGAAGCCAGAGCAGCCAAGGGCAAGGCTAGTAAGCAAGGTATGGGGCGTTCTGACCGAAAGTTCGTGGTTTTTGTCTTGTCGGATTTGCCTTTGGGAATACCGAATGTCAAGAGCGGTGCTCAACCATGGACGTACTGTTGTTTGAACGGTTCCACAACAGCGCTAGAAGGGTAGACTTTCACACCCTTTCTTCGTGAGGGCTCAACAGAATTCTATGACTTATTGCGTGAGGGCCAAATGCTTCGCAAACTTCAAAATGATGGCGAGAGCCTGCGTCATGCCGATTGCGGCTAGCGTTCAAGCTCGAGCTTGAGCCCTGCATCCTCGAGGCGCGGCGGCATCAACCCTCACTTCGCAAGTGAGCGACAACAAACACCACTCCACCGCTTCGTCGGCGCGGCACGAAGACTCCTCTCTCGCCCAAAGATTCTCGTTGCCTTGGAGCCTCCTCCTAATATCGCCCGTCATGGCCGCATCTGCGCTGTCACCCGCGAGTTCTCCCCGTCTTCCGAGCCCACCCCCGATTGCAGAAGACCAGCTCGGACCCAAGTCGCCAACCGCGGGTACAGATGACCAGCTGAGACAGATTGGCGCGCCAGATCTCGGAGCCTCAAGACGAATTCGTCCTGGCACAAAGGCAGTGGACATGGCCGAGGGGCCACCTTTGGTGGATCTCAGCGAGGTATGAAGCGCGAGAGATAGAAGGGAGGTTGTTCTTGTGCCTAACAATGGCACAGCTAGCATCTGCCTTCCCGCTCACGGAACACCTCAAGGCTCTCCACAACTTCCTCACACATCCCATTGGCTCGAACAGCCTGATACCGGTGGATAGAGAGATGGCTTACAAGCTTGCGCAACCACCTGAGAACACGGACAAGTCACTATGGCTTTATGAGCTGTGTCGGTTTCTCATCCAGAAGGTCAACAGCATAATAATAGCGCTCTTCGCCGACAACCCACCGTGCTCTGCCGCAACATGTCAAGAGATGCGAGCTTCAGAGTGGCAGTATCTATGCGCTGTCCATGATCCACCGAAGTCATGCTGCGCTATCGACTACTGCTGTCACACTTTGGACTGGGCTGCCAATAACCTATGTTCGCAGAAGAACTTCCCCTACCGAACACAAATGGGTGGAGATGCTGCAACTCAGCACCAGCAAATACGGCTTATGACCAACATCTTCAGGCGAGTCTACAGGATATTCGCGCATGCTTGGTTCCAGCACCGCGAGGTGTTTTGGAAGGTCGAAGGACGGACTGGGCTGTACATCTTCTTCAAGACGGTGTGTGATGTATACGGCCTGATTCCAGAAGACAACTATACCATCCCATCGGAAGCTGAGGGTATTGAGCCGTCAACACAACAGCAAGACACCCAGCCACCGTCCTTTATATTGAGGCGCGAGCCAGCTGGACCTATCTCTCAGGAGTCAGAAGCCTCGTCCATAGTAGAAGGCATTCCAGACCACACATTGTCAACCGCGGGCACTACAAAGCGACATCGACATTCACCATCGGTAGGAGCGACCTCCGTTACTACCGTAGTAGAAGAGAACGAAGAGGAAGAAGAGCAGCCAGCGAGAGAGGATATTCCTCGCGTGGAGGTCGAACCTCCACGCGAAACTGAATCCGCAGCCGAAGAGCCCACGTCGACCCAGGACCCTCCGATAGGCGAAGCCCCAGAAAGTGCAGGGGAGCCTGCACCGCTGACAGAAGCGAGCCCTCCTGAAGAAGCCTCAGATGAAGCCGAAAAGCAAGCACCTAGCGAGGTGGAGCAGGACGATCCCCAACCCCACAAGGAAGGCGAAAGCGGCGCTCCTGACGATCAAACTACTGTCTCAGACCCTGCAGCATCAGAGGAGGCAAAAGAGGAAGAAGAAGAGGAGGAGAAAGACGAGGCGGAAGCGAAGCCATCGGAGACTGCTGAGGAGACATCTGCACCTGTACCTGAACCAGAAATCACGGCGGAGAAGGCGGAGACAGAAAAGGAAGATAAAGATGCCGACTCAAACTCGGCTGCTGAAGTCAAGGATCCGGAGCCGGGGGAGAAGGAGATACCGGGGTCGGAAGAGTAGAGTAGCGCGCAGAGGGAGATTGCAGCGCTGGAACCTTAAAATCTTTCTCTAATGCTACTTTTCTCACGGTACCTAGTAATTAGCGTTTCAAAAAGGACGATTTTATCTAGCATGCAATAGCAAGACAGGGCATGGATAGTGCATTTGCGTCTCAGATTATGCAGAGATACCATACCAATCAATGCGACGTTGATGCTTCAATGCTGCATCTAGGCCAGGTCGCCCCCTGGGTGTGCTCAGGCACGAACGCATAGATAATACCGCTTTTTCAGATCGGTCTAGAGCACGCGTGAGCACGCGTTACAGTATGACTCTCTACAAGCAGTTTACATGGGTTACTAAAGAGGCAGTTCATGAGATTGGACGTTTTGTTGGTGCCCAGTCCGAGCTATCCGGGCAACGTGGTCGGAGTGTTTCCGTTGTGCTGGATGGCGCTTAACGTTGAGAGCTCGTATCTTTCAGCCTCCACTTGTTGGATGTCGTACACCGCTTTCACAATTACTGCTTACCTATCTTGAAGACAATTTCTTGGCAAATTTTCTGCGCTTTTGAAACCGTCACACCGGTGTCAGACTCAGCACCACCCCGCCCAATAGAACATTAGATTGCGCGAGTATTTTACTACTGGTCCGCGGGGCTTATAATCAGTCTTTGTCAATGAATAATCGGCGAGGACTCGAGGGCGGTGGCGCTATCAACCGGGAGCCTCAAACGGACATGGGGTTGGGAAAAGTAAGACATGGCGTCAAAAAGCAACGACGTTTTTGACAGTGCAAAATCTTGATCGCTGCGCCTCCGGGATCCTGGCATCCTGGTTCTGGGGACTTTTTGACTAGATGAGGAGAGACGGGGCTGGAGGAGGGCTTGGGGGGATCGTCGTTGAGCCTGGAGGTGAAACTTGGGTTTGGGTTGATGCTCAGATGTCGAGGTGACATGTTCTTGACGTGGGTGACATGCTCACCGTTTGGTTAATGACAGGGACTTTCAATGCTTAAGACGTAGCACGCCCTCACAATGATACCCAGGTGGCTCTTACTTCGCCTGACTCCTCAACAGACGTCTTGTCACGTAGCGTAGTCGTCACTTGTACTCGTCCTGGCGTCGGCCTCCAGGACAGGACGAAAGATAGATGTGACCGCGAGATTGACGCTAATTGGGCAGCAATTCACCCCTAGCCTTGTAGTTGGCTCGCTCCAAGTTCCGTACAGACCGTATGCCTGCAATGACTGCAGAGCGCCACAATAACAGCCAACGTGCCAGGCTTGGCTTCCTGTCTGAACGCGTGACACGAGCCCCTCTTATATCTGGGGTAAAGCTGATCTGATTGGAGGGCGGGACGCCTTGTCGTCAAGCGGGCCGGTCAAGGAGAAGAGAGGAGGTAAGCAGGGCCAATCAGAAATACGGAGGACGGTAAGAGGACGTGCGATGAGGTGATAGAAATTAGTGAAGAATATCAACGCACTCGATAGAGAGGAGGAGGCTGGGAGACGGCGGAAGGATCCCGGAACGGCAGCTAGAGTCTAGAGTCACAGCCTAGCGCTGCTAGTGTGTGTTGTCCTCGACAGGAAAGGGCAGAAGGAAACCTCTTGAGCCTAGACGCTGCGTGAGGGCCGTGTGGTTGCAGGAGATGGTGTCGACGTCCCTTGCCTGACAGCTTGCGTGCAGGCTTAGAGATGGCCGTTAGTGAGCGTTGCTGCAGCCCTGTCTGCCGGACAGGCACGCTCTGATATCAGCGCGCCTCCAGCCATACCCAGCGGTCCGTCTGGTATATGAGGGCTCTTTACGAGAAGACTTTAGCAGCAGACATTGGGACACCCACCCCCACGCCGTCCGTAGAGCCCCCCACGCCGCTTCGCTTCTCCACACTTACAGTACAGAGGCTGCGCATATTCTGCCGCTGCTGCAGGTGCGCGTCGCCAGCTTCTCGCGGTGCTGCTGCTGTTCGCTGGCGCTGGAGCTGCCACTCGCAGACACAGTCCGCTCGAGTCCCGCCGGTTTGATTGCTGACGCCTGCGCGCCCGTGGCCATTTGCTGCCCGCTGCCGCCCGCTGCCGCCCTTGACGTCTACCCCTCTTTTTCCGACGCTGCTGAGCGCGTTGCGTGTGCCCATCGCGAAGCTTGAATTATCCACCCCGACGGGTGATCGAGCGCCCCTCTTATCGCGGCTGCGGCGGAGATCACTTGGGCGAGCCCTCTGCGATCCAAACGCGGCACCCGAAGAGCGTCAGCACCCTCGTTCCTCGTCCTCGTCCTCGTCCTAGCCTTTGAGCTTACATAGATGCACCCCCATCCTCTCCGCCCATCGCCCCTCTGTCTTGCTCCCCACGTCCCAAAAGGTGCCGCCAAACCACCCTCGACGGTTTTCCCGACGCTCCCAGCGGACGGCCAGCGCGCGTCCCGCCTCCGCAGCCAGTGAGCGCTTGTCTGCTGCAGGTCATTCTCCCAGCGGAGCAGTCCGAGCGATTAACAGAGCAATCGCGCCCAGGACCCCTCCACGCGCCTTGCCAGCCCTTCACGTCGCCAGCAGCAGCAGTTCCAGTTCCCCATCGCCCAAGCACCACGCCCTGGCCTGCAGTCCCGTGACGTGCACGTCGTCGTGCGTGCTGCTTGAAATCGTGCCCTCCCCTCGCTGCCGTGCAACCTGCCGCATCGTGGTGATCTCTGAGCCTCGCGCCTAGAATGCACGCCGACCTCCGAGGACACCAGACTCGTTGACTAACACCAACCCTCCTTGTGGAAACCGCACACGCGAGCCTCGCCCGCCACCCCTTTGGCGACACAAACCGTCCCTTACCCCAGAGACGCGCCGCGGTCTCACCCAGCCGCTACACCACTAGGCTGTCAGTTGGCGATGACGGCGCAAATCCTCTCAATGCATGCAGGGCACGCGTCGGACTTTGGAAAGATACAGACACAGTTCCCCCAGAAGATGGAGACGACCAGCGGCGCTGTCGAGCCGCCGACACCAGCATCGCCCGACCGCGACGACCATCGGGGACGGCGGCGAGATAGAGAAGACGACCAGGGCGACCATGACGGCGCAGACGGCGAGGCAACGGGCTCCTCGAGGAAGAGACGGAGAAGTAGGAAAGGCCTGGACAAGAAGTTCGAGTGCCCTCACGAGGGATGTGGAAAGAGCTACTCGCGGGCAGAGCATCTGTACCGGCATCAACTGAACCGTACGTCCCATGCTGCCTTCGTATTCACTTGAGACACGGGACCCTACATCGCTCGCCAGAGCCTTCATTCGGCCAGCGCACCGCTCATAACTTTTACAATTGTTCCACGTGCTGACTTCTATCTAGACAATCCGAAGCAGATCTACCATTGCGACTTCCCCGAATGCCACCGCTCGTTCGTCCGGCAAGACCTCTGCGCGCGTCACAAGGAGAGACACACTGCGCGGGGCTCGCAACTGCTGCGCAAAGACACGTTCATGCACAACCTGAATCCTATCGTTACAGCTGCGATGGGAGGAAAAAACGGGTCTGTAAACAAGCTTGGCGGCATGAAGCACTCCCCCACGGTAGAGATAACCCCGTGCGCCATCTCGGCCAGCCTTGCTAACTCACCCCAGCTGCCGCCAGGAGGAGCGGAAAGGACCTTCACCCTGCAGTCCCCTGCAGGAGGTGCCTCCGCCACAGGCACACGGATGTCGCCGCCCAATCTACACTCGCCAGCCTCCAGCATCGCGAGACAGGACTCCCTACACAGAACGGGAAGCGACGACTCGTACCGCGGCGGCCCAGACAGTAAGCAGCCCTACGATATGCAGACCCAGAGCTCTGGGAGCTTCGGACCCCCACCACGCCCCTCCACTTTCAACTCGTACAGTGGCGGACGTCCGCCGCTCCACAACTCCCCACACATGAGCAATGGAAACTACCAGCGGCCCGAGCTCCGTGCGCAGACGTCGAACCTATCATCCTACGGCTCGAGCTCACCATACACTGCTGCAGCCACTCCCTCGCAGTCCTATCCGCCTTCAGCGAGTACGGTGAGCAACTCTTATCAAAGCACTTCTGCCACTGGTTATCAGGCGCAGCAGAGCTTCCCGCCGTTCACGTCGCTGCCGCCTCCGGAATTCCCGCAGCAAACGAGTACTCCTGCGTCGCGAGATCAGGAGAATCAGTACTACAATGGCACCTCTGGGCAGACTCCCATGAATGGTGTAGAGCCCACATCTCAAATAGACACGAGGATGAACGGCGTATCTGAAGTGCTCGAGAACTCAACACCCTCATACGCCATTCCCATGTTTGGCGGTGAAGGCTACAGTAGGTCTCCATTTGCCATGGCCGATGACTTCGCAGCGTGGCTGTTCAATGATTCCAACTTCGGCCCGGGTGCTTCACCAATGGGCTACCCCACAGGCTCTGGTGCCAATCCGCTTGGTAGCGCTTCCTCCCAGATCGGTCTGCAAGCGCCGTACTTCAACTACGATCCGTCTGTTGCAGGATACTTCAACAACCCAGCCCCTCCAGCGCACCCTATGGCTGTGAATAGTATCCTGGATACGACTCTGCCAGAGTCTGTTCTCTCTGAAGAGAAACGTAAGGATCTACTTGACCTGATCATTGGCCGCTTCAACGAGACCGATCATGCTCCAGTGAAGAAGCAGAAGGAAGACATCCTAGAGGGCAACAAAGATGATGACAGTCACGTCCTAAGCCTTCACATGATGCAGACTTACATCGGCTCGTACTGGGTTCACTTCCATCCACAGCTGCCGATATTGCACAAGCCGACATTCAATGCAACGTCTTGCCCGGATTTACTGCTGTTGTCGATCATGTGCCTAGGAGCCTCATGTCTGGAAAAGTCATACGGTCACGAAGTGACACAAGCCTGCAGTGCACTGTCAAATTTCTTAGCCTGGCATCTTCGTTGGGAGATCTTCATGGACGCTGACTTCAGACCTCCGGCGAAATTGTGGATTTTCCAAGCTCTGTTGCTTCTAGAAGTGTTTGAGAAGATGTACTCCACTCGCCCGCTTCATGAGCGTGCTCATATCCATCACGCGACAACGCTTACTCTGATGAGAAGAGGTAGCTCATTAATTGGCAGGTCTGCTATGGATTCGCCTCCAAGCGTGAAGGAAGGCAAGGGTGGCTTTAGTGGTGCCCCTGGCGGTGCTCACTCCCACGACGAATGGTGGAACCACTGGATCACGAACGAAGCGACAAGGAGAGCTGCATTCGCTGCATTTGTCATGGACAGCATTCACGCTACGATGTTCGGTCATAGTGCAGTAATGGTAGCACACGAGATGCGCCTGCCGTTACCCTGCGATGAAGCACTTTGGTCTGCAACGAGCAGCTCGGAAGTCGGCAGAGTTGAAGCCAGCCTACACTCGAACGGCGTCAAACAGACAACCTTCCTGGATGGTCTGAAGAAGACTTTGAACGGCCAGAGCGTAAGAACAAACTCCTTCGGACGCACAATTCTCATGGCGGGTTTACTAAGCGTGTCTTGGCACATGAACCAACGAGATCTCCAAGTCAGCTCGCTTGGTGTATCACAAGCCCTCGGCGGACGAGACAGGTGGCGAGGCTCATTGACTCGTGCGTTCGACTTCTGGAAGCAGGATTTTGATACGTCGTTGGCCAAGCCGAACGACCTTACTGCCCCAACTGCCTACTCCTACTCTAATGGAGCAGATGACGACAACGTTTTCGAATCACGTACTGTTCTTCATCACCTTGCCCACATGGCAATGCACGTAGATATAGTCGACTGCCAGATATATGCTGGCGCTACTCGACTGCTTGGTCGCTCTATAACACCTCAGGACTACAATGGGGCTCAACGACGGATGAAAGATCAATGGGCACCAACCGCTCGGGCACGGGACGCGACTTTTTATGCCCTTCGATTCTTGTCGAAGGTTATGATACCGGAGAAGTTCTCACCTTCAACAGGCGTCGAATACTCAGCTCGAGACGACTTCCTCCTCAACCGGCCGTGGGTGTTGTACTTTGCTACTTTAATCGTCTGGTCCTACGGATACGCTTTGGATGGCCCACTCAAGCAGCCGTACGCGCTCAAGGATCATGAAGATAAAATGAAAGATATGGTCGGCTATCTCAATCGGGTAGGAGGCGTACGAGCACCCGATGACCTTACGAAGATGAGCGACCGCAATGCTTGTCTTGGCATGCTACTTGTCATGCGCGACATGTTCAAAAAGACGAGATGGGAGCTGTTGCACGAAGCGAGCACGCTGTTGACGAAGTGCATCGACATGCTGGTTCCTGGTATGGGCAACAATGCCTAGGGACCTATTGTCTTCGATTTTTCATTGCTATTGCACAGATGCCGGACTTGACATTCACATTCACCATTACCATAAGATTGGCGATCTCACGACTGATTTTTTTTTCTTCTCATACTGTCATTCCATCAATGCTTTTAGCGGGCTTGCGCGGGCATCATTACTGTTATGATATTGTTGTGTACATTAGGGTCATCGGCACCGCGGCCTGTTCTGATCTTTACTACCTAGTCATGACGAGCGGAGGCATAGTGGTAGGCTTGCATGTGGGGTCGGTCCTCTTTGGCACATTATACCCGGGTGGTGTTTCCATGATCTTGACGGAACTCGAGAGGAAGATATCATCATCACTATACCACTTTTTGATTTCTGATTGTTGATATTGAGCGTGTTACAATTGATGTTTTGACTGCTGGAATTGGATAGCTAGGGATGGAAAAAGGAATGCGATTGATGGATTTGATCTTATAGTCTACACTCCTCGGACGTGATTGTAGATTTGCTTGTCTCTCCTCCTCCTTACCGTTGCTGGCAATCTTTAATGACCACCCACCTCGGGTGTTAACACAACCTTGCAAGGGTGGGGAGCCACGTGCTCAACATCCCACTTCGCTCAATGCGGCGTAGTGCTTTCTTGTTCCTTTCCAACACCAAGCTTGTCGACCATCTCTCTTTGCGCCTTCACACCAACGCAAAGCAAGAGGGGACTTCGTATCAACGAACCGAAATCATGGCTACGTCAATCTTTAGTCGGAAGCGAGATCTCGTCTATCTGATGTTCTTCATAACGCATATTCCTGTTATGCTTGGTAAGACGACGTTTTCATCTCCTTCATTGCGCGTGCAGCTACGCAGGCGGGAGACAGCCTCCGCCGCCTGAGAATGCGTAGTCTAGTTCCTTCAATCGAATTTCGTGGTCACATTCTCAAACATGCCCTTTTCCTGCGGGTCTATCTTGATTTATACTCGAAAACCTTTCGTCTACACGTCCCTGCCTCCATCGATTCGGCCTTTTCATCCGCTTTCATCCACTATCTTCCTCCATTTTGATTTCGAAACAAATGTCTCAAGGCTCACTGCATACAACAACACATGTCATATCTTCTGACAAGCATCCCAGCCTTCGACCTAACCGGCTACTACCCCATCTCCATCCAACGACCCTGGATGACAGACCTCCGCACCTGGTACTTTGCCAAATACGGCGATCGCTTCTTTGCAGGTCCTGCGCCTCCGTAAGCCCTCTTCCCTCCCTCCCTCCCTCCCTCCACCCAATGTTCCTGACTCGCCATGTGAACAGGCCCTGGTTCACGCTCTTCATGCTCTTGGAATTCGTCTTCCATCTCCCAGTCGCTCTCTGGGCCATCCCTGCGCTTCTGAGAAACGATCCGCGCATCCCGCTAGCGCTACTGGTGTTTGGCCTCGAGACGAGTATTACGACGCTGGTTTGTGTGGCGGAGATGTTGAGTTGGGACGAGTTGACGCCGGCTCAGAAAGGGTTGGGTGGGCTGGGGGGCACGTATGGTGGGTATTTGGCTTTGAGTAAGTTCCTTTCTCTTCGTGGATTCTAGAGAAGCGACGGAGGCTAATGTGCGAGATAGGTCTCTTTATGAGTGTGGATTGTTATGCGAGGCTTGATCGGATTTTGAGTAGAGAGAAGGGTATTGAGCCGATTAGTAAGAAGGACCTGTGAGTATCGAGATTTCGGTATGGGCTGCTCGGATGTGGAGGAGGTCTGTGGTCAGTGGGAAGAGACATGATTACGCACAAAAGCATTAAGTGGCCCAAGCCGCGGCTACGGTTTGTCTCATAACGCAGCGAGTTCTGTTGTTTTGGCGTCTTCCTTGGAGATTATGTTTGGGAAACAGCTGCTCTCAACACCCCTCTTAGATATGTCTAAACAAACCACGGTCGTTCTAGACTCGCAGTATCATAACAGCAGTGACCTCTACCGGACGAACTCTATCACAGAACTTTTTTCTCATTTTACAACCTTACATTCCAAGAAGGTCTCTATCTCTTCAGAAGTCCAAATTGAACTGAAGAGGACCGTTCTCCGTAGCTACCGTTCCATCTCCAATTGTGGACGAAGCCAATGACCCTCCCTGCATTTGTTGTCCTTCCCACCAGTGATTGACGATGTTTTCGATCATCTCCTTCAACCCGCGCGTATGAACTTGACATATTAGACTTCCGAGCGATCTGTGTTCAACGACTCCGTAACTGTCGACTTTCGATCTGTACTTGGCGACGGCTAGGTTCTCGCAGGAGTCAACGGAGCAGGTTGTAGTTGTCGACGGTATTACCATGGCTGGAAAGAAAAGCCCACAAAAATGAGGAAGAAAGATAGTTACAGACACTTAGCAGCCTTGTCTCAAGTTTGTTCAAGCAAGGCTACTTGTTTGCCTATCTCGATAGCATCAACAAGCAGTTTCTCTGCCCTGGAGGATGTGTGCTAGGTATGACGAGATCTAGCATCGATGCTACAAGGTACTGTAAGGCACTGCATTGTACCGGTTTCGTCAATCGCCGTTGCATACCTCACTGTGTCTTTACAATTCCGCGGGCAGCATGCTATTTCATTTCATATTGTAACACACCCCCTACATATATATGTTAGCTCTGAAGAGAAAGGTGACTGAAACGACAAAGACGAATATATCTGAAAACATCATACTCCAACACTATGCCATCTTCAAGCACTTCCACGACCGCAGCATCGGACACAGGATGTCTCATCTGCTTGCACCCTTTCTTCACACGCCGACCAGCTTACTACGATGTCAAAGAAGAAGTGCCCTTGCAACTGGGTTGCGGACACTACTTTGGTCATGACTGCCTCGTACAGTGGGTTGGGGCTGATCAGGTCTGTCCCCTGTGTAAAGTGGAGCATAAAGGCTCCGTAAGCGCGAAGATCCTCGGGCCAAATCAGTAAATTGACTCGGCTTCTGGTCATTGTGCGTTCCGGACCTAGGCGAAGTCTTCTTGAAGACTAACTTGTGGTCCAATTAGACCGTATCTAATCCAATCACTCAAACATTCAAAAAAACATATCTTTGTTCTGCCAATTGTCAGAGAGAACAATTCATGTTTCGTGTCGTAACCATCGATAGATGACAAATATATAAGCGCGACTCGTACGTGCTGTCCCCGGTAAAGGTTACTGTTTGCCGTCCCTTAACTTATACAAAAGCTCTAGATCCCATAATCAACAGCGAAGCCAAAGTTACCCAGCAACTACTGAGTACTGTCTAAGTCTGTCTACGACAACAGGACCAGAACAGAGATGGGTAATTCTCAGAAATCTTACGCTTCACTGGCTATAGCTTGTTTCTCATCATCCTGAAAACTTACGATTTCGTTCAGGTCTCTAAGCATAACAGCTCAGAGATTAGTACAAATAAGCTAGGTCGTAGTCCAGCAGCGTTATGATCAGTGGAGCCGGAATCCTTCAGTCAACATACTACCCCAGAAACCTCTCTCAAGTTCCAAAATCCTCATCGCTGACCTATAGTCTACTCAAGCTGAAACGCCCCACGACATTGTGCATCAACAACGTACATCTGCTTCCTTCTCCAAACCCCATTCATATATCCTACCCCAACATTTTCTTGGATTTCCTCACCCTTCTCCACAGGAAAATCCAATATGCCCCCATCTTCACATTTCTGGACATTCATTCCCACAGAGTGTGCAGTCGAGAAGTGTCACGCACGTGTCTATCGCGACGACCAGAGACGAGGAAAAGGCGGCGTTCTGTGTCTTTGGCATACGAGGGAGTTGAGGCAGGCTGTAGCGAAGCTTCTTTTGGACTGGTTTCCGAGAGAGGATGTAAGGCCTGATTGGTAGAGGACATGTAGAAGTGAGCAATAGAAAAGTTGATGTCCACATGCTTATTGAGACGCGTGAGTGTTATGATGGTGTGTAAGTCGATGTTTTTGTGTATTTAGCGGATTAGACTTAGAAAAATGTGGCATTGGGGTCAATATATGGTACTATTTTGTTAACATTGTGTGGATTAGGAGCGTGTGCAAAATCTAGCAGAGCTATGTAGAAGAATATTAAAGTTAGCTTAACTAGTTAAACTGTAGTCTCTCTATTAAACTAAATTAAAAAGGCGTAACTATAGTCTCTTTTAATAATTTTAATAGCGTTCTATAATAGTAAAGAACTAAATAGCTATTTATAACTATAGTCTATTAAAAAACCTATTAATAGTTTATTAAGTAAATCTTAATTAACTTATCTATTTATTTAAGTTACTTTAAATTTTTATTTTATATAGTTAGTTTATAAGTACTTATTTTTTACTTACTTTTTTTTATCTCTTATCTATTTTATAGTTAATTATATAGAAATTATATCTATTATAACTATTAATAATACTACTTAAAACTCTTTAGTACTATTTTTAATAGTATTAAATAAGCTTTACTATAAATTATAAATAAGTTAAATATAGGCTATTACTTTATCTTAGTAAGTAAAAGTTAAGAAGTATATATAATAAATTTAAATACTTCTTTTAAGTAATAATAAGAAAAACTATAAAAGTATAATAGTAATAATTAAAAAAGTAGCTTTTAGTAAGTAATATTATTTAGCTTAAAAACTTTTACTAATATTTTATAAAATTACTAAAAGGTAGTAAACTATCTACTAGTAATAAACTCTTTATAATTAAAAAAGTTATAAAAAAAATTTATTACTTAACTACTACTTTTAATAATAATTAATACTTTAATAAGCTCTAAAAGTTTATAATAATAAAAAAAGAAAAAATTTATAACTTTATTTTAAATATTCTTTATAAGGATTATAATAATTTAATTATAAATCTCTTTAATTTTAAGTAGATGCGAGCAACAGTAATAGTATAAGAAATAAATTTAAGTTAAAGAAAACGTAGTTTTTAATCTAACTAAGTAGGCAGCTCTTTAATAGCTGTAATATAATTTAGAAAGTTTAGTATGTATGTGTAAAGAGTGCTATACTGAGCAGAGCTATGTGTTACTACCAAAGGAAAGGCCTGGACTTAAGAAGTGTTATTTGCAGTTTATATTGGACGAGCTGAGTATCAATGTTACTAATACCTACCTTTACTATCCAGTTGATTGCGGGTTGCGTTGTCTCCTCTGGGCCTAATCACCTCAGACTATTCAAGGCTCATTCCCTCAAAGGTAGCCTGCACCTTCCACACCACCCTCCTGACGAACCTCCTCTCCCATAGAGATAGATAAACCAGTCATCGCATCGTCTAAAGACTGCTGCTGCGCAGCACCACCTCTCTGCAATTCTTCCAAAGCCCGAGAGGCCGCCTGAGTATTTTGATCAAACCTCTTCGTGAAGATACCGAAATCTTGCGGAGTCTGAACATGGAGGAAGCTTTTCGGACGGAGAAGGGCTGCGACGCAGGATTCATGTAGAATTTCGCCCTGAAGAAGGCCCGGACCAGGCACGGATGAGAGCTTATTTTCGAAGCTTGTTGATTGAACCATCTGTCCAGCTGGGACATTGTCCTGCTCGTCAACCTCAACAATCGGGAGACCACAGTGCTCATCGCCATGCTCGCTACCACACAGAGCGCAGTTTGGAACTTCAGCAGACCAGCGCACAAAACAGCTATACCCAAACACGTGACCGCAGCGCAGCTGAACGGGGTGGTGGTTGGATGAGGTGGAGTCATATGCATTGCCACACAGATCGCAAATGCTTGCAAGTTCCTGCTGCTGGGCTCGGATCTCTTCGAAGAACGCGATGTCAGTGCCAGAGAGATCCATGCGAGGATCGTGATTCATCACAGAGACGTCGTCCCCGAAGAAGGGGTTATCGGAGCTCGGGTAGTCCATGCTGGAATTGTATTCTTCGAAGAACCGGTTGTTAGAGTTAAGGTGGTTCATGATGGTGAGATTTTTAGGGGTCGTATATCGGAGAAAAATGGGCAAGATGTACTCTATGATAACTGTAAAGATTGTGAAGTTGCCGCATTGTGTACTGTGGAGTAGCAGCAATGTACCTGCACAAAGTAGTTCTTAGTCCACTTTCTAGCACATAGGATGATAACTTACCTGAGCGCAAGTGGTACAATCAACTTAGATGCGCTATCCATAGGAGCTATGCTGCACCAGTAGTATCATTCAAATTGTAGACCATGACTCGTCATTAATGCTCAATGCTTCGTTGGTAGTTGCAGACAGGAACGTAGTGTTGCTCGTAATCGGGAAGGGACTCACATAAGAAGAAACACAGTAGTGGGGAGTGACCAAAACAAACCTTCGATCATGTGAATATGCTTGCATGGGATCGACGAACATCGTTACAACTCGCGTGTGTGACGGTAGACACCTGAAATTTCTCCTAAGTCAAACGCCTATGCGCTCATGTAACACAACAACACAATTACATGCATTGACATGATATGAGCATCCATCGAGATCTGATAATATACATTCCAGCTAAGCTTCTCTAAATAGTGGTTACTAGTAACAAAAATATTGGCGACAGAACTCAACCAGACTCAGACTCTTCTGACCCAAAGCTGGTGAAGCGGTGGTCCGCCACCGATGACTTTCTAGGCTGGAGTTCAGTGCACCCTGCTCATCATTATGCGTTCTGAGCCGACCTTGACGTATAGATATTGCTTACGGCGGCCAGCGTTGAACGGTGCTCTTTCCCCAGCGGCATCGAAGGAACTGTTCGGACGCGCACCTAGGAAGTAGGAACAAGGGACTGTTTAAGAAGTCATGACTTATACACTTGCTATAAGACCCAACTTAGACTTCGATATTCTCGACATCGGTCAGAGTTGTCTTTGGCTTGCTAGCCTTTGGACGACACATGATATCGAACAGATGCTTGCCAAACTTTTGGAATGCCTGTGTAAGTCCCCCAGCAGCAATCAGTTGCTTCTCCATGTTGCTCAGCTGGAGTGTAAACGAGTGTCCCTTGCAGCGAACTTGGCTCTTCTCCACGTCCACTTCAATGGACTCGAGAAGAATATTAAAGTTAGATTAACTAGTTAAAATATAGTCTCTCTATTAAACTAAATTAAAAAGGCGTAACTATAGTCTCTCTTAATAGTATTAATAATATTTTATAATAGTAAAAGGCTTAATAATTATTTATAACTATAGTTTATTAAGTAAACTTTAATAATACTATTTAATAGTTTATTTTTTAAGTTAACTTAAATTTTTATTTTATATAATTAGTTTATAAATACTTATTTTTTATTTACTTTTTTTTATTTTTTATCTATCTTATAATTTTATAATTTATTAAATATTATAAGTACTATTTATATTAATAATATTAATACTAGCTTTAATAAGTAATAGCTATATAAGCTTTTTTTATTAGTATTAATTAATAAAAGCTATAAGTTTTAAAGAAATTTAATAAATTTTTTTAATACTACTAAGTAGCTATAAATATAAGTTAAAATTTAGTATATTTAAACTTAGCTAAAAAATAAAAAATAAAATTTAAAAAATATAAAGCTTTATATTAATATAATAATATTTAATTAATTTTATTAATTTTTTAGCTATTATAGTTTAACTAATATTTATAAATATACTTAATAAAAACTATAACTTTTAAATTAGTAATAAGCTAAGTTATAATATATAAATAGTAAGTAGTTAATATTTAGCTTTTAATTAAAAAAATACTAAGTATTTTAATAAGCTTATAGCCTTTATAAAAAATAATAAATTTAAATTATATAAAATTATTATAAAACTCTTAATTTAGTAAAACTTTAATCTTTTTTATAATTAAACCTAATATTAGTTAAACGAATACGCGCTATAGTAAAGAGGAAAAAGAAATAGGTATATAATATCAAGTTAAGTTAGACTACGAGATAGGTAGGATATAATAATAGATATAGGCTGTTACTTTACGTAGTTTCCAACTTTATCGCGTTAGCTGTTAATGTTATTACTAATATTATTAGGTTTTAGTACTATAACTAAGTAGGCAGCTCTTTAATAGCTGTAATACAATTTAGAAAGTTCAGTATGTGTGTGCAAAGAGTGCTGTACTGTCATTCAATGGACTCACCAGCCTGCGCCAGCTCAAACAGTCGGTCATCGGTAATGGTGGCTCCGAGAAGTCCAACGTTCGGCTGGTTTCTCGCATATGAATGCGAATGACTTGGCGATTACGCACTGGACCCCAGCGCCTAACAGTGCATTCACAGCTACTTCTCGAGATGACCCACAGCCAAATCCCGAGCCCGCAACAATGATATTCTGCACGTCTTTGACTTGCTTCCGGAAGTCGGGCAAGAAGAATTCCATGCAGTGAGCCCCTAAAGCTTCGTTCGTGGTACAAGACGCTAAGAACTTTGAGGGTGCAACCTGCATGTTATAAGCTGTCTGTCCCTGCATAGTAGCATAGCTGAGTTGATACGTACCGCATCAGTGTCAATGAAATCTCCAAGTCGCATGATGCGGCCTTGGATCACTTCTGATGGTCGATGCGAGTTCTGCAACCCTATAGTCTTATCCGAAATTGTTGCCTCTCCTTGCTGCATGGGCAAAGAGCCTTCGCAGCGGCTGCCCGTTGAAGCTGGTATCAACGCCGTTGATGTGGACGGAGTTTATAACGTTCAGATATCTAATAAATTATAGGATTATAAGATAGATAAAAGATAAAAAAAAGTAAATAAAAAATAAATACTTATAAACTAATATAAGATAGAAATTTAAGGTAACTTAAATAAGTTAATTAAAATTTACTTAATAAACTATTAGATAAGTTTATTAATAAACTATAATTATAAATAGCTACTTAGTCTTTTACTATTATAAAATACTATTAATACTATTAAGAGAGACTATAGTTATACCTTTTTAATTTAGTTTAATAGAGAGACTTAAGTTTAACTAGTTAATCTAACTTTAATATTCTTCTTATTCTTCTTGCTGCATGGGCTTGCAAATCTGCGTCATTGCTCCCTCTTGGTCTGTGCCATATGGTTCGGAGTAGCGCAGCGTGGTTGCGGACTCAGTCTCGACATCCTTGAAAGGCTGATACTCTAGATACTTCTGTAGTTTGTCCATGTCAATCGCGTCCAATAGTTGTCGAGGGTTCGCGATTTTCATCTGAAACGACGATGCTGCAACCGTAGCAGCGGAAGCCAAATTCGCGATTGATCCTACGAAAGGTTAAATCGAGACTTTAGAGAGGAACCATATCCTTACTAGGGCCCATGCGATTCGGGAAGTTTCTATTTTGACTCGATAGCCACTTCTCCCCCGAAGCAGCTTGGTCGACGCCTTGCCCTACACACATACTACATCCGGGAATTCCGACCTTGAACCCGGCTCTCTTATACAAGTAGATCAACCCCAACCTCTCCATCTTATGTCTGATAGGTCGTGATCCAGGGACTACGATTCTTCTTCCTTTCGCTACTGGTTTCATACCACTGTCAAGTCCAGCCTTTAGTATCAATGCTCCTATGATCAAGTCCTCGACAGTACATCACTCTTTGCACGCACATACTGAACTTTCTAAATTATATTACAGCTATCAAAGAGCTGCCTACTTAGTTAAATTAGAAACTACGTAAAGTCTATATCTATTATTATATCCTACGTATCTCGCAGTCTAACTTAACTCGAGATCGCACCTGTTTTTAAATATAACTAGTCATCTCCCTCTTTACCACAGCGCCTATTCGATCGATCGTTATTAGCTTATAGCGCAGTAGACGTTGTTCCTAGAAGAAGGGATTTAGGGGGATTATAATAAGGTTATATAAATTATCCTTATTTTCTTATATAAAGGCTATAAGTTTATTAAAATACTTAGTATCTTTTTTACTAGAAGCTAAGTTTTATTATTTATTAATTTAAATTTATATAATATAACTTTATTTATTACTTTAATAAAGCTTATACCTGATGAACGCCGAGCAGCAAGCGCCATTGCCAATGTCAAGACCTCAAGCTTCACCAAGCGCAGATATGAGTACAGTGGGCTTTGCGGACGATCCCTCCAATTTAAGCTCTGCTGCACGACCTATGGCTCAGCAGCAAAGCGATTTTTCAGGTGAGCTTGGTCAGGACTGGGATTGGTTCAACTTGGCGTGGGCAGACGACTTTGAGCTCCCAAGTACTTATGAGCGCGAACTTTAAACAGTCACATGTTGTGTTATGTCTACCTCATCACCTCTCCAACTATGGCGATTGCTGTGTAGTCGATGCGGACCCACATACGTGGATCCAAATAGGACACGTCAGGACGCGCATGAGGCGCCTAAAGTAAGAGCGACTCTACCGTCAATTTAGAATTAGCTGCACTTGTATTGGTACAATGAGGATTCATTCTTTCTCCTGTCAAAACGCCGGTAGCTAATAAGCACCCATGTCAGCCAACTAATGTAGTTTTTCTCATAACCAGCACTCACATCTCTTAGTTCTCAGCCTCTAACCGCTCGTCTGCCTAAACCAACATACTCATCCACTCATTCTTCTTCCCCTAATCTTCTACAAAATAATGGAATTTGAAATTGCTCCCTCGCTTCTCATACCGACCCGGAACCACATCAGTAGTCAACCTATTCCATGTCTTCGGACTCAGAAACCCTGCGAAAGCGCTCTCAAGGCCGAGCGCCCGGGCCAATGGGGTGTTAACAGCGTCCCATTGGTGCAACGCTGCTTCACGAGGGTTATACAGCAAGTTCCTAGCTTTCGCGTTGTACGCAGCAGCAGTCTCAACTACTGGCGGCAAATGACGAGAGCCCAGATAGAGAAGTCGTTTGATAGTCTGGAGAAAGAAGTAGACTCCGAAGGAACCGTTCGAATGCATGCCTTATTCGAGAGCATAGCACGGTTAACGGAGAAGTTTATGCATGGGGCACGGGCATAATCATGGCTTGTATCGAGGGCTCTATAGAGGTGAAACACTCATCATACAAGGGAAAGCGATAGGAGATTGGTGCTCTTCTGTCACTAATACATCCTAACGAGGCACGCACTACTGGAAAGCCATATTCGAAGGTCCGCCTGCCGTCCTAGCTTCGACTACTCCCTACGCCGGGTCTTTACAGCCCTACAGATAACTGCCATCCGTTATTCGATACGCCTAGCACCTAGTATCCGCCATGAGCTTCACCATAGATAAGCAACAGCTCGGGAGAAAGTCATGATGAGATTCGACATAGTGTTTTGAAGTCGTTGCGAGGCATACTCCCAAAGTGCGACTCCTACCGAGTCTCAACACGTAAAACATAGTATCCTCGCAATAGATCTCCATCTCACCTTTAGATCCCCCACAATCATTCTCTCGAATACCATAACTACAGAGCACCCGTCTCGCCAGAATGTTTTGTCGCCATCTCGAAGATGAAGAATATGAACGGTTCTTATAGCAAGCACCCCGTGCACGGCATCGTCGCGAGGGCGATAGTCAGCTCCGTCCATACCTCCTCGCTGTTTTCACCATATGCTGTTGGTGTTCTGCTCTTTACCTGTCTCATAAGCTCGGCTCTTTTCTTACATTTGGCAAAGCATCTCTTCAAGCTTGCATGAATGCTACCGTCAAGATCTGGAATCTATCGTGTCACTTTGCTGGTTCACATAAACCTGGCTGGGATAAGAACATATTTGGTTGGGCAGAGCGTTTAGTTGGGGTACTACTTGCATTGAGGCTTTCTTCGAGGCCCTTGATACTGCCATTGCGGACACACCCTTCCTGGTTCAGTTTTCGTTTTACACATCAACCTCGACGGCGACCGGGTGATCACTGTGACGGGGAGGTGGATCTGGAGTAGAGGTGAGCAGAATTGACATATTTTGATCCAAGGTTAGTGGATGCTTGTAGTCAAGATGAGTGTTACCCATTGCGGACCCAGCCTTGACATAACACGAAGATGTAATCAACGAATATGAATGGAAGTACGCTTGGTTTTCCATAGTAACAAGAGAGAGCAGATGCGCTTGCCATACAAAGTTATACTAACTTAAGAACCGTTCGTTAGTCGATAAGCATTAGCCCCAATCATTACGTACAAATCTTAGAAGTATTCCAGCTCGCCAAGCCTCCCGCTCCCTCAGCCTCGCACAAATCCTCGCGAATGAAAGCTCAAAGCGGTAATACTCAGCACAGTCGTTCGCTTACGACGAAGATTTCCTTCCATCCTCTACTCCGCCTAGCCATGCTCGCTGCCCGGTTCCGGAAACAGTGATTAGATGCACCGCTATGTATTCAGGTACCCTCCCGGCGCCCGTATTTGGGACACCACCCGGCTTTTCGACATTGCGTCCTCGCAAGTTATGATGATACTTATGCCCGATCAACTCACCGCACGACGTTGAGCTGAGACCTCATTTCATCGCAACTTTAGTTGCACCTGTACTTGTCTTCAATCGAACAGCGTCGCAAGCTGCGTGGCTATATAACGATGGCCATTTCTCACATTCACTCTCGACAACCACAGCGACTTCGAGTTCAGTCTTTCATTCCACATCTCCTATTAAGTGCCTTCTCTTAGTAGCTACTCTTTCCTTGCCTCTACGATGCACAACTCCCTCGTCGGCGCTATCGCCATGCTCCCGACGGCAATGGCAGCGCCCACTAGCCAAAACATCACCATGGTTACAGACTGGTCTCAACTGGCCCCAGTCTCGGAGGTGCAGTGGACACCTTGCTTCGCCAACTTCACGTGCATGCGACTGCAGGTGCCGCTGGACTATGCAAATGCGAGTGTAGGCACCGCTGCCATTGCGTTCGTCAAATTCGCCGCTGCAAATGAGACCAAGAACACGAAAAACATCCTCTTCAACCCAGGCGGCCCAGGAGGGTCTGGCATCGATATGGTTATGACCCGGGCCGCCACAGCCTTCACCACCATGTTTGGCGCAGAACACAACTTCATCGGGTATCACGACCATACAACTAAGTTTAAATGTATACGCTAAAAGTATCTTAGATTTGACCCGCGCGGGGTGCAGCACAGCGAGCCGAGCGTCGACTGCTTTCACGGAGACCGCAAACTCGCGTCCAACTTCGCCTGGGGGTACAACGAGAACTCTCCCGTGCTCTCGACCGAGAATCTCAACGCTATGTTCCGGCGCTACGGTGACTACAGCGACTTCTGTAGCAAACAGCTGAACGAGTCGGCGCGCTACGTAGGTACTATGGCTGTAGCTACCGACCTTTTGACGTTTGCAGAGAAGCAAGAGCAGGCAAATGGCGGAGATCCGAAGGACGCTAAGTTATACTACGCGGGTTACAGCTATGGGACAATCCTTGGTAGCACGTTTGCCTCCATGTTCCCTAACCGCGTCGGCGGCCTGATGATCGATGGTGTTAGCAGCCTCGCGGAATATTACGCCGGGACATGGACCTCGTCCATGTGGACCGCTGACGACGCCATTAAAAGTCTCTTCAAGTACTGTCACGCCGCTGGACCGCAGCAGTGCGCTTTCTACAATGACACGGCCGAGGCCATCGAGATACGCTACCGACAGCTCCTCGCTCGCCTGCGCGACGACCCCATCGCAGTGTCGGACCTGAGCGTCGTCGAGGTGCCCGGAGTCTGGGCCACATTCTCGGCACTGCGCGTCGCCTTCTTCAGAGCCGCATACTCGCCCGAAGACAGCTTCCCAGCTTTCGCTCAAGTCCTTGTGGACCTAGAGAACCGCAACGGCTCCTCTCTCGTGGCCATGCTAGGCGGTGGGCCCTGCTACGAGTGCGACACGTCCAAGATCGCATGGCAGGGAGATTTGGCCGGAATTGCCATTGCCTGCCTAGACAGAGACGGCCGATTTCCCATCAACACTAAAGAAGAGTGGAAGAGGATTTTCACGGCTCAAATGAGTATGTCGGAGCTGGCGGGTGAAACCGGTATGACTATTCAGTGTCGCAACTGGGCATTCCATCCGCCGCCCAGCCAGCAGTTCACTGGCAAAATAGGCAGCAACACAAGCACGCCTCTGCTCATACTCTCCAACACGATTGACCCTGCCACCCCGCTGATTTCGTAAGTATCTCACCGCGGAGTAATGATGGAAGAGTTGAATGCTAATGCGCGCTGGCAGAGCACAAGAGATGCATTCGGCGTTCCCCGGGTCAGCACTGCTCGTCAACGAAGCCGTAGGTCACGCGACCTTCAACGCGCCGTCCGATTGCGTCTTCAAGCACATCAAGGAGTACTTTAGTTCGGGTGCACTGCCGCCAGTGAACACCACGTGCAAGCCCAACACGTACCCCTTTCTGTAAATGTATATACATTGGGCGATTAATGTACAAGTGGACGGAATGGGACTGTTGCGATTACACTGGCTTTTAGTTTTGCTTCGATAGACTATTAATAATCATCACATTCTACCTTTCGATTGGTTGTCTACCTAAGTAGGTATTTTCTGAAAGATAAAGGGGCTAGGCGATGTATAGCATCGCTCCTTTCGTAGGATGAGAAGTCTGGCATATTGCTGGATCTGACTTGAAATCATGTCCATTCAGATGACGACTATGCAGAAGGAAGCGTGAACTGGTTCTGCGCTCTTGGCTGTGAAGACTACGACAATAATGTAGCGAATTTGACAGGAAACGTCGTGAAAGGGTTTCTCGCCGGCTTGAAATGACCCGCTTTAAGTTCGCGTATGTTATATACGTGAACAGTGATATTTTATGCACACCTTGCGAATATTACTTGTTAGTATCTGATGCATAATACGCCCTCCAGAACGGATACACCGTCAAGCGGAACCGAGTTGCCAACATCTCAAGGCTGAGGGACTGTGAGGGAGAGGAAGAGGGAAAGCAGAGGTCGAGACAGATAACCCAGCGCCTGGTTATGGCTGACAACTTGTAAAAGCAGCATGCTGTTCTGTGGAATGTCACGTTACGGGAACTGCATACAGGAGACCGGATTCGGTGTTGAGGTACTGGATTTGGTCTCGGCTCCCGGACTCGGGAGTCTGTATTGGGTGAATGCACGTGACCCTAAAAAGGGAGAACGGAAAGGTTCCCGAGTTCCGTTGCACCTATGGACGATTGTGGCAGTAGGGTGGCTTCACGGGTGTATATTGTTGGCAAAGACTAATCAATGCCCTCAGCAGAAGTATACCATGCCTCGTCCTCCTCGTCCAGTGTTGAACATTCACCGGTCTGTGGTGGTTGAGCCTTGCATAGGCGAATTTTCGGGCAGCGACATCATGAGCTTGACCGGGACCGATTCTTCCGGTGAACTGTGCCCAAGCCAAGGACCCAAAAGTGTCCGGCTCAGACCCACTATGCACATCATCGAAAAGGGTTGACAGACCGGTCATGCAGAACATTCGATATTCACCGGCCACAGCTCGATCGATAGGGAAGGCACGACGACAGTGCTGCCCCTCTGTGCCCCTCAATTACTGCTGGGTAACCCGGGATCGAGTGAAGACCGTTTGTTGCAGCTCTGAGCTTAATCGTACTTCGTCGAGGTCCCTCACTTATTCTGACATTATTTTGCCTGAAGAGCTGTGGCTGCAACGAACGGGTCAAGAAATTGATTGGAAAAGCGGCTCTCAGCTACAGGAAGCCGCCTTCGTTGAAGTATGCTGGCCGGCTTCCACGGATTGCAGGGCTGTTTTGGGTCACTAGATCCAGAAGGCTCTCGAGGTCATGTGTTGGGAATTACATGAGAAAGATTCCCTGCGAAGCTGACCGCGACGTTAGTCGTAGATTAGTGAATCCTAATCGGCATTCGGCGTGTGAGCGAAGAGTAATCGACTGTCAATATTCATAGTCAATCGATACGCGACTACTGTGGCAATGTCATAATCTGGTCATAGAGACGTTGACAGTGTGGTAGCGTCCCATCAACATCAACACACTTTGACGTTAGCCACGATAGACGATCAAAGTCTGTCATGTTGTTACCGTTGTACAGCGCTGGCGTTGGTGAACCATGGCACGCTGCCGAGTTGACGCTATGACAAACTGGAAAAACCGCCTATGGCGCCTTCTGAACCGGTTCTGTCTTCTGGTTGCAGTCTCTCCAGGCGTCTGTCAACCTCTGTAAGCTTGTCGACGGAGGTCCCGATTAGTAGTAGGCAGAGGCAGGCTCGGCATCGGCATACCACTTTGAGACCGAGGTATTCACACTACAATGCGCATACGTAAGCTGACGAGACTTTTCCACGAGTAAGTGTCCGATAGCACGACGACGCCGTCTGCATGCCACGTCCTTTGCAGCCGTGACGGTTTCAATTTGAGCAGCTTCCTCCAGCCTTCTGTGCAGCCTTCTCGAAGCAGATGTTTCGCCAGCCGTGGCGGCTCGTGTTTTGCGGCAGATTGAGCCGAGAAAGGCTTGGAAGAATGAGTTGTGCTGCACGTCGGATCGCGGCAGGGGAGGCCCATGCAGCATGCAGCGACTGCAACGGCGGCAAGCCGTCAGCGCTTTCGGCGGACGTCATTCCAAAGAGCAGAGCTCCAAGGCCTACTTGGCGGCTCCCAGCTACACACCGCTACGTCGCCGCCGGGTGTTTCCTGGACGCGGACGGCTCTCTGCACAAGTCGACGAGTCGAGGCATGGAACGCGACGCAGCACCTCGGGCAGGGGAATGAGGCGGGCAGGGCATGCGCGCTTTCAGTGCCGTGAAGACGTATCGCTGAAACCTCTAAGCGTGGGCGGGAGAAGATCGGGAATAACACGCGCGAGCCGTGCCCAGCTACCCTGCAGCTGCAGCGCGTCCCAGCGGCCAAACGAGCAATGAAAGCCGGGTGTGGCGCCCGGGAAAGTTTCTGTCTGCCATCCATCCGATGGCGCTGGCGCTGGCGCTGGCCCTGGCGATGGATGCCCATCCGACAAAGGCGCAAGTGCGCGCTGCTCGGCGAGCTCAGAGGGTGACGGGCGCGCTGCAAACGGCCAGCAGCGTCGCCTCCGCCTCCCGGCTCGCGGTGCGGGCGCAGAAACGAAATTTGATGCTGACGGGGAGTTGCGTAACGCTCGTGAAATTTCGCGCCTTATCGATATGCGCGTGTCGCCGTGGCGTCGATGAAACACCACGTCGCGCGCCCTCAACTGAGCGTCGTCTCTGGCAGCGGCGCGCTGTCGAGAGGCAGATCGACGGCGCAGGCAATATAGACTAGCTGCGAGGTATCGAGGCGCTCGCCGGCGAGTTCGCAGGAGAAAGCCCAATGGGCGAAGCAACTGGCTGCTCGCCGTGCGACCCGTCAGTGGCGATGCAGCATTGAATCGCCGCACTCTAGCTCAAGCTGCCAGGCGGAGGCAATTGGATGCAGGAACAGCTCACTGAGCATGTCGTGAAAAGTCATCATTCATCACGCCGCCGTCACGTGGGTCTATCTGCCAGGCTCTTGGTTCCTCCCAACCCCCAACACCCAACACTTTTGTAACCATCCGCACTGGCGCCTTCACCGGGACCGACATCCACGCCTGACCTGACTGCGTTTCGTGCACACACTTGGCCGCGAGCTTGCCGCGACTGGTCCGTCCCCAGCGTCTGCGTGTCCTCGCTATCTTTCCCTCCTTCCCGTCTCTGGCCTTCCACTATCCTTCCACCATCCTTCCTCAGGCGTCTGCTTGGATACCGTACCGAATCGGCCAGCACCGGCGTTCGAAGTCAGAGCGCGGAAACCAAGACGTCGTAGCGGAATCGGAGGGTCGCAGCTTCCAGGACCGGATTTGAAATTTTCATTTCCTCCTCCAGCGCGAAGGTACCACCATCGCGCCTCAACCCTCACCACCACCCCGTCTGCAGTCAGCCTCCTCTGGACAAGTGGTCGTGGGCTGTTTTTGTACCTGGCTGCCTCGTGCTCGTTGGACTCGCTCCACTTGGTTTGTCGGCTGAGGCTGAAGGCGCAGTGGATCCTTGGATCTGCACGAAGCCCTTGTCCCGCTTGGATTTGCCGGCGCAGACAAACTTCATCAATAGCACCGTCACCTATTCCGCATCATCAGCCATCCCATCACGCTCTGGCCGCCCCTCAAGCTTTCCCTCTCCACCTCGTCCATCGCCAGCCGTGGGAATTGCTCACTTCTGCTTGTGGAGATAGCTCCATCGTCGCCTTCGCGTGCCATCCCACCTTAGACCCACACGGCTCCGCAGACCACCTTCGTGGCCCATCGTTCCCCATCTCGACCACTCCTGCACTGTCGACTCGACCTGCTTACGGCTTGTGCTACGCTCCACTCGAGGTCATCGTTCGTCGAATGATTTACAGGCCATCCACATCAATTGGTCGCGTCTTCCTCTCCTCCCTCCTCGACATCAGAATATCATGGACGACCGCTTCCGCCAACCTGGTCTGCCCGCCCCTGGTGGAGGTCAATATCAGTCTATAGGCCAGCAGTCCTACAATGGGTCTCAGAATCACCTGCCCACCTTGCCCCCTCTGCAGGGTAGCAACAACAACGCTCCGTTCCCTTCGATGTACGGCCACCACAGCAACCCCCAGACACCAATAACACCTGCATCATCTACGCCGTCGAACAACAACTCAATACCATCCATCTCTTCACAACATCCTCCCCTCCGGCCTATTCAACCATCCCCGTCATACTCGTTGCCTTCTTCATCATACGGCCTGTCGCAGCCGCCATTGCTTCCAACAACAACAGCTCATTCAAGCACACACCACATGGCATCGGCCCCATTATCGAGTGGCCTGCAGGATGTTCGTGTTGGAGGACTGGGTCTCAACTCACACTCACAACTCTATCCTCATGCTCAAATCATGTCAAACCAGGAGCCAGAACCAGTACACGTTGTCGGCCAACAAGGGCGCCGTGGGGTGCTGCCCACTCACCCTGGTCGGCCAGCCCCGACAGCTGGAAAAGCCCCAACCAATCCGAACAAGAATGCGGATGGCAAGTTCGAATGCCCTCACTGTAACAAGACATATCTCCATCTGAAGCATTTAAAACGCCACCTATTGCGCCGTAAGTTGCTCCGTACCCTTCTATTGGGAGAGACATCTGCTAACTTTGCCAAGATACGGGTGAGAGGCCTTATCAATGCCATCTGTGCAAGGATACATTCTCGCGTAGTGATATCTTGAAGCGACATTTTCAGAAGTGCTCTATCAGACGAGGAAATCCTACTGGTGCGAGTCATCTACAGAATGCTCAGTCTCACCTTCAAAAGAACAGAACACCAACTGGCGCCGAGGCGAACTCATACCTCGCTCACCTGCCAACATCTGTAGCATATTCTGATGGTACCTACGGCAATGCATTAGTCGGCATGCCTTCGATGACATCGATGGCTACCGATCCTTCCGCTTATGCTGATGGTGTACCGCCCATGTCTGCTCAGTCAATGTCTGCAAGAACTTCACGATCTAATAGCCTCATTCGACCTGGTACTGGTGTTGAAGAGAATCGACGAAGCCTCTCTGCGCTTGACTTCGGCTCTAATGGCAGGGTAAACTTCAATAGTGGAGATTTTCGTGCACCCGGGGCGGTTCCCAATGGCCTTTCTCATGATCTAAGTTCGTATGGAGCTCAGCACAATCAGAACTCTGGCGCCGGAACAAATGGTGCCAATCCATATAACTACGACCACGCCACTGGACACCCAGACATGGGCCAAAACAATATGCCGGTCAAGTCTGAGGACACAAACGCTTCATCGTATGCACGGCCGACACTGCCGAACGTGGAAGGACTGTCCAACCCGCAGGATAGTACGCTCCGTTGGAACAGCTCTTTCGGTGGCGATCACTCGCAGGACAACTTCCTTATGAATCCCAGTATGGCGAGTGGCCCAAGCAACAGCAGAATCTACAGTGTTCTGACTGCGAATCATTAGGGCTCAAGTGAGAACTCGCACGATCGTACGTTTAGTGGGCTCTACTCCAACGCTTCTGGGTTTGTCGACACGAACTCTATCTTTGACAACTGGGTTCTTGGCCCGTCTGATCCTCTGCAGAGCAAAGCGGAGGCCTTGGTAGCATTCTGTTGCCCGAACTCGTCCACGATAACGCCCAACACACAGGAACCACGAAACTACGAGAGACTGAAAGAAATCCTGACGGTGGAGAACATCAAGCATTTCTTGGGCGAATACCGACACTTTCAGAGTCATTGGCCGATGATCCATACGCCAACATTCAACCCAGCCGACGCAAACGATGGGCTGGTCCTTGCAATAATCACAGTTGGGGCCGTTTACTCTGATCGCATGGAGATGGAAGAAGTGCGTTGGCTAATGGAGCTCGTAAAAAGCTCGATACAACGGTCGTCTTACCTGTTCCAAACTGCCACTCGTACCCCCCAAGCAAATTCCAAGTTGAACATCTTGCCGTACTCCAATATAGAAGAGGTTCAATCCTTGCTCCTCCTCGTTGCATTATTCGTCTGGCACGGATCCAAATCACAGCGGCAGCAAGCACGGGATGAGTTCTGGATCGTTGCTGCCGTTGCTCGCAAGGCTGCTCTCCTCAATCCAACTCCTAGGGGGCAATCCAGCTTCAGCATCCTTCATCAATTAGGAGAATTCGATGGCACGGAAATGGACACTTGGACGTGGAAAACTTGGGCCGAACAAGAAACGCGAGTGAGAGTGATGTATCTGGCGTTCTTGCAGGACGCTGCACTTACCATCTTCTTCAACGCAGAGCCCCAGTTTGACATCTACGAGATCAATATTCCTCTACCTGTCGACGACGCAGCTTGGGATGCCAAGTCGGCAGAAGAGTGTGCTAGTGCTCTTGGTTTGAGGGGTCAGATTGCACAAGAAAAGAACATGACTGGCAGCAGGCGCGCCAAGCAGATTGGGATGTCTGAAGCCTTATACTTTCTTCAGAATGGCGGCGACTTTCCTCAAAGGGCCACAAACGTCTATTCGAAATTCGTTTTGATTCACGCTCTCCACGTGCAGATATACAAAGTCCAGCGCCAATTCTTGAGTCTCAACAGTAGCCTCCCCGGACAGGGTGGGCGCTCTTCCAGTGGAGCTAGCACTCCGCGATCGCACAACGATTGGATGTCCACTGATGGCTCAACTGGAACTGCTAGTAATGGAAACAGTGGTCGCGTGACACCAACTGAAGAGATCAACAGTCGATTCTCGCAGGCACATCAATTGCTTCGTCTCACGATGAGTGCGGTGGAGCGCTGGAAACGAACGTGGGATGCCGACGTTCGAATTCAATATCCACCAAATCAGCGGCGGGTCGGCTTCTGCAGAGACGGCATACATTTCTATTTTCTCGCCAAGATTTTCCTTCGAAGCTCTAGGCGCGACGAATGGGCAGCTCCACCTGATGTTCGCATACAGCAAGTGCTCAGTCTGTTAAACCAGATCAAGGCTCATACTGGCTCTGAGGGCTCGGTCACAGCAATCGACAACAGCTACGGTGCCGATTATGGGGTTGCAGATTTGATGCTTGACATGAAGCTTCTTTTCACACCTGTCCATTAGCACTGGCAAGTTGATCAACCAGGACGAATGGGATGCCGCCAGCCCTGGAACGGACACAAAACACGGCAGTCGAGCTTGTCATTACCACAACCACAGAGACAGCGGAGTAGACCTACTAAACAATGCGATGCGATCATCATCAGCTCACCATGGCTCGTCGGAACCATGGATTATTTACAATTTTCGTACACTGTCTATCAATTGCTAGAAAGCATTACGGCGTTCTCGTTTTAGACTTCCGCGAGCAGACTGATGCAATCAGCTTCACTTCTAATCGAGGTTGATGCTCCCAATAACGCATCATCACGACTCACAGGGCGGTTACGTTACATTTTCTTTTCCTTTCACGAAGATGTTTTCGTTCTCGTAAAAAGCATTAGATGTTACCTCACGGCTTGCATTTGCCAGGCGCAAAAGTTTTTGTTTGTATGGGCTTAGACAACACCACCTTTCCTGCAATGTATAGGCTTCGTCCCCTTGCATCCATCGGCTGTCTTCTGCCAGGTAGGCATGACAGAAGCAGCGCAGATGTTGTCATCTAGTCCTCTTGTAAATTGTTTTTAGTTTCTGTTTGTTCATCGGCAGTACTATGAGGCACGGTTTAGAATCAGAGATATAGTAAAGAGCATAGCATCGGCCTTAGAAGCTTCTCAATGAAATAGGTTGATTGCAGTTCTTGTTTTCTCAAGCTTTTCTTGCACCACTACCCATCGTCGTTCCTCATGGCTAACAAGCGTATAAAACTCGCCATTCAAGAGCATTTAGCCTGCAAGCGAAATGTGTGGGCGATTAGGGCGTTTGAGGTTGTTGAGGTTTCAGCCTAGCAACCTCGAACACTTCCTCCGACTTCTGCGCACCGGCTAAAGTGAGGTCTGTGGTTGGATGCGTCTCGCTCCGAACTCATCACTTCATGCAGCCGTCCTAAACCATCCGTTACCGTCACGTGCTTCACGGTGTCTTTCCCTTAACAGATCGACTGGTCCCTGCGCATTGCCCAGAACTCTGTTTTGGGATCCGACTGGACATCTGAGGCCGCACTATAGATGTCGCGCATGTACGCCAGTCTATCTTGGTCAATATTGATCATGCCGCGCCCTCGACAGTTGTCACAGCATGGCAGAGCTTCGTGTCTGCAAGTGCCGACCCCAACCCAAACACTTTCGGAGCAGAGGGCATGGCCACATGATCCTTTCTATTCGTCTTCCGTCCACCAGCCCTTTTCTCATTGACCTATTGGGAAATATTGTCTGCGTGTTGAAAAGTCCCTGGCCCTTTTCGCAATGCAGGTTCCCGTAGTTCGCATAATGGATGAGGAGAGCTAGTCAGTGAACCGACACTGGTTTTTGCCTCTGCCTGCAGCTGCTAGGAGAAGGGGCCACCCGCATGGATGAATGATGCAGTATGCGTTCTCCCAGGAGGGAAAATCTGGGGAAGCCTAAAAGCCTGAATATCCTTCGACACTTCTTGGACGCTCGAGCTCCTCCATCCTTTCGTTCCTTTTTCCCAGTGCCGGTTGCTGCTCTGTCTTCCATTCTTTACTTCGCACGGGCTGCATCTTGAGCTGACGGGTCTCTTACATGTTTTAATACTTTATTGTAATCCCTCTTTTCTACGCAGTGCTCGGCCACTCGCTTCTTCGCCATGACGTTTATCAGGCCTGGGTTCGTGGTGGTGATTGTGGGAATGACATTAACGAGTCTGTCAACGATTGTTGTGGCATTGAGGTATGTTGGCCTCGATTTTGAAGGGAATGTTTGTCGATACTGATGGCTGCTCACAGGTATTACTGTCGCTACTTCCGCATGGGCACGCTCGGGGCAACAGATCACCTCATGTTTGTAGCTCTGGTAAGTTCTCCACGAATCTCAGGAATCAACCATTCGCAACACTGACGCAATCACAGTTTCTCACATGGGGCAACACCGTGATCAACTACTACCAGGATAGTACGAGCAGCAAGTTTCGTCCAAGCCAATTTCGCAACCCCGAAAATCGGCCATTCCTCGAAATACACCTGCGAGGTACACTAGTGACATGGTGGATCTATCGCATTATGTATACGGTGGCTCTATGCTTCGTCAAGCTCTCCATACTCTTCTTCTACAGAGCCATTGCATCTCACCAGACCTTTCGAAGGCTCGTACACGTCACAATCGCCTTCGTTTGCTTCTATACCTTCGGCGCCACCATCGCCAGCATCTTTCAATGCGAAAACCCCTCGGACGCATGGAACACAGAATCCTACCTCTCGCAATTCGATCGCAAACCTGGGCGCGTATACCTCAAATGCTACAATCCGGTTACGCTCTGGGTGTTCACTTCAGCATTCAACCTCTTCAGCGACGTCGTCATTCTCCTTCTTCCCATTCCCACACTGCTAAGTCTAAGAGTTCCAATGAACAAGCGACTAGCACTCATTGGTATTTTCTCGGTCGGCATCATGGCTATTGTCGCGTCTTGCGTCCGCATGTGGGTCATGGCTCTCTGGTCCGAGTCTCCCCAGAACAGCGCCAAATTTGGTGCCGACCTGCTTCTCTGGGGACAAGTCGAGACCAACTCTGGCATCATCTCGGCTTCTGTGCCGTTCCTTCGCCTTATCTTCCGAGGACGCGAAACGCCCAGTAGCCGCGAGATCGAAGAGAGGAAGAGAGGCATCAGTCCGCCAAGAATAGTGGTACAGGGCCAAGAGGCCGATGAGAAGAACAAACCCCTGGAGATTGAAAGCATGAAGTTTTTTGAGGCAGAAGACGCGGATCCGAACGGAAGCCCGATATGGAAGCCTTTCATCACGGTGCCTGCCAGCTTGAGCAGTGGGAGTAGAGGCAGTGCGATGTTGGAGCCAACACATCCGCATCAGACAGTCTGATCTGAGCTAGGATGTGACGTAACAGTTGAGCAAGGCCCCTGACATTTTGTGTGCTTCTATGCTGCACGGACAATGGCATTTCGATCGTCAGCAAGATGGTAGCTGGCCTACCCACGCCGCTACACAAGGCTCGGACGCCGATGGTAGGTTGACCCGCGTTGACATTGCACAAGACATGACTGACCGAGATAGGTGAACAGAGTGGATGTTACAACGGCAGTACAGTCGCACGACATGTCTTGTTCGGCACCAGAGTTGACATGAGGTTCAAATGTCCTTCGCAACTAGCATTACCCTGGCTGGGAAGCTTCCGCCATGCAGCGGTGTACAGTACAGTTTCAGAGCATTTTTCATAGACAGGTCACAAGACTTGAAGTTCGAGTTACCCGCCGTCAGACGGCAAGGCAGGCTGAGTGCAGATGGAGGTGAGCCTGACCGTACTGCCAGTCCCGCACGCTAGCATCAAGAATGACCGCAATTCAACTGCATTTACGCTTGCTTGGCGGAGCGTCGTGAAAGTGACGGCCAATTCTGCCATGCCGTGTCGAACGCTTGACGTTGCAGGACGGTGATGCAGGAGCTGTAGTGAGCCCTGGACCTTCCTGCATGAGGGGAAGCGCCTGCGCCACGGTGTTGGATCGCGCCATGATTCGCTCCAGGATGGCACACGCACGAGGCTCGAGTCGTGATCCTCCTGCGGGCTATCTGGCCCACCTGTATGCGCAGCGGCAAGCGACTGTTGCTCTCCAGCTTCACTCACTTACACAGACCCTACGCATGACCGCGCGGACTCACCGCTACAGACAAACTCACCGATTGCTCCTTCCATGTATAGTTGACCAGGCAACGCAGTCATCGTGGCTACCTCACGGACGTTCAAGCTGTTCCTCGCCGCCGTCTCCCTCTTCGTCACCATCTCCGCCATTCTGGCTTCTCTTCGTTTCGGCGGCAGCGCGACTTCCCTCCTCCGATTCACAAAACCGAAGAACTTACCCCTCAGTGCGCAACAGCAGCGCCCGCCCATCCTCAACAGCAGCATGGCGCCCGCGCAGTATCGCAAGCCGCCGCAATTGCCGCCGACCTTCACTGCGACGCCGGAGAGCCTGATCACGGACACACAGAGGCTGGTACGTCAACCTCCCGCACTGGACATGTTGGTTGTGGGATCCATCAATCCACCAAGAGACTGCCCTCCGTCCTGCTGCTCTCGGACCCCGTCGCCGCAACCATCCTCGGCGCTTCGCTGACAGCATCCAGATCGACCGGTCGCGAGACGTCCAGGACAGCATTGTCAAGAACATCTCTCCCGAGAAGGCTTCCTTCAAAGATGTGCTCCTCCCCTCGGCGCACGACGACAACAAGATGGCCATCGAGGCCCACATAATCGGCTTCTACCAGGCCGTGTCCACCGACTCGAAGCTGCGTGATGCGTCCACAGAAGCCGAGAAGCTGCTTGATGACTTCGGCATCGAGTCGGGCATGCGAGAGGACGTGTTCAAGCTCATCGACGCGGTGCTGCAGAGGAAGGAGGAGCTGGACCCCGAGTCGCAGCGGCTGCTGGAGAAGGACCACAAGTCGTACATTCGCAACGGTCTGGGCCTTGCAGGACCGCAGAGGGATCGATTCAAGGAGATCAAGAAGCGGCTGAGCGAGATTAGCATTACGTTCCAGAAGAACCTGAATGAGGAGGCTGGCGGCATCTGGTTCACGCCCGAGGAGCTGCACGGCGTTCCGGAAGATCTGGTGTCGTCGCTGAAGAAGGGCGAAGGCGAGAACGAGGGCAAGCTCTGGTTGACGTTCAAGTACCCGGATTTGTTCCCGACGCAAAAGTACGCGACCAATGCCCAGATGCGGCAGAAGCTCTTTGTTGAGAACGAGAACAAGTGCAACCAGAATGTGCCTTTGTTCAAGGAAGCAGTTGTCCTGCGCGACGAGGCTGCGCGTCTTCTCGGCTACAACAACCATGCCGAGTTCAAGATTGAGGACAAGATGGCGAAGACGCCCAAGACGGTTGATGATTTCTTGGGTGACCTGAGGACGCGACTCGCCCCTGGAGGCGTGAAAGAGATCCAGCATTTGCTCGCATTGAAGCAGCAAGATCTGAAAGAGCGACGACTTTCGGATGACTCCTCGAGGTACTTCTTGTGGGATCATAGATACTACGACCGGTTGATGCTGGAGAAGGACTACTCGCTTGACCAGCAGAAGATCGCTGAGTACTTTCCCCTGTCGACCACCATCGGCGGTATGTTGAAGATATTTGAGGAGCTGTTCGGTCTTGTCTTCGTGGAAATCTTGGGCGATGATAGAGACCAACTTGCAGAGTCAACCAAGGGCTCCGACATCGTCTGGCACGAAGATGTCCAGCTCTTTAGTGTATGGGACGACGAGAGTGAGGGCAAAGGCTTCGTTGGCTATCTGTACCTCGACCTCTTCCCACGAACCGGCAAGTACGGCCACGCTGCGAACTTCAATCTTCAGCCAGGCTACATCGATGAGAACGGCAAGCGCCGCTACCCAGCAACAGCACTTGTGTGCAACTTCTCTAAGCCGACACCGAAGAAGCCTTCGTTGCTCAAGCACGACGAAGTCGTCACCCTATTCCACGAACTGGGTCACGGTATCCACGATCTCGTCGGACGAACCATTTACTCTCGCTTCCACGGGACGAACACTGTCCGCGACTTTGTCGAAGCACCATCTCAGATGCTCGAGAACTGGTGTTGGACACCCTCCCAGCTCCGCTCTCTGTCCAAGCACTACTCATACCTGTCCACCGATTACGAGCAGGCGTACTTCGAGTCCTCTGGCGAGACCAAGAAGCCATCAGAGAGCATGCCACACGAATTGATCGCCAAGCTGCTCAGCACAAAGCATGTCAACGATGCTCTGTTCAATCTGAGGCAGCTGCATTTCGGCATCTTCGATATGACTGTGCATACACCAAAGAGCCACGAGGAGATCGAGAACATGGATATCTCGGAAAAGTTCAACAAGCTGAGACATGAGATCTCACAGCTTGATGGCGCAGAGGTGGTGGATGGAAGTAAGGGGTGGGGTTGGGGCCATGGGCAGGCTACCTTTGGACATTTGATTGGAGGATATGATGCTGGGTAAGGCTCTAAACCTCGTATCTTCAACCGTATGTTCTAACAAAGAAATAGCTACTATGGCTACCTGTCGAGTCAAGTCTACTCCACAGACATGTTCTACACCGTCTTCAAGGCAAATCCAATGAATGGCAAGGAAGGTAGGCGGTACAGGCACACTGTGCTCGAGAAGGGTGGTTCTAGGGAGGAGATCACTCTGCTTGTAGACTTCTTAGGCAGGCAGCCGAGCACAGAGGCGTTCTATAAAGACTTGGGACTTGCGTAGATGAGTGTAAAGATTGGAGATGAAGAAGACTAGAGGAGGATGAGCATACCAGCCATTACTTCATATTTTTAGCCTTGAGCATGATTTTGAAGTATATACACAAGCCTTCAACATTTTCACTTGGGCATGATTTCCGTACGCTATTACAATTGTCCCTTTATAAATCTCATATCTCAAAATGGGTCTTTTTACATTTCAAGATCCACCAACACCCTAAGTAAGTATAAGTTGAATCTACAACTTCTCCGCCGTCAGAATAATCTGCGCCTCCTCGCTCTTCCAGAACCCGCCCTCCTTCCCCGGATATGAAAACTGATCCATACTCTCCGGCTTCATTTCAACACTATACCCCGGCTCCTGCGGCGTGACATAATACCCATCCTTGATCTCACTCGGATGGTAGAAATGCTCATGCAAATGATCCACATACTCCAACACGGACTTCTTCCCTGACACCACAACGTAATCAATCGTCGACAAGTGCTGCGTGTACTCGGGGAGGCCTACGCCGCCGGAGTGGGGCACGATGGGGATGTTGTATTTTGCGGCCATGAGGAGGACGGCGAGGACTTCGTTGACGCCGCCCATGCGGCAGGCGTCGATCTGGCACACGTCGATGGCGCCCGAGGCGAGGAATTGCTTGAACATTACGCGGTTTTGGCACATTTCCCCGGTGGCGACGCCGATGCCGTAGGGCTTCAGCGCCTCTCTTATGGCTTTGTGGCCGAGGACTAGGGATAATCTTAGTGGTCGTGGGTTTTGGAGATGTGGGATTTGATGGGGACGTGGAAGGAGGGCTTACCGTCGTCTGGGGAGGTAGGTTCTTCGATGAACCAGGGCTTGAACTCTACGAGCTGCTTCATGTATGCGATGGCTTCCGGCACGCTCCAGACCTGGTTCGCATCGACCATCAAGATATTGCCTTTATCGAACCCAATAATCTCTCGCGCGATGCTCAACCGCTCCTTGTCCTGCGCGACGTCGCTTCCCACCTTGAGTTTGAAGTGTCTGTATCCTTTCGATAGCGTTTCTTTCAGCAACGCGCGCATCTTATCTTGCCCGTAGCCTAGCCAACCTGCAGACGTCGTGTATGCAGGGACAGCACGCGAGTCGAGAGCTTCCTGCAACCTCTTCTCCTTGCCCTCTTGCGCCTTCGTCAAAATCTCCAGCGCCTCCTCTGGCGTCACGGAATCAGTGATATATCTAAAATCAATGCAATCAACAAACTGCTGGGGCGTCATATCGGCCACTATCCTCCAGACGGGCTTGTTGAGCGTCTTCGCCCACAGGTCCCAGATGGCGTTTACGACGGCGCCGAGAGCGAGATGGATGACGCCTTTTTCGGGGCCTATCCAGCGCAATTGGCAGTCGTTGACGAGATGGCGCCATGTCTGGCCCCAGTTTACGACTAGGGAGGAGAGGGTGCGGCCTTGGACGCGGTCTGCGAGGTGCTCGATGGCGGCGCAGACTATTTCGTTGCCGCGGCCGATTGTGAATGTCTGACTGAGTATCAGGAAGGCGTCCCGGATAAGTAAAATTCTGGACCAAAGAACAATGGTAGAATTGTGAGAGAAACGAGAATATGCAAAGTAGCATGTGAAAAAAATCACCTGACATACAGGGAAGAAAATGAGGAATGTTGAGGAGAAGAAGTCTTCATGCCAATCTTCCGAAACCGCAGACAGAGATGAAGGTTGACGGCAAAGATACAAAAGCCTTACCATTCCATGCCCCTTGAAATCCGAGTCCGTATGCAGGATACAATATGCCGCCGAGTAGTCACCAGTTGCATTCATAGCATCCGAGCCAGTCTTGTCGAGAGAAGTCTGCATTGAATTAGCACCCAGCTCGCACGACTTTGTAGACCAATCTGTTGCTCATCATGATATACGCACCGGAAACCGCACATCCCTCGTCTCGAACCCCGTGATCGTCACCTCCTTCTTCGTTCCATTCGTCTGAGCCATATTGATATCTTCCGATTCCTCAACAACCTTTGTGTGATTCTCCGAAGACAAGGATGATCTCAGCTAGTAAGTATTGGAGGTATACAAGTGGAGCAACTATACACTCAAAGATATATAGATTAAATCGAATACCGTAAACGAGAAGAAGATTTCACGCTCGATATATAAACCCTTCCCTCAACTGACAGACGCTTCAGCATCTCCACAAAGCCCCGCATGATTCGTGGAGAATTACCCGCCGAAGGCGAGCGCTCCACGGCCGGACCTGCAATAGCGCCGATTTGCGGCAACTTGGACTTCAGCTTAACACGTGAGTCTCAAGTAGACCCTGAACCCTGAGGCGACCGGAGAAATTATAAGTGTCTGCTGAAGCTTTGCAGGGCCATACTTGGCTGGGAAGCGATTGGAAAGCACGGTGGAAGTTATAGTGTCGAGGTACGAGAAAGGTAATATGTTGGCGGGAGATCTTCATTTCTGAAGACGCCACAAAGCTTTTCTGCATAACGAGCTTCCAAAATTGCCCTCTCGTCGTTTTCTTTGAAAGACCGCTCAAGCAATGAACTGAAAGATTGCTCCTCTGGTGTTAAGGATATCACTGCAAAATAGCAAATTTGCAATTATGAGTTTGACATTCGTCTGTGTGATACCATGGCCAAAGACCAAGGATCATCGAGACGCTATGAACCTCCTCTCCATAACGAGCTTGTCTTCCTTCATTATCTTCCAGAAGACTACTCAAGAACTGATCAAGTGGATCGTTCCTCCAAAAGTTACTATACATGCATTGAATGATCGCAGGTAGACAAAGGCTACTGCAGGATCAAACAAGTCGCCATAACGCTTTTCTCCATCCATGACGAGCTAGTCTTCCTTCATTATCTTGCCAGAAGACTAATTAAGACTTGACCTCCAAGAACACTCCGACTGGAAATCTATACACACGAGTTGCCGATGTTAGAATAGCCACAATGCCAAAATCAAGCCTCCGGATGAAGCGAAGTACGAGAAAAGGAGTTCATGAAAGACCCTTCAACGTCGAACTTTCCCCTCAAGCAAAGGCCCATCTCCTGTCCTGCAAAATAGTCTATATCGACGATGAATAAAGCGGGCCTAAAATTCTACTTTAGACCTCGCTTGTCGCACTCGGTGTAGTAGATGACCACGCGCCAAAGCTTCTTTACGATGGTCTCTGCCTCTTCGTCCAGAAGCTAATGTCCAGTTAGCACTCGTTACCTGATAAGGAGAAAGGAGATATCGAAACTTACGTCTGCCAAGTTGTCCACCAGATCTTGCGGCTTGCCCTTGCTCCTCAAGTGGTCAATGATAGCGTCAACCACTGAGTCGTCCTGCACACCGAGTGTCTGGAGAATCTTCTTCTCGGCCCAATCCCGGAGATCTTCAATATGCTTGTCAGACAGGTGCTCCCAAGCAACAGGCCAATCCCAGAGTCCCTCCTTGGTGTTCGGAATCGATCGAGCGATGTCAGTTGTCAAATCTCCAACATCCTCCTCCGAGAGATTGGCGACAGCAGCACCTTCGAAATTGATGGGCTTGAGCGTGCGTTTCTGAGCAGGCTCTAAAGAAACCTCTTCGTCGTCGAGCATGTTCTCAACCTCGGCAGCTGAACGGCGGGTGGACGACACTTCTCCGACCTTCTTGGCGGCAGCACCGAGAGACATCTTGAATTTTGCGGGCTCTGGACGGGCTTGTGAGTTGAAGATCTCTTCGGCGGTCTGGTCGAGGAAGTTGTCTGCCAATCCTCGCGCAACTTCCCTCTGGTGATGCTTGACGGCCAATTCTCCGTTCTCCAGTTCGCGGTCGATGGCGTCCGACTTGTCTTCCTGTATGCGGATCCTCTCACGGTCGCGCATGTATGAGCCAGGGTCGCGATAGAAGAGAAGTTGTCGTTTTGCGGCCTCTTGATCATCGTCAAAGTTTTTCAGCCATTCGGCCTGCTCGTCGCGCCTATACTTTGCGCTGTACTCGTCTTGCTCCTGCCTCTCTCGCTGTCGCTGAAGAGAGGACGTGTTGCGTATCTCGTACCTGCGCCAATCTTCCCATTTCCTCCTGTAAGCTTGATCCTTCTTCTCGTGTTCTTTGCTCTTTCGACGGCGCTCAAGCTCTTCGTCACTGGCAGAGTCGTCATCGTCCTCTCGCTTGATGTAACTTCCATTGCTGAATGTACCACCGTTTACAAAGCTTACACCTCCCTGGTAATCGCGAGGGAACTGTCCTCCTTTGGGACCGCTTGGGGCGCCTTGAACACCTCGATCGGCTTTGGGACCTAAGGGTACGCCATTCACGCCTGCGCCTGACGGGCCGGTTGGAGCTGAATTGGGGAGTGACGTGCGTCTACCACTGCGACGGCGTTCTGCGGCCTCAAGCTCCTCTTCTCGTCGAAGACGCTCCATGTCGCGCTTGTTTGATCGATCGCGGAAAGAGGCGATTTCGGCAGCGACAACTTCGCGCATCTCGGCGGGGATCTCTGCTAGCTCGTCTTCCGCAGCCGATAGAGGTATGTAAGGGACGTCAGCACCATTTCCGTCGTGGTGCTTGACATCTTGCATGATCGTGTCCCCAGAATAGTCCACCTTGGGAGCAGGCCGAGGATTGAAAAGACCCGCCAAGACAGAGGCCAGACTCTCTTTTGCGTTGTCAAGACGAAACTGAACAGTGATTTCGTCTTCGTTACGACTAGCTTTCCACGTCTCCGCGTACTTGATAGACTCTTCGTCGACCACGACCATGAGCTTTGACTTTTCCACCTCTGCTTCCTCACCTTCCTCTTGCTTTACCGACGGTTCGATGCGCTTCGTGGGGACATAGATATCCTTGAAGATCTCTGCAGCCGTCTCCAAGCTCTGAGAGTCCTCGAACTCAGCGAAGCCGAAGGTTTGCGGCCTGTTGTTAGCGTCCGTAGCTCGGGTCCAGCGGCGCAAGTTGCCGGCGGTTGCGAGAATGCGCTCCATGCCTTCGTCGCCGCCAACGCCGTCTGTGATATTGGCAACGAAGATTGTGCGGGCAATCTCCTCGCGGGTTGGTGGGATCAGGAGCTGCACGGGCTCGCGGCCTCTACCTCCATCAGCGTCCCGCGTGTTCCTGTCCATGCCCACACCTGCCCTGCCAGGGCCACCTCGCTCTCCGCGTCCGCCAGGGCCATCCATAGCAGCGCCGCGCTGGGGTCCGGTCCCGAGTCGAATGACGGGTGCGTTGAAGTTGATGTTGTTCGGCAGGTTGGTGGGTGGTTGCCAGCCGGATGGAAGAGAACGGGGCGCGCCGAATTGGGGGGGTCCATTCTGAGCGAGAATGGGCGGGGGACCAGCGTAGCCAGGCGCTGGGCTCGACATGCCCGGCGGAGGGCCGGCTGGTGCTCTGCTGTTAGCTTGTGGACTTGAACATAGGTGTATGTCTTGAAGCGAAGCACTTACCCATACCCGGTGGGCCCATGGAGGGCGATCCACCGTAGCCCGGAGGCCCATTGTAGAGGTTCGATGCTTTGATAGACGTCAGCCGCCACGGCGGTTCGCGGTAGCGTTTGTACGGGTGATAGTTACGATTGTGGTAGCTCATCGTGCCAACTGCACGCTGAGCGCGTGGACTTTGATTTCGGAGACCTCGACTGTTTTCACTCTGCGACTCTAAGAAGGAAGATTAGTATGACGCCTTGGACCTTTTTGTCACGGGGCGTGAGGGGTGAGGAAGTTCCAAGTCGGAGCTCCATTTGAATCTTCGAAGTTGCCGCACGGACCCCGCGTTGTCTTGGCCGCGCTAGCGCCGCGAGAAATTGGCAGGCGCGACCAGCGACGGGCGACGCTTTCGTCACTTCGGACGACGGCCTTCGTTTCAATTGCAATGTCTTTACTATGCACGTCCTTCTCATAGCCACAGGATTATCAGCATAGTACATACAATGGCCTCCCGGCCAATGCAGGGCCTGCTACGGCCCGCACCGCGCACCCGCATCATCGCTCCCCCTCGGACACCCGCATGCTGGACCCAACGAACTGTCACAAACACATCTACTCCCCGAGCCGCCCAGCCCCAGCCCCAGCCCAAAGAAGATCCCGACTACGACGAGGAGCGCGAACGCACCGCCAACGAGATAGACGCCCTCTTCGGCATCTCCCCCAAGCCCCAACCAAAACGCTACGATCCCTCCAAAACCAGCGAGACAATCAACAACATTTTCTACTCGGGGAACAACCCATCTCAGACTCCTACATCGGCAGATGAACTCGGCGCCGCGAGACGAAGCCATGTCTTTGGCGAGAACTTCAGCCCGCGACGAACAAACTTCGCACCCACGCAGCGCAAACCGCTCGATTTCGACAACATGAAGATGCCCGAGCCCGCGCCAGGGACTCCATCTCTCTACCAAGTCCCGGCGCAGCAGGAGATTCCTGAGTCGGAGATCAATTGGCCGCGCTTGAATGCTACGTATGGCCGATCGGTCGAGCTGGACCAAGCCAAAGGCAGGGATATCGTTAGAGGAATTGGCATGCTGGGGTCGTTGATAGCGAGAAACAAGGTCAGGAGGGATTTCCAGAAACAGAGGTTCCATGAACGGCCGGGGCTGAAGAGGAAGAGGCTGAAGAGTGAGAGGTGGAGGGCGAGGTTCAAGGTCGGGTTCAGGGACGTGACGGCAAGGGTCAGTGAGCTCACGCGGAAGGGGTGGTAGAAAATCAGAGAACGCCATACACCATGGCTTGTACAGTGTACTATATCGGCTGGCTGTCTGAGCAAGCATATCTGGCGCACTCTTGGGCATTAGAAGGGCATGTAGCTTCATATGTATACATTGTCAACTATACACGCTAAACCAAGATTCAATGCTCATACCACATGTTCATCAGACGCACTCATGTCTATCCTAGCTCTACGAACAACGTCCTCTTCAATCCTTCTTTCCCACCCCATACCCATACCCTCCATAGCCATTGTACCCTCCTCCATTCCCAAATCCTCCACTACCATTGCTAGTCGGCAGCCCATACCCACCTCCGAACCTCCCTCCCTGCACCTTGTCCCTCGCATACCTCTTCAGTCTCCTCGGCAGCTCTACACCCCTGAAATACGCTACGCAGATCGCTGCACTCGCGCCCGCGCTTAGCAGACAGTAGAGAAACGTGCTCTTATACAAATGGCCTCCGTAGCCTGTCCATCCCGGCGGTAAGGTCGTGGAAGGATACCACCGCACGCTGAACGAGAGGGGCAGCGAATCGCCAATCGAAATACGGACATTGCGTTCATGCGACGCAATACTATACGCAGCAGCAGCATCGATCGTCCCCGGACTGACACTTTTAGGCGCTGCGTGGACCAGCAGATTCAAATGATTCCCGATATGCAGATGGCTCAACTGAAGCGTTCCCGCCAGCGCAATGATCAAAGGTGTGTACAATGTAGACTGCGTCCCCATCGCGCCTTCCTGGCTCTTGTGATCTGAGACGGCATAGTCTTCTGTTGGGGATGCGGGGAGTGGTTTCGAGGGGATGCGGCATGTTAGGGGCGCGTCGTTATGGATGTAGAATTCGAGGAGGTGGAAGTAGGGGTCGGATATGAAGTCGATTGTGCAGTTGAGCTCTACCCATATCAAGTATTAGTATGCTTGGAGAGGTGGGGGTGAGTTTGGTTTGGAAAGTCTTCGTGTCTTACCTTTCTCTACACCGAAGAAGAGCTCGAGGGGTCGACCTGTCTCGTTGCAGGTTGGGAAGGGAATATACTGGAGTTGTCCCGCGGCATCTGTTATCTTGAACTACTATCAGCTTCCGCCTCGTACCCAGACATCGCCTCTTGCATCCGCGATCCAATCGATACGCTCGTAGAAGTCCGCGGCTCGGTACGTACATGTTCACCCGTTTCTCTACGCGCACACGATCAGCTTCTGCTCTTCAAGCACCATTGCAGTACAGTTGGCATGACTCAGAGCGGGGCTACCTACATTGTCCTATTCAAACAACTAACAGGAATCTTCTCTCCGAGCTTATACCCTTCCATCTCAGTCTGGCCCTTGAGCGGCTCCTGCCCTGACAGCGCATTGGCAAGCGCGATCCAAAACGCATACAGAGCCAGTAAAGGGAGCCATGCTGTTCGCCGAGACATGGCAACGCGCGGGAGAAGGATAGGAAATATGTACAAGGAAATACTATGAAAGATCAGACATCTCCGGAAGTACGTGGGTAACGTGCATGTGTCCACTTGTGGAGGTCCAGATTAAATTTCATGTTAGTCAGACAGGGCGCTTTGGCCAAGAGTTCAGGGACCTCCGTCCCATCTCCGCAATTCTCAAATCACTATTCCCTCGAATACCCTCCTCAAAATAGTATGTGCACTTCGTTGATAACACAGAGGGTAAACTCAGTCTATGGACACCTAAATATTGCTTTTGCTGCCCTTCATTACGCATGTACGTTCAAGCTAGCAAGCCCGCTTGCCCAAGGAATCGTTCACAAAGCAGCCTTCTTCTTGAACGCGTTGATGAGCCCGCTGGTGCTAGCATCGTGCTTGGTGCTCTCGCCTGATTCATCGAGCTCGGCCAAGATCTTCTTTGCAAGGACCTTGCCCAACTCGACACCCCACTGGTCGAACGAGTTGATGTTCCAGATGGCACCCTCGGTGAAGGTGAGGTGCTCGTAGTACACGATCAGAGCACCCAGTGTGGCCGGCGTGATCTTCTCAGCGAGGATGGACGTGGTCGGCCTGTTTCCCAAGAAAGTCTTGTGGGGGACTAAGTTCTCCGCAGCACCCTCCGCCTTCACCTCGTCTGGTGTCTTGCCAACCATGAGGGCCTCAGCCTGGGCGAAGAAGTTTGAAGCAAGCATCTTCTGGTGCTTGTTGTTCTCAACGGGGTTGTGGCTCTGGGCGGCAAGGATGAAGTCGGTTGGGATGAGCTTCGTACCCTGGTGCAAGAGCTGGTAGAAAGAGTGCTGGGCGTTGGTGGCCGGCTCGCCGAAGAGGATGGGACCGGTGGTGTACTTGACGTAGTCACCGCTCCGAGTGATAGCCTTTCCATTGGACTCCATGGAAAGCTGCTGTAGGTATGCGGGAAAGCGGTGGAGGTACTGATCGAATCTGTAATGGTTTAGCAACTGGTTACGATTATGTAAAGGTCTACAGTCTACACTTACGGAGAAACCAGATGCGTTTGGGCGCCGAAGAAGTCCGAGTACCAAACACTTAGGAGGCCGCCGAGCACTGGAATGTTCTTCTCAAGAGGAGTCTCTTTGAAGTGCTTGTCCATAGCGTGGGCGCCGGCGAGGAACTGGTGGAAGTTGTCATAGCCAATGTAAAGGGCTACGCTAAGGCCGATTGCGCTCCAAACACTGTAGCGACCACCAACCCAGTCGGAGAAACCGAACATATTCTTCGAATCGATACCAAACTTAGTGACCTCCTCGGTGTTGGTCGAGAGAGCCACGAAGTGCTTAGCGATATCCTCCTGCTTGCCGCTCTTCAAGAACCATTGCTTCGCAGTGTTGGCATTTGTGGTAGTCTCTGCGGTGGTAAACGTCTTGGATGCGATGAGGAAGAGAGTCGTCTCCGGGTCTGAGTCCTTCAACGCCTCGGCGATGTGAGTACCGTCGATGTTGGAGACGAAGTGTAGGGTCAAGTCGCGGTCGCCGTATGCCTTAAGCGCTTCCGTGACCATGACGGGTCCACTGGAGCATGTCAGTCCTGTCGGTGGACCTACGAAATCGAAAGTCACTTACAGATCAGATCCGCCAATGCCAACATTGATGATGGTCTTGATCTTCTTCCCGGTGTAGCCCTTCCAATCGCCGCTTCGGACCTGCTCGCTGAATTCCTTCATGTGCTCGAGCACCTCGTTCACACCTGGCAGACTGATTAGCAAAGTTCTCTGACTAGCCAAATTAGGAGCGCAACAGCATTCAACGCGAAGCTGCACCTGGGTAGTGTTCCAACGTGATCATGCTCCTGAGACCGAGAGCAGTGTAGGTAACGTACCCTCGACAACGCTCTTGCCATCGACCTTGAGCGGCCAGTTCTCCGTATTTCGCAGGGCAACATGGTAGACAGCACGATTCTCAGTGAAGTTGATCTTTTCACCAGCGAACATGTCATCCCTCAGCTTCTCAAGACCCGCCTCCTTCGCAAGCTCAACCAGCAACTTCACTGTCTCGTCCGTGACAAAGTTCTTCGAGAAGTCGAACAGCGTTTCACTCCCATCAACGTCATTCTTGAACGTAAACGAGAATTTCTCGAACCGCTGTGGGTCCTTCTTGAAGTACTCTTTCAGGACGATGTCCTTGCCGAGCTTCTGGTGGTGGTCTTGGAGCGCATTCCAAGCCGAGAGATCCGAGGCCTGCGCGAATCCGGGCATTGTGTTGGTTGTTTAAGTCTAGTGTGGTCAGTAAGTGGTGCTGGTAGAACACTTGATGCGATGGAGGGGTAGCACGGACAAGGTGATGCAGGTCAATTAGGTGAGGGCGAACTGCTTAGGCTGCTTGACTCCGGATTCAAGAAAATTATTCGAAGGTGGTGGAGCGGAAAAGAGTGGTTTACGAGTGAGTTTCCGCGGATGGTGGTGGTCAGAAGATTTGGGCTTTGGTGGGGGGAAAGCCCGGTACAGCAGTAGCACGTCACAGGGAGGAGGGGCAAGTCGATGCGGCGTTCCGACCCCTCGAAGTGCCTCAACCATATGCACACCCATCCACTGGAGCTTGCGATTGGTTATAAAGCACGACAAAGCCGCTCACTAAGCTTTCAATATCAACACAAATCAAAGTTACCACGTTTTGTATGTGCAATTGGACTCCTCCTTCAAGTTGAGATATCGTCTGTCATTGCCTGCATTTGCATCGAGGTACTCTCACACAAATGCTGCCTCATGCGCCTGATTCATGATAGACTTGTCCGAACCCGAGCACGCCTCGCGAAGAACACATCAAACTCCGTTTCCAGATCCGGCAAGAACAATCCTGCTTCGTTATGCGAGGCAAAGTCTAGTCGAGAGCAGCGGAAGGACCACCTCAGTGGCGTGCGTGTGGTGCTCCTGGCTGGAGTGGCTGAAACTGGACTCTCCATTCGATAGCCTAATGACTCTCGACGACTTCTACAATGCAATAGTTTTTCCTTGACTTATCTTCCCTCGACACCCTCGAATGCTGGGTCTTTCACGGAGCCTCCAGCATCACCCAGACCAGCGACTGGTCGGTTGTACGACCAACCGGCGAATTGCTGCTGCATCGTCTGTGAAAGCATCGGTCCGTCAACGTACGAGTCTGTCGGTGCCTCTGAGGTGAATTCGCGGTCGAAGTTGGCAGTGTCCTTGGCGTCCAGCTGTTGCAGTGTTAGCTCTTTTCACGACAACATAGGTAACCGATGAACGCACCACATTGGGCTTGAAGCTTGGCTCATACTTCCGCTCCAGAAGCTTTCTCCAGTCGATGCTGTGGAAGAAGTAGTGCGCTTTGATCTCGGCTGCGCCCTTCGCGCCCAATCGCTTCTCAGCGTTCCTATCAAGGAGACGCGTAAGAAGATCGCGCGCAGCAGGTGGCACAATCTCCGGACCAGGGAAGTGGAGGGGCTCGGTGAGGATCTTGCGGTACATGTCGTTGGTGTTCTCGTCGTAGAAGGGCGGAAGTCCAGTCAACATCTCGTACAAGAGCACACCTAGCGTCCACCAATCGACAGTCTTGGTGTAACCGGCTCCAGTCAGTAGCTCAGGAGCGAGGTACTCCGGTGTTCCACAGAACGCTGGTTATGTCAGTAATTACAGGAGAAAGCAAGAAAAGGGATACGCACTATTCGTCCTGTCTTCGTCCTTCATGTCGAGCTTACAAAGACCGAAATCGCATAGAGCAATGTGGCCAGTGTAATCTAAGAGAATATTTTCAGGCTTCAAGTCACGGTAGATGACGTTGAAACCGTGCAAACACTCGAGGGCGCACAAAAGCTCTGCTGCGTAAAAACGGGCGCGATTGATATCAAATCGCTGCTCTTTCTGCAAGTGGTGGAACAGCTCTCCACCGTTGACGAATGCTAACACGAGATAGAGTTTCTCGGGGGACTGGAAAGAGAATTTAAGGGGTACAATGAACGGGTTGTTGATCTGTGCAAGCACAGATCGCTCGGCGAGAGTGTGTGCTACTTCGGAGCGTGAGATGATATGAGCCTTGCGAATCGTCTTCAGGGCATAGATACGATGCGTATCACGCTTCCTAGTAACCTGTTAGTTCCTGCATGTAACGCAATGAAAGATCCGTGCGCATACATGACCTGCATGACTTTGCCGAAGCTTCCCTTGCCAACGACTTTGAGCAGTTCAAACTCCTCAATCGAGAGCCGGTCCTGTCGGTTCTCTACAAAGTTGACTCCAATCTTCATCGATCCTGTGCCATAGCCGACCTCTATCCATTCGGCGCCGATCTGACCCTGTGTCGGTTTCTCTTTGTTGTCCTTCTTGGATTTTGCCTCGTCTGAATGTGCTTGTGATTCCTCGAACCGAGGGCTGACTTTGCAGGTGCCGATGAAGATGTCTTCGTTCCGGCCAGCATTTGGAGGCGCGGACGGGTTGCGAATATAGAGAGAGAGAGACAGGTCCGTGATTCTGGACACGTCGAACTTATACTGCGTGTTACCGCCCGCCCAAAGCGGGTTTTCGGGGGTTCCAGAAACAGCATTGATGAACACCTGCTGCTTGTCGAAGTCTACCAGGGCATAGGGGAGGTACTTGGAGGAATAGCGACCGTGTATCGTCGGAACGGCATTGATGCTCCCTGCAGCGGACTGTGGCCGGTTTGAGCTATACGAACCTGCTACAGCTTGGTTACGTGATGACGAGTTCGGCCGCATCGACCCCGCGACTGAGAAGCCGCCACCTGTTGACAGTGATCCTTGGTGGTGACCTGATGTGAAGTGTTGCTCGGCGCCCTGAGGCAGCGAGAAGCCTTTGCCTTCATGGAGCGTGACTATAAGGATACCGGGCTTAAGAGGCGGTGGAGGAGGGGCTGCGTTCGCTTCGGAGGCAGCTAGGAGGGTCAGCAACGTCTTGGGTATTGCATAGAGTGCATACCAATGCCATTGGGGTCCTTGGAGTCCACCAGCGTCGCGCTGCTGGAGACGCTGCTGGGCTTGGGCGTCGAGTCGCCAACGATGGTGGATGTGGACGAAGACCGGCTGAAGGGGTTGGAAACGGCCGCCGACAGATGGGTTTCCTTGAGCTCTGCGGGGGGTCAGCACCGGCAGTACTCTTGCAGTTCTGATGTACGCACTCTTGGTGAGCTTCCAAGACATGCTGGCGGCTGGCACGTGTAGCTGGAATCAATAGACTAAGGTGTGGTGGCAGCAGAGAGGAGACGGCGTCTCTCAGGGAAGCGGCGGTCGAGTGCTGCCGAGCGAGGGGAGGGGCAAGAGCGGTGTTGCGGGCAGCAGCTGCAAGGTCAAAGCAGGCGGGTGAAGAATATGAAGTGAACACGGTGTGGCAAGGGGGCTCGAAATAGCACTGGAGGCCAGGTTCACGGGTCCTTCAATGTACCTCTGAAATGAGGAGCACGGGTGGAGTGCGTCTCAGGCTTGTCGATGGTGGTCGTCGCCAAGCCAGCAACGGGGCAGTGACAGGCCTCGCGTTTCTCGCTCAGCGTGCACAGGCACGCCAATCCGTGGTGCTCCTCATTTCCAGTGTTTGATTCACCGACCGCAGACTCCCCCATTCTGTGCTCTCGAAATGCGCGCTGCACGCGAAGGCCTGTAGACTTGCCGCCCTCGCAGGGCTGCCTCGGTTCCGGCTTCCTCAGCTTTGGGACTCAACCACCACCGCCACTGAGCCTCATCCCAAACAGCCTTCCCATCCATCCGTCCATCGCGTGCAACTCCGAGACGTCATTCCTCAGCGCATCGTGGATCGCACTTCCCGGACGGCACCAGCTGAGCTTCGCTGCGTTTGCGGTGCGCCGCGCGCTCATTCACTGACACAGCCACATTCGCCGGACCCACGTATCTTCCCCGCGGCCCCTGTGGCGACAGTCACTCACCCTGGGCTAGAGGGGCACGATGGGTCTCATCAAGAAGAAAACCGCGTCGCGGGGCACCGAGGGCGGCGTGAAGTATGTGTGCGATGTTTGCTCGTCGGATATCACTTCAACGGTAAGTTCCGCGCGCGCGCGCCCCGAGCGTGTACTCTCCACGCACCTCGCCAAAGATGGCTGTCTGGCATCGTCTGAACTCTGAGATAGGTCCGGATACGTTGCGCCGGCAACGTCTGCCACGAATACGACCTCTGCGTAACCTGCTTCTCCGAGGGTAAGCACAACCGCGACCATGACCCGAAGACGCACTCGTATCAAGTCATTGAGCAGCACTCAATACCCATTTTCGTCGATGATTGGGGGGCAGATGAGGAATTGGCGATGTTGGAAGGAGCAGACACGTACGGTTTGGGCTCATGGGCAGACATCGCGGATCACATTGGAGGATTCAGGACGAAGGACGAAGTCCGGCAACACTACTACGACACGTTCATCGAAAGCTCCAAATTTCCCTTGCCAGAACACGCCAGCCCGGAAGACAAAGAACTGAACCAAATACCGCGAGACGTTTTCCAGACCCGGAAAAAGCGCAGGATAGAGGATCGCAAAGAAGCTGCTAAGAATGCTCCGCTCGCCACACCGAAGCAGAAACCGACAGCTAGTGTCCCAGCTTGTCATGAGGTCCAAGGTTACATGCCAGGACGGTTGGAGTTCGAAACGGAGTACTTCAACGAAGCGGAGGAAGCGGTTCAGCACATGCAGTTCGAGCCTGGGGAAAGCGAGCCAGAGATGGAATTGAAAATGACCGTAATGGAAATCTACAACTCTCGGTTAGACGCTCGTGTGGAGCGCAAGAGGATCATTTTCGAACAAAAGCTGCTCGAATACCGGAAAAATGCTGCGGCCGATAAGAAACGCACTAAAGAGGAACGTGATCTGATGAACAAGGCGAAACCATTTGCACGGATGATGAAGCACGACGATTTCCAGAAGTTCTGCGTCGGATTGGAGTATGAACACAATCTAAGGCAGGCCATAGGCCAGCTCCAGGAGTGGAGAAACATGCAAATATCAGACCTGAAAGCGGGCGAGAAGTACGAGTCAGAGAAACAGACCAGGCAAACGCGGAGCATCCCCGTTGGCCAATTTGATCGCCTAGCCTCGAGCAGGATAGGCAAGCCCACGCCTCCTGTGGAAACGCCTTCTGCGACTGCTGCTCTGACTGCTCCTGAATTACCCTTAAGACTTCAGAACAACGGACTGTCTACTCCGCCACCCGATCGCGTAACTACGAACGGGGCGAACGGTACTACTAATGGGACCCTCACACCACAATACACCAAAACGAAGTTCCATGTCAAGCCACTACCAAATACAGTGCCGTTGAAGTTTGGGAAGGAGAGTGCTTCCGACCTACAATTACTGACCCAGGAGGAACGCGAGCTCTGCAGTGCCCTTCGAATCATGCCGAAACCGTACCTGGCGATCAAAGAAAACATGGTCCGGGAGGCCATAAAGCAGGGGGGTGCGATGAAAAAGAAGTACGCCAGAGAAATCTGCAAGATCGACGTCACCAAAGGAGGGCAATTATTCGATTATTTCGTTCACAACGGCTGGATAGCACGGGCATAGTTCTACCGGGAAATAGGTGGCGTCTGGGATTGTGTTGCTTTGATACCCGGAAAGGACCTGGTAGCTCTTCAAGCATTTATCGGGCGTTACATAGCAATGCATGGTTTCAGAGGTCTTGAAGTGAAGTTGATGCGCACGTGACTGTGGGCCAAGTTCGCGACTGCCCGATTCTCCGACAATCAACGGCTTGTTTGTTTGTGCTTCATCGATCAACAGCGCCCCTGCAGCGGACCTCTACCAGCCTCGTCATCATTATGGACTCATAATATTTGATCTTCGATCGCCGCCGCCACGCGTTTGTCAAGAATATATCGCTGCCGACTTTGAAGTGGTGGGTCTTGTGATCACCGACAGCTAGAGCCGAAGGCAACCTTAGCCCGCACCTATGCATGACGAGACGGTCGCGACAACAGAACGACATGCCCGGCCTATTCACGCCACCTCCTGCGGGCGGTCGCTCAGGCTCCAGCGCCGACGTTTTCGCACCAGTACCTCGATTCGCGACCGCAAGTGAAACCACAGGGCGGCAGATGATCGATTCAGCTGCTCACGGAGCCCGGAAACGCACCCGAGAGTCTGGCGGACTGAACCACACTTTCGCGCCTTCACACACCTCTGCGGTCGACCATTCGCTAAACTTCTCGCGCTTTTCGGATGCCAAAAGCCCTCCTCCTCTTGCGAACGAGCGCTATCAGTTGGCCGGCGGTATGGAGCGACCAGACATATTTGTGAGGCAGAACAACGACTACGACGACTACTTTCAACTCGAGAAACAACGTAGAATGTGGGCCTCCCCGACCAGTCCACCCGCCGGAATCCCCCATCAGCTCTCCTCGATCGACGTTCCAGAGGTAACCCTCAACGGCTCGAAACCATGGGTACTGAATTCGATACTCAGTCTCGTTGGAGGTGTAGCTGGAAAGCTCGTCCAGTTCTGTGCAGTACCCTTTCGAGGCTTTCAGGCTGGAGGCGGGCAGGCGTATACGTTCAACCCTCAAGGAGAGCCAGAGAAAGCCTCAATCCAGGAGGACCCGTTTGTGGTTCATGCACCGGCAGCAGTGCAACATATATTGCCTGGAAACTACCCAGAAGACGACTATGGCGTAATGTCTATCGAGTCCCTCGAGCATGAGCGCCCCAGGATGCCTAAGCGGTTACGCACAGGGGAGAGCTGGGTTGTGGTAGATCAAGATGGCGAAGTAGATTCCAGACCAGGAACGCCTCGCCTGTCCGAGAGACGAGTGCCACAGCACACGAGATCACCATCGCAGATTCCACGTCCTGTCTCCAGAGCAAATTCTTCTTGTGGTACTCCCAAACGACCGTCCCTCATACCTGTCTCACGGCGCTCCACGATGGATAGGAAGTCCTTCTACGGGTCATCTGCCACACCACTCAAGACTCAGACCAGACCTCGAGCCTATTCGCGCCAAAGCTATGGCTCACCGACTATGTTCCAGAACACCAACGAAAATAACAAGACGAGCCCACTTCCAGCTGAGAGTCAGCGACTGATCAACAAGATGCGGCGCGAGGAACTCGAAGATGAGGCTCGCATGCGCAGGATGAGTTCGCAAATGACTGCCATGCTAAGAGAAGCGAAGGAAGCCTTGGGAAGCAAGATCGAGATCGAAGACGAGTATACGGACAGCAGCGGCAATGCAATGGATGATCATGACTATTCGCAAGGGATGTCGTGGTATCAGAGGTGAAGAAGCTCGTTGCAGAAGTACCGCGCGTCAACCCGATCGATTGCGCTCTGCACTTGTATGCGCGTTCTCCGATGCAGCCGGGACTTACGAGCCGTCTGGTTCTCCTCCCCGCTTGGCACTATTCTACGACATCATCCTCTCTTGAAGATTCAGATCAGTAACCTGTTTGAGCGCGTTTGCACCAACTGTTCGAGCCTACAGTAGAGCTCTCTCGCCAACTTGCTCTCCATGTCCGCAACATACTACATGGAAGGTTGTTTTGAGTTACGACATTGACTGGTTCGGAACCGCCCGGGGCATTGGGGCTACTAATCAAGCTTTCTGCAGTAGTGCTTGGTCGGACGCCGTTCGTGGATGGTTATACCAGTTGAACTTCACTTTCGCAACTCATTATGCGGTCATCGAGCATTAGTTTCAGCATTCGGAGTTTTTGGCGTTCACTTGGACATCTGGATCAGATACCCTTGGCAGCAGCGCGGCGGTTTGCAGGTTAATATAGTCAAACGCTCTGCGTTATGGCATGAGGTTCCAAGAGACTCGGCCCCAAAATGGACACTTTCATTTCTGAAGCAGCGCAACCTTGGCACACGTGCTCCCAGGATCCCAAAAGGAGGTTGCAGCGGGAGGGGGAGGGCTGGACTGGGTCAGCCTGTGAATGTGCATGCGTAAAGGAGGGTGGGAAATGACGGTCATGCGCGGAACAGTCGAACGCCTTCTTCGCAAACGGCAGCGGGCCCAGGCTGGTCAGCTATCAGCAAAGCCGGTTTGGTACCGAAGTAGTAGGATATCGCATGGTTGCGGGGCCCGGAGCAGCGGCACCCCGTCTTAGCAACCCCTCCATCATTTACAAGTCGAACAACAAGCCTACAAGCTTGGTTACCTGCAGCCTCGGCGGCCACCGCTTGCTAGCATGACTTGCGCATATGGTGCCTGAGCGGAAGCGTGGGCATGCGCAACATTTAACACTGCACTGCCCTTCACTCGTTTCCTGAGTTTCGTTGCTAGTCCTCCCTTGGTTCCCCCGCCCACCGGTGCAGCTCCTAGCTCTCTGTGTTACCGTTCGTTGTTTATGCGGCATTTTGAGGTGCTTATCTTCACATATCACTTGCCCATAGACGGCGTCTCAAGCCCTATTCCGTTTCATACGCGCGCGTCATGACTTGCAACATAACGAACACTCCGCTCTACCCAGAGCCGCTCCCGCTTTACTCGCGTCATGATCCTCATGATACAGACGCCGTTTCTATTCGCTCAGCAGCACCTTCATATGTCTCGGAGACACCCACTTATGCCTCCAACCCACGCAGGCCAAGCATCGCTCCAGCTGTTACTTCTTCCACCTCGCTATTGCCTCCTCTTACAGAGAATCAGCAACCGAGTGGCCTCCCCGCTCCTCGATATGCTCCAGGTTTCCAGTCGCGTGCCCAAGGCTCCATCTCAGAGATCAACATGTACAACTTCAATGTCGGTAGTTGGAGTAGTGCAAGGACCGGAAACAACAGTCGACAATATAATGCTGTAGCCAAACGCCGGGCGAGTCAAGCAGCCAACACGACCGCGATCCTGAATTCATTGTCTGCCGTTCCACCGCCTCTTACGAACGGCTCACATAGCTCTTCTTCGACCAACCTAAACGCGTACCCAGTTCAGCCTGGCAGCTCATCTGAGCCTCACAATCCGTTGGAAGACCCATACCTAGTCGGCGAAGAGGCAGCAGGTCGGGCACGAAGAGCTCGGGTCTACAGGGAGATGTGTCTACGGGGCGAAGAGACAACCAGGTATGAGAATCGATCGTGGGATTTCATGATGGGTCAGATGAAAGACTGGGATGAGCGCGAGAGGAGTTGGTCGAGCTTCAGGTCGAACGTTAGTCGGACGAAACTCCTTTCTCGACGGCTGGGATTGAGGTCTGGCTGAGATTATCAAGAGGAAGGAGTGGGCGGTGTGAGGTTGATGATGGAACACGACAGGGGAGATTGATTGGATATGTAGTCACAGTACCATTGGCTGTGGCCGTGTATTACTCAGGTCAGGTGATACCAGCGCAATCGAAGATCTAGGTACGGCAACATCACTAAGCACCTGACGGCCTATTAACTCGGAGTCGGACACATGTTATGGACATGATTTATGACGGAATGGCTCAACGATGCCTTACAAAGGCGTTTTTGGAGGCCTCTTTTCTTTTAGACCGTTTCTTGATTTCCAGGTGGACAATGTTCCATTTCGTACGCCTGCGACACGTCTTTCCCTGTAGCAGGCTCTTACTTTCTTCGCTTCTTCAAGGCGGTTACTGTCATGCATCATCTGGTGTTTGGACAGATGCCGGCCACTCAGGTCTGCATATGGGTATATTTTTTGGGAAGCATATTTCCAACCAACGTAGTTTCTAGTCTATAGTTCGACTTAACCACCCAACACTTAGCTCGATCTTTCTCCCTCTGATAATTTAGACCTTATGATGCTGATGATATGTGCTCTTCGGACGACTCTACATCCAACACTTAGATTGATACTCCCCAGTAGATTAGACCGCGCAATACCCCTCACCTCGCCTCGACCCACTTCCACATCCATCAAGCCTACATTTGAACGCTATCTTCGCGCTCTGTCCTTTCTTGGCACAGCTTCATGATCGAGACTGGTATCGGCTGCCGTGAGACGAAAACTAAGTCGTAAACATTGGAAGTACTGATATTAGCCCACACTTCAGCTGCCCCACTCTAAGTGCAGGATTCGAGCATGTTTCTTGAAAGACGCAGGAAGAGCTATTGTAGCGAAGGACTGTAGAGTGGGACTGCCCTTGTCAGAAGAGGAAAGAATGCCGCGAAGAGGGATGAAGGGCGGGGATATCCGCAGTCGAAACAATTGAAAAAACGGGTATATCAACTTAGTTTACAGATGAAGTATGTCTCAAAGTAGTATGGCGACGCTACATTTGCCCCTGTTCAATAACAACTCAGGGCTCAGTACTCGCTAATACTAGTTCCCACCACTCATTGGAAGCGCTTTCGGTAGTCATTGGAACTGGTTGAGGTCGTAAGGAAAGACAGGTTTGGCAGGTGAATTGATGCTCCCAACAACAGCTTCATCTCAGCACATTTACTGCTTCTTAGCTTCCCTCTCTGCCTTCCTCAAGGCTCGTCTTCTGATATTCTCGTGCATGCCCCTGTTCGTCTTCACCAAGAAGTAGCTCCTCTCACCCACGAACCTCGACAGGAACCAGTGCATCAAGCCATGAGACCAGTATGGCGAACTTGTATACGCAATCCCCTGCGCACCTCCTGCTTGACCGATCTTGCCCAATACTGCTTTCACGAATTGCTTTGGATTCGGTACCAGCGCTGAGGATTTCCTGATCTTGGACATAGCGGTCGTGATGAGGTGGGACTGCACACATTCAACAGTGACGCCATGCTTCTCGAGTTCGGAGCCCAGAGCGGTGGACCATTGCTGCAGGAAGGCTTTGCTGCCAGAGTACGTCGCGAGAAGCGGGGTAGGGAAAGCGCCGCCAAAGGAAGCCATTGTAAGAATGAGACCGCGTTTGCGAGAGATCATGCCCGGTGTGATGAGCCTAGTGACCCTCAACGTCGCCATGCAGTTGATCATGACGATATCCGTCATCTCCTGCTGAGGTGTCTCATCGAACGTCACTGGAATCGAGTGGCTCAAGCCGACGTTGTTCACTAGTATGGAGACATCCAATCCTTCTACAAGCTTCTTCAAGTTGTTGTAATCCTTGTCAAGGTTCTTGGAGAAGTCCATTGCTTGTGTCTTCGTAGAGATCTTAGGGCCATATTTGGTCGAGATGTCGGAGGCGAGAGCAGTGAGTTTCGAGTCGGTTCGGGAGACGAGGATAAGGTTGTAGCCCTTTGCTGCGAGGGCAAGAGCGAATTCCTTCCCGATGCCGTCGGATGCGCCGGTGATGAGAGCCCAGGAGCCTTCTGGTCCAAACTTTGAGAGCTAGGAAGAGTTTAGCAAGCATATTCGAGAATAGATAAAGCAGAGAGCTAGGAGATTAGGGAGGTCATATGTGAGACAACATACCGACTTGCCCGGTAGCACAAACAAGCTCAGCAACACTTGAACGAAGCTCAAGACTGGCTTCACCAGAGTAACTGCGCCTGCAAGGAGTACCGCAGCTACAATGCCCTGCCTAAGTGGGGATCCGTCGATGTGCACTCCGACCGACTCTTGCAGTCTCGCAATGGTCTCCATCGTGTATTCGTGTGAAAGAAGTGAAGCTGCTTCCCTGAACTGTTGATGGGCTTGGAAAGTTGTTGGCTGATGGGGAAGGTACGCTAAAGCGGACTCGGACTAGTTCAATGCCCAGAAACCTAAGCGAAGCATCGCACACTTTGCATCGAACTTCACGATCGGAACGACAACACCCACAGCCCGCAACCATGGCCACCGAGTTGACGTACGTATATTGCGGTAATTTTTAGGAAGCACCATACTAACTCTTTCACAGCGTCCAGAGCGAGGTATGCTGCCACGATCGCCGGGTTACGCAACGATTGTCCTCTAACTTCTGAACAGCGCGCTTACCAGAAGCAACCGCACATCTTCCACAACCATAAAGCCGGCGGACCGCGTGCTGCGAAGGGCTCGAGGACCAAGAGATGGTATAAGGATGTTGGTCTGGGCTTCCGCACCCCGAAGACCGCGATTGATGGTACATTTTTCCTGGTCCCGCTGGACACTTGCAGTAGGACTCTACTAATGAGCGCCTTCAGGATCCTACATCGACAAGAAATGCCCCTTCACTGGTCTCGTCTCCATCCGTGGACGTATCCTCACTGGCACGGTCGTCAGCACCAAGATGCACCGTACGTCCAACCCTTGCTCTTAGTTTTTCGCGATATGGGCCGGACAATCTGGAGAATCGAAATTCAAAGGTGGATTGACTTGCAGAAGGCTGATAATGGAATAGGTACCTTGATTATCCGCCGCGAGTACCTCCACTTCATCCCCAAGTACTCCCGTTACGAGAAGCGACACAAGAACCTCGCAGCCCACGTCTCTCCCGCTTTCCGTGTCGAGCCAGGTGACCAGGTTGTCGTTGGCCAGTGCCGACCGCTTTCCAAGACCGTCCGATTCAACGTCCTCCGTGTGCTTCCCCGAACCGGCAAGGCCGTGAAGCAGTTCACCAAGTTTTAAGCTAGCACGGATGCATGAGATGCATGGATATTGGGCTTGAGGTCTGGTGATGGGGAGAAATGGCTGCGGATGAGGTTCGGTCATACTCTGCATATGGGTTCGGGAATATGGAGTCCTACGGGCTGTGTATGTTTCACAGTTTCTACGATCAATGAAAGCCCTTGGCTGGCACAAAAAGCTGGCGAGGCAGGTTGAAAAGTACAATTGTTGTTCTGTCGAACAAGTAGCGGGTCAGGTCAGTTGGACAACCCGACTGGATTATCTTCGAGTAGGTGAAACCAGTACGAGTGATGTGTGACTTCTCACTCGATTTTATGCCTAACACCTTACCATGGCTCTACTTTCAAACCACTTGGCAATTATCACTACATTGTTATGCATAATGTCATTTCTACACATTCGATTCAGCCCAGGAAGTAACATGTTTATGCTACAGCATCGCAGCATTCAGGAACCCCAGACCTCTTTGTCATATTGTCTACTTGACTTTACTAAAACCACTAGCTGCCATTAATTATTGTATGTTCTGCCATCGCGCCTATGAGTATTCTATCATTGCCTTGATAGGATAATAGTGAATGCTGAGGAGGCTCAATGGCTCCAAGAAGGCTAGAACTAGCGTCCCGCATTGGTCGTGAGCTCGCTCGCTTCCAGAGCTCTGGGCAGGGGTGAACGCGTGCTCGACCTCGAAAGTTTAGAAACTCGAAACCCTTCACGCAGCGTTCTCCAAACTCAATTGAGAATCACACACTTACGCGAATACATAATGGCGTCCACGATCACGTCATACCTTCCACCCCATGAAGGCTGGCTACCAAAATGGCTGCTCTTCGTACGTTCTCGTACATTTCGCGCGCTGCAAAAGGACTCGCTGATGAACTGCCTCTAGGTCTCCATAGTCTCAATCGGAAACTCAATACAAGCATACACGACCCTGCACTACACTTACCGCGTCTACAACCCAAACCACCCACGCCTCCCACCCTCAATCTCGCACTCTACATCGCCCACCACAAAATCCTTACCCACCGACGTCCCGTCTCAAGTCACCGCGCTCTCAGCAAGGAAATTTGGCACCTGGACATTCCTGACGTCGCTAGTCAGGTTATATGCTGCGTACAATATCGACAACAAGAGCTTTTACACCCTAGCGATGTGGACGTATGGGATCGCATGGGTGCATTTCATGAGCGAGTGGTTTGTGTTCAAAACGGCGCGATGGGGGGCGCCGCTGGCGGGGCCGGTGGTGGTTGCGAATATGAGCCTGGTGTGGATGTGGCTGCAGTGGGGGTTCTATGTCAACAATTAGGGTTGAGGAGAACGGGTCAGGAAGACCTCTCGGAACGGGGGTGCAGATAGCGTTTTACGACTCCCGAAGTGCTGGAATCAGATGGACGATATTCCACTGAGTGGTCCTTGATGGAGGAAGCGCTCCTACAGAGTAATGCAACAGTATCTGTACCCCTACCCTGGGGCTGGATAAGTGTGGATACAGAGTGTGGGATATGGACCTGGGAAGGCTTCAGGACGTTCAGTGTGTTGGGAGACCTCGGTCAGGGTTTACTGAAGGAGCAATTGAGCGCGTGAGTTAGCATGGGTAAAGGGTGTTTCATGGATGGAGTCTATAGTAGGACTCGTAATGTTATAGCAGCATGGCGTAATGGGGAAAGGGCGGACGGGTTGCTACTTTAAGAGCGCTACGCGTCCGGAACGACCTATGGATGGTTAATATCGAGAGTTAGGCCACCTTGCACATATAGAAGGATGGATATGCCGAAGCGTAATGTCTATTTGAGGAGACCCAGTGGGTATGCGAGCCTCCAGTGCTCTCTTCCATGGTATCCTGACCGAACAAGATGCATGCTATTTACGATGTACAGAGAATTGAAACGGAGCTGCTGGAGTCCTTCACAGTCATAGTTTCCTCCGGTACAGTTCACCATCGCAGGCACGTAGCCTCTCGGCTGCCTGTTCTGGGGTGATATCGCGCTGAGGCTCTGCCATCATCTCGTACCCGACCTGGAACTTGCGGACTGTCGCACTGCGCAGCAGTGGAGGGTAGAAATGAATGTGAAAGTGGCTTGCTTCAATCTCCTCTTCAGTAGCATCGAGTGGTGCTTGATGAAGACCCATACCTGCAATCGTAAGCTAAGATTTAGTCTCGTGCACACAGGAGGACTTACTATATGGGAACTGGGTCTCGAAGAGGTTGTCATACCGCCTCGTGACCTCTGCAATCGTCTCTGCTAGATCCTTCCGCTCTTCATCGTCGAAGTCGACCAAAGTGCGCTTGTGCTGCTTGCTTACGATCATAACCTCGAAGGGCCACACTGCCCAGTATGGCACACCTGCCCAGAAATTCTTGTTCTCGAACACAGTCCTCTCCTTCTCTTTAGACTCGAGCTCCGCGTAGTCAACCAGCAGATGCGATCCATTGTGTTCTTGCTGGTACTTCTTCAGTTGCTCCAACTCGTGCTTTGGCTCTTCGGGCAGAGATGTGGTCGTCCATATTTGGCCGTGAGGATGAGGATTCGAGCAGCCCATAGTCGTGCCCTTGTTCTCAAAGATCTGCATGTACCGGTACTGGGCACTTGGCTTGACGAGATCTGTCTGATTCAAAGGTGGTATCGATATCGATCTGGCAAGTTGTGCTAGTGACGACTTGGGGCTCAGGTGCATAGTGTACAGGTTCGTCCAGGTCTCGATAATTGGTACAATTTGAGCAGGAGTCATATCAGCCAGGGTGAGGTGGTGAGATGGCGAGAATGTGATCACATAGCATTTGCCAGTGACGGCTTCTGCTTTGAGCAGCCGGGCAGCGAGACTGTCATCCTTGCGCTCGGGATGGTACCCTTCCTGCTCTTCCTTGACAGCGCTGTAGTCGTTCACGAACACAAACGTTCGCTCGAATTTGGGGTTCTTCTCGCCATTTGCTCGTGTGTTGCTTGGGCAGAGATAGCACTGTCACGTGTGAGCATTGATTTGGTGGGGTCAAGGTACTTTGGGTCGACATACTTCAGGGTCGTATTCTGGGAGCGTAGTTTTAGACGGAGATTCTTGGAGCCCTCTGTATCAAATTAGTCCATGCTCATTTATTTGTTCCTAAAATGCAAGTATTCTCACTGCCACGGTCGCTTGTTCCTGTGTGGTGAAACCAGCACCCAGCTCCCTCTCAGAAGATTGTACCGCCGATGCGAGATGTCGTTCAGAATTGGCTCTGATAGGGTTTGCTCTGACATGATGAAAGGCATAAATGCACACTGCGGACTGGAGCCGGAGACTTATATACTATCGTGCAGACAACTACCGTAAGGACTGCAGTGTTGCTGCATGGCGTCGCACTGCTTAATATATGAGGGCCTCTGCGTCACTCTCGGCTGGCAGGCACGACCCAAGTTCTGCTAGCCAGCGGGCACCTTCCCACTCTGAGTGTCCGATCCGCCGAGAACACCTGCAAGCTGTCACGGATTCTTGATAAGTTAACACGTTCCCGTTGAGCCTCATTAATACCTCTTCCTAGCTCCAATCGGCAGCTGCGAATTCGGCAATCTCTGGATTTTCGGAACCATGGCGGCAATGATGCCGAGCGCGTCGACTTCGTCGGAATCGCCATACGATCACGACGCGGTCGAGCGAGATCTCATCGACCCTGACGATGGTATGCGCGGCCTTTGCAAGGGCTCTCTACACATCCTCCACCGTATTAACGAGGTGTTTTAGCCACCCTGGATGACCTCGATGACCCTCTCCAGCCTACCTCAGACCGCGCGCCGCTCACAGGAAATATCGGGCAAGGAGGCAGCTCCAGAAATACGCAGTCGTACCTGACCAACACCATCGGAGGCGAAGACCGCCGCGCGCCCACGAACACGATCGATGAGACAGTATGGCAGACGGTGTCGCGAGACCTGTTCGCGATCTGGGAGAAGATGAAGCAGGTCCTGTACCCCAAGTACCTGCTAGGTGGCATGATGCAGCAGGGTGGAGGTATTGGAGCTGCGGAGCGAGGAGAGGCTGACGGGCTGGGAGGTGGTATCAGAGGCATTATGGGCAGGTGGCCGGACGCAGATGTCATCTTGCAAGGAGGCATGAGTGAGGGCTTGAGGGACTGGGACCTCTGGTATGTGAAGCGCCGAGCAACATACCTGAACGTGCACTCACAATTCACAGGGGGCCGCTCGTCTTCTGTCTGCTCCTCAGTCTGTTCCTCTCGAGAGGCGCAAAGGATGAGCAGAAGTCGCTTGTCTTCTCTGGCATCTTTGCCTTGGTCTGGATAGGAGAAGCTGTTGTCACCCTTCAGATCAAGCTCCTTGGAGGCAACGTGTAAGCTTCCTTGACCTCTGAATCTTCCACTCGCTAATGCTGGCAGGTCCTTCTTCCAATCCGTCTCCATCATCGGCTACACTCTGTTCCCGCTCGTTATCGCCTCGGTCCTCAGCGCAGTCAACCTCTACCCTATCGCTAGAATACCCGTCTACCTCGTGCTCGTCGCCTGGTCGCTAGCAGCAGGAGTCAGCATCATGGGCGGCTCAGGAGTGGTCAGGAATCGCGTTGGTATTGCAGTATACCCCTTGTTTGTGTTCTACATCGCTCTTGGCTGCATTTGCTTCATCAGCTAGCGCTGCTCTTTCCTGGGTGTATGCGATAGATGGCCGATTGGGTTCTTGGGATCACTGTACTCATATTAGGGCTCATGCATGGCATTCCAGCGTTTCGAAAGGGTTTCCTTTGAAGCTCCCAATCTGATTTTGACTTTGCGATCAGCTATATATTCTAGCACTGGGAGATAAGACTTGTGTCTGTGCCTTGATCATTTTGTCTCGTGCGCTATCAGGCCTCAAGCTTTCGTAGAATCCGTTTGGTGCAATATCACATCCAATCTTTTAAGTCTCGAGTGCCTACAACGTTGCAATCTTGAGAAGCCCTACGACGTTCGAGGCCGGTGAACGAAAGGATTGTGTGTAGCGGCACAAATGGTGGGGAACGGCTAAACAACCTTCGTCATTGGCGGTGCGGGCGACAACACACATCAACTCGACCACCTCAGGCGCCAACGGTATCCCTCCACACCCATTCAGCAGACCGAACGCGCCCAGCTTGCATCCTCTCCGCGCCGACGCGTTTCCGGACAGCGTGTCGAAACTCATATCCCTCTTCCGCAGCATTGGCGGGGACAGCGACGGTCTAGGTCGGCAGGGCTACGGCACGCCCACAAAGCAGTCGCCCGCTTGGACCTCGATCTGCTTTACGGAAACAAAACACTCGCACGCACCTCCGAAGCTCTCGCAGCAACGCCTACGTTCTCTCCTGGTACGCATCTACGCACGCAAGGACACCACGACCAGAGAGCGAGCCCCACACGAGGGAGCCGGAGCCAGAGGCCCATCCGCCGAGCCTCATCTCGAACGAAACATCCCGACAGCCACCGTCACCTCGAAGTACGCTCAGACTTCACGGCGGGCTAAACACCCAGCTCCAGTTCTCACCGTGCTTGGGAACTCGAAAGTCCCCGTCGCGCCAATTGCACACGCCGGACTCACGCTCGAATCCTCGTATTACGCAATAGACATCTTTCTCACCAGCTCTCTCGCACCGCCGATTCTGCACGTCTGCTACACCGATGACGCGCTCGCCAGAGCGGCATGAGCCGCTCCCGACCCCCTCCAACGGAACCGCCACGGCAGTCGACCCTCCTGTGACATCGAAAGCCGTCGTGCCCCCGTCACCAACGCAGAGCGATAAGAGCAGCGAGAGTGAAGGAAGGCCTGTGAGGGAGAAGCTGAAAGAGACGAGGATCGATGCCCACACTTCATCCGAGCTGCCAAGCTCCGACCTGCCCATGGACGATGCGAGGAACGGCGCTGATCATGCTGGTTCCCACTCAGGAGACCAGAGCATATCCGGGTCTGATAGCGAACGGGGTCGCTTACGGCGTAAAAGAAGTCGTGAGAGGTTCGAGGCGGATGATGGGCAAGGTAAGTTCTTGGTATTTTCTACGATTGAAGAGCATTATATCGTCGAAACGCCACACAAGTGGGCTTCATGCTGTTTCTGATCCACGATGTCTTATGAACTCTGCTGACTACCCTTACCCTGACAGACAAGAAAAAAGAGCACGAGCGACATGTCCGCAAGAAATCAAGAGACGTGACAAGTCCAAAGCCAGATGACGCCCCTACCTCGCCAAAACCCGCAAAGGACGCCGTAGAACCCATTGACGAGGATGATGCAGATCAGACAATGCATTCAGTGGAAGGGTCCGAGCCATCTCAACCCCAAGCTCCAAAGCCAGATCAGCCATCTACTCCTGAAGCTACAATGATAGACGAAAATGCAGCTAATGTTGTCAGCCCCAAGAATAAGCGCACTCGTGACCAAGCGGACATTGGGGAAGCTGCTGCACTGAATGCGGTTGCAGACAAGGAGGCCGAGGCAGTGACTAAGGTAGAAGAACCAAACCCCAAACGGCCGCGAGATAAGAGCGAATTACAGCCCACGCCAGACAAGGAGGCTAGTGAGACGAAGGTGAGTACCCTTCCTGTATGTTGAGCTACCACAAACTGACATCCACATTAGGTTCCACCGGGCAGCGGTTTTGCAAATACTTCGGCGGCTTCACCTTTCGCTACTTTAGCCAAATCACCATCCCCTCAAATCGCAGCAAGAAAGCCAACTCCGGAGCTGCCACAAACGTCTAATGATAAATTCAAATCGTCTGGTTTCAGCAGCTTCACATCTACCGCATCTCCTTTTGGTGGGCTAGCCAAACCCTCTTCCAGTTCACCGTTTGCAACAGGAGGCAGCGCTAAACTGACAAGTTTCGCATCGTCGGCCCCTACTTCGAAGCCAACCGGATTCGCAAGCCTCTCAGATGGTGTAAGCAAGTCAGTCTTTGGCGGTGGCTCTACCACTATACTGGGCGGCTCGTCTGGCTTCGGCGGCACCTTAGGATCTGGGAGCGGTTTTGGTAGCTTGGGAAGCACTAAGCCTGGAAATTTTGCTGCTCCTGGCGTAACTGGCATTACCGGCCTGAGTTCAAAACCAGCACAACCATTTGGCGCTGCAGCGAACAATGATTCAGATTCAGAAGAGGCGGATGGAGATGATGAAGACACTCAAGGAGATGACAATGGCAGCGAAGATCGGCAGGATAGGCGATTTAAGGCCATAGAGGGTAAGCAAGCTGCATCATGTGCGCAAGACGTCCACTGACACTCTCCAGTGGAAACTGGTGAGGAACACGAAGACGTTGTGTGGGTTGGAAGAGCCAAGCTCTTTACCCTGGATCGTGAGAAGAAACAGTGGCAGGAACGCGGCGTTGGTCCTTTCAAGTTCAACATCACGAAGGCGGAACCAAAGAAAGCTCGATTCATTATTCGTGCGGACGGAACGCATCGACTGTTGTTGAACGCCGCGGTCACCAAGGATATGCTCTTCGGCGATCCAGCAGGAAAAGTACCTACGGATGGCAAAGCTTCATTCAGCGCTCCTGCAGCCGATGGCAGGGGCGTTGATATGCACATACTTAGGGTTAGTCATCCCACACTTTTTCTTCTTGGGTCTAACACTTGTACTAATTGAGCTTACAGATGAGAACTGAAAACGCACAAAAATTGTATGACGCGGTCCAGGCCTACAAGTATTCCGTATGATCATTTCACATCGATCGTTGGCTCTTCATTATTTCGGATCTTCTTCATGGACGTACAGCGTATTGGATTGAACGAGTTTCCTGGAGGCAGCTACCGCACGTCTGGACAGCTGACATTCTCTATATCCCCAACCCCCCATTCTTTCCTTTGTCGACTATCTTTTGGACCTGCCATCGCTAGGACTGGCGCATTTCAGCGACACAGCGAAGATCACGGCATAGACTTCTTGACGATTGATGATTTTTGCATGGTAGGAGTGAAGGAATAGGAAAAGGAGGGCATGGTTTGCGGCTTGATAGCATTGGAGCTTGGGCATGGGCAGCAGGCATGGGCATTGGTATGAGCAATACGTTCTGGATGGATGGGTGACCGTCATATACACAGTGGATAAACAGTGTGCTGGCTTGAGGATAACGTATGTAATGGTACCCCACAAGTGTGCATTTGTGATTAATTTCTCGTATGCAGTGTACTAAGAATAGAGTCGTACATCCTGAGCTCTACTCGACCCTGCTCCCGATAGCGGTTTCGATCCATCCGGACGTAGTACTTAGAAGCCCCTTCCGTCAGTACAGTGTGTAAATGACACCCGGCCTCCCTTGATTAAGGGCTGTGGAAGCACTGCTGCTGAGCTCGTAGTTACGGTGAACCTCCATATGTAAATCAGGCTGTTGTGGTTCGAAGTACGAGACTCGCTCCAACAGATACACTCCTCGATTTCCTAGATTTGCTTGCTTCAGCTCCCGTCGAACGGTGAAGTTGAAGATCATGACACACAGTCCTAGGGCGGTCCAGTTACAAAACTACACTGTATCTCGACATCTACATATCAGTCTCAAAACCATTTGGTTTTATCTTCATCACTCGGCTCCGCTCTCGACGTCCTCAAACTGCCGATCTGGATACTTGACGAAACAGTGATAGTTCTCTTCCCCATTTGGCGTCGGGTTCGAGCCGGAAGCAGTATTCGGCGTTTCCTCAGCGGATTCGAAACGCTCTTCTTCCGCATCTGGTGTGTCGTTGATTTCGGGTAGGGAGTCTTCGAAAGGGCTCGAGCTCGAAACCTGGGATTCCGGTCGAGATACTTCGGTGGCGATCGGGTGATTGAGGCTCAGGTTTTACAAGGCCAGCAGGGATCTCAGTGGATGGGGCGCATTTCGTCGTCCCAAGTCGAGAAGCGTGCTGGTATTGAGATTCGTTGAAGGACGGGCTGTTTAGCTCCTGAGCTACTACTGCTGCTGCAGCCTCTACGGCTGTCGACGCAGCGGCTGAACTCATTGCAACGTATGCGACAGCTGCGTCGATAGCGTCGTCGTCATCCTCGAGCTTGAGCTCGACGTCTTCGCTATCCAGGACTTCGGTCGTGCGACCATGCGTTTCGCGATGTTGGTCAAGCTCAGGTGAGCCTTCTACCTCACCATATGCAAGTGAGTCCATATAGGGATGTCTGTCCGTCTTCTTCGGATAAGGGTTCACTCCAGGGTGCGCAGATCGGACATGCCGAAGGAAGTTCGGGACATGATTGAAACCTTGCTTGCTGCGTGTGCATTCCTTCACGGGGCAATACTCAAGATTGTCTCCCGTGTTGAAAGTTTTGTTATTTGTAGAGACGGCGAGTGCACCTTGTAGGAAGCCCTTGCTCTTATCCGTGGGTGTTCCGTCATCGCGACGATGCACACCCAGAGGCTGGCCGTTTATAGTACATTTTCTGCCGCCAAGACGGCATTCGCCACAAACCACTTGCATCCCCTGAGTGCTCTTCACATCTGGATGGTAAATACGGCACTTCAGCGCATATTTGGCGCAACGGTCGCATACAATAGGTGAAGGGGTACCATAAATGCCATGGATCAGGCGAGCGTGAGCGACTTGACCACGATACTTCAAGCTGATCTGAGCCCAATGATCTTTGTGACCATACTGCCCATTTGGTGCGTTTGAAGCCGAATAGGCCTGAAAATCAAGAGCATGCTGTTCGCTCGTGTCGCTCCGTGGGAGAGGAGGGAAGCGATGGGGCGGTTGGTCGACAATCTCGTTAGACTCATTTTCGTCTGCATCACTGCCACTCATGATAAAGTTGCTTTCTCCTGATTCAGATGCAGATGAGGAAACATCCATCACTTTCCGGCGCTTTCGTGCCGGTGCCAGTCCTTGTCGAGATTGGGGTATTGGACGGCGACGGCTCGCCGCAGGCATGCCCACATCGTGTGCTACGGTCCGGGCAGTAGATTGCGTCGTGAAGGATGCATCGGTATGAATGATGGTAGATGACGCGGTGCTTGAAGTTCCATATCGAATCCTGGGAGTGCCCTGTCGTTCGAAATGCGCGAACACGTGCAACTTGCCAGCTCTTACACAGCTCTCATCAAAGTACGCCCCACAGTTCCAAAGGAATTGAAGAGCCTTTCCTTCGCATTGGCCGTCCTCGAAGTGGAAATGTGCATCCTATTGCTTTGGGTCTTTTTCACATACGCCATATGCTAGCGTTTCTAGTTGCTATAGATGTGAGCTTGATGCTGTCAAAAGGAGAGCGGATAACGCACAGTATAAGTTTGAACAAGCTTTCCTGGAATCCAGCCACTAATGGCATCCGTCTGAAACTCCCGGAGAAGGACATTCGGTAGCGCCATGCTTGGGTACAATGCACCGTATGTGGGTCGTGATGGATGGTGATGATTCTAGTTGGGAAGGCGCGAGTTCGTGTTGGGGTTAACCAATCAGCGCACGGTTGTGCGCGCACAGGCCTCTAATGGTAACCTTGGAGCTGTCGCCCAATGTCACATGTGTCTGCTGACGTTGTAGAAGGCTCTTTGAACTACAGTGGATCCAGGGTTTTGAAGACCAGTGAAAATGGCTAGGTCGGCGTCAATTGGATCCATGTACGGAGGTAGAAACCGCGCGCCACATCGCGTCCCCACGTGTTTTGGCGTTTTGAGGCGTTCATGCGTGCAAAGAAAGACTTTGAACAATCTTTGCAATGGATTGGAGCAATACAGCGTTACGGTTGTACGGCTCTGACTATGTTGCAGAATGAGCCAGGTGCAAGTCAGTCTCTCTAATCTTCTTTTTGCCTTATTGATCAGCCGCTCATCATTCCTCAAGTGTCAACAGTCAATTGGCTGAGTACAATGGGATAGAGTCTACAGCTCTTTCTATGGTTAGAAACGATAGAAACCATAGAAAGACTAGGCTCCGATCTAGGCAGCCAATTACTCGAATTCCCGTGTGAATGATTCGCTGCATAGCTGAAGCAAGAGGTAGCGGAGGCCGCCCGCTTATCGATTAAGCTCTACAAAGTTTCTCAGCCACTGTTCTGCTCTCTCTCCCCGCAATTCCCCACCACGCACGCAACTGCACATTCAACAACCACAAGGACGGTCAACAATCTGCACATATTTAGGAGACATGGACGATGCTCCAGAGCACATTCAATTTCCTTTTGCGGCAAATGTCAGCAGGCCGCGCACTCGCCGGGCTACAGCTTTCGAAGCTGGACATGAAGTTCCGGACAAGCAGAGTGATGCCACGGATAAGCAGCGGGCGCCGAACACCACGTTTTTCCGATTCCTCGATCTGCCAGCTGGTAATTTCTTCGTTTTATCCTACTGAGGTCCTTCAGGCTGGCTAATTAGCTGTAGAGCTGCAGAACCGGATCTACGAGATCGCTGCTGGGGACGCTGCACGAACCTGGCCACTCCGTCTCGAACCCACCCTCCCCCTCAAGCCTACCCGACGAACCCGAGGAAGCGCGAAGACTTCAACCCGAAGGCCTCCTCTTACCTACCCGTACCTAGGCTTGACACAGACTTGTGCGAAGATTCGATCCGATTTCCGTGGCTGGTGGATGGAAGGCCACCGTATACGGCTAGGCGAGATCGAGCGATACATGTCCGTATTCTGGCGCCACCCTCCTCGAAAAGACCGTCATCGCTTCGAAGCATACTTTAACCGCGCCGGGAACTTGAGGATCCAAGTCCTAGAAGCCGACCTCGCAAAGGCCAACCTACTGAGCCTCGTCAAGCTGAAGATCAAGCTGCCCAACTACAACATTACCTTCGAGCCGAGTCCTCTTACCCCCGCAGAACAGATCGAAGGTCTGAATCAGTTCATCAACAACAAACATCCACAATGGCGCAAGTGGATCCGAGCGAATGCGATTACCTCTGTAAGGCCTGTCACGGGCGGTAATACTCCCCGGATATACCTGGTGTTTTCCCTAAAGTATGCTCAAGATTGGATGCGGCCGACTTTATACCATCGGGTACCCGAAGGTTTCCTTGAATCCGCTGGTCTCGACACTATGACTTACTGGTCCTTTGGCTTTGGTGTCAAGTACGATTGAGGTGGATAGGTGGCATGGTTGAACGAGGCATTGGATATGTGAGCTTGCAGGGTTGGTGTGTTGTCTGTGGTCTGATTATTCGGATGTTTGGTCCGTCTGTCCGACATAGGAAATGAATGTTTTGGAGTGCTGAAAACTAGGGGAGCTGTCAGACATGATGTGTGATTCGGATTGAAGGAGTTCTTGGGATTGATACCCGACTGGGGAATTGGTGTTCCGGATCTCAACTTTGCCTCACTTGAGGTAGTATTATGCTCCTATGGGCTTGGTCCATATTAGATTTAGAGATAACATATCTGTCTTACCTTACGATGATACCGGCCTTCACTCGCCCATCAAGATCTCAGGTGTTTGCGCATGAAGCCGGGCCGCCGACTTCCAAGAATGTTGTTTCATACATGTCAATAGCTAACGGCTGGGAGAGGTATATCATGCTGATGTACAGTGTCTGGCCACCTCGGAGTGCCCCCTTGTAAGGATCAACAACAAGATCTTTACTACGTAAGTAAAGATATGAGCTAATCGCTGCTTATAAAGGTTTAAAAGATACGCGTTTTTGTGGCTTACACTAGCAAGGAGGCACTCCGAGGTGGCCAGACACTGTAGAACCTACCAACCACGCTACCGGTGATGTCGATCTCGGCTGGTAGAATTTCTCTGCCTCATGTAAACCAGCCTCAACATGCGGAGGTTGGAAAGTAGCTCTAGGCTTTTCGATCGACGTTTGCAATCAGCAATCATTACCAGCCTCATGTGCCGTGATCACCCCTTTTTACCCTTGGCATTTGAACCATCGCTAGGCCCACTCCAGCTTAGCGAAAGGAGTCTTCTTCCAACCTCACCACTCTCGACCTTCCCACCCTAGCCTGAAACGTGCCCCTCAACGCCTCTCATCGCCAACGATTCCACATCCAATCGCACGTTCGGAGAGGCGCTCTCACCCCTCTTCATTTCATCTGCATGTCTCAGCCGTCTGCTGACGTCGATAACGCCGGCGGCGCTCCACAGCGGGCACGAGGCTTGATCCTGCAGCAACTCTCTCTAAGACATATCATACGTGGATGGAACACAGCGAATAGAGTATCAAATTACATTATCGTGAGCTATTACTCTACGTGCTGGTACTGACGGGCGTACTAACGGGCAACGTCACCGGCATTGCCGTTGAGCTGGTAGGCCCAGTAGTCGTCGTTCCCCCACCACCACCCGTCTTCTTCTGTACCGTGGCCTGGACCACTTGGCCTGCTGTATTGAAGACAATATCGACCAATGCGCTCAAAGCTCCATATGAGAACGTCTTCTGGACGAGACCGTTTCCTAGCTGTACGAGGTCCCCCACCTGGGTCATGTTCTGCTGGTAATTTCCAACGATACTTGACAGTCCGCCAGTGGCTCCGCCGGCCACCTCTTGTACGATGTTTCCAAGATTGTCGATCAGAAAGTTGAGCGTTGTGCCACCTTGGGTGATCGAGCCCAGAAGACCGTCAACCGCGCCGATAACCTCGCCAACGAGACTAGTAACGTTGTTGATCAGGCCAAGGAGGAGGGGGTTGAGGTCGAGCGATTCGAAGACGCGTTCCACGATGTCGACTAGGTGACCCAGGCGGACAATGAGTTCGAGATTTACGTCTACGTCTGCGATTGTGACGTTGATTTTCTGAACTGAGACCTGGACTCCAGCGTTGACTGTGACAAGGCCTGCAACCTTGGCATTGAGATTGATATCCGCTTGCAGCTGTTCAACATCCAATTCAATGCGACCGACATGGAGCTCCGGAACGTTTAGATAGACATCAGGTGGGGTAGATGATGTTTCGACGCTGGGAGGAGCAGTGGACGAGCTGCTTCCTACTGGTGGTGGTGTTGTCGTACTACCAGTCGCAGGAGGTGTCGAGGTCGATACGGACGCTGGACGCGCAGATGTCGCCGAAGATGTCGAAGTTCGCCTTGATTGCGCAAATACTTGCGACGAAAAGGTGAAGAAGAAAAGTACGCTGATAAGAAGCATGCGGATAGAAAGGAGAGACGGCATGTTTGCGACTTCGACGTAGACAACAGCAACAGCAAAGCTGGATTGAGAGAGCGTAACGAAAGTGGACAGGTGAAGACCAGGAAAATAAGGCCCAGCTAACTTTTAAGACGCCGTTGCTCGAACATGGGGATCGTGTTTCTCATGCACCAATTTCGGGTAAATGATCAATGCGGCCGAGACCAGGGGTAAGCTCCAAGGCCCATGCATCTCTCGTCCAGGGTGTATTTTTTGAAACAGGGTTAGCGCATCGAATTCTTGTTTTTCTGGAAGCAGGTTGATGGTAATTGGTCTCCTTAATTTGTTTTCTCAAGTCATTCCGGACGGTGTACACTTGGGATTTTTAGCTTATCATGCATCCATGCGAACCATCGCGCCGAGAACCTTTTGTCAACGGCGTTCCCCCGCATGCTGCGTTTTGGCTCCCAGCTCACGTCAAGCTCTTTCTGACCTTCCTCTCTCTTGTTTGTAGCTTCGTCGAGCTGCGTCCACTCTCTTTCGTCGTCACGTTCTGTCAAATTCAAGATGGCACGATCAATATTATCTGTCATCCTTCTACTCCTTCTGCCTCTGATATCCTTCGCTCAAATAACCGATGACGACGGCTACACTGGTTACAAACTCGATATTCGCCAAGATGGTGACCCGCTCGCCGTGCTCTACGAAACAGAGAACACGGCAAACAATGTCTCCGCTTCGGTCCCAGAGCCCGACGTCTTCCTGAATGCTTCAGTTCACATCGGCGAGATCCACATCGAGGTCCAAAACTTGACCGCGAAAATCAACCTCGACGCTCAGGTTCTACAATTACTCTCCTTCAACGCAGGTGTCGACGTCAGCATCGACCGCGTCAACCTTCTCATCCAGAACGTTACGGCGAAAGTCCTGCTCGAGGCGCGGTTATCAAATTTGGTGCTGATGATCAACGATACACTGAGCTCTATCGATCTGAACCCTATCATCGCCGAACTCGGCAATGGCCTCGGAACGATCATCAACCAGACCGGAAACTTGATCGGCGACCTGACAGACGACACATCCGTGTCAAAGAGGAGTCTCGACCTCATGCAAATGGAGCTCGAGAACAACATTCTCTATTCCATCAACGACTACTCAGGCAACACGCACACCAATCGCATCTTAGCACAGAACGGCGACATCGTCGAGCAGAAACTTGACAACAACGGGAGAATTTCGGGCCAGACTACGGTGGGGAGCTATGATCGCGACATGCGGTTCAATGGGTTCAATCAGAGCGTAACGTTCCATGGACAGGAAGTCTGGGAAGCGGAGTATGTTTACGAACCATTCGCTGGTCTCATGGCCATCAGTGGCATCTTCTTCGACAAGTCGAGTGGAAAGGTTGTTGGCGCACAGTTGATCGCTGAGGCGAGAGGTGGAGGCTCAAGTTCGATTGGCGCAACGGAGGAGCTGAAGCAGTAGTCCGCCTACAGTCTAGAAGGTCATTAATGCCTACACATAATGAATGAAGTAATACCCAACATAACGCAACATCAACTACTCCATTCTCAAGCCACCTTTGCGCATATGCTGTGCACGCGAAGCCATTTCAATTCTCCCATCTTACGCGAGATGGCAAATCCTTCAGGCGAGCAGAACGCGGGAGATGAACGCGCGATCGTTCATAGGGCGTGACAGATAAGGTGTAGTCTAGGGGGATGTGCCGCAAGGATCATTACCCGGGTTGGCCCCAACTTCAAGTGCCGGGGATCTGCCAACTTTGTTCGTTCGCGAAGAACGTGCGTCGACGCGCACGTGGGGTTTTCGCGCTCGTGCTGACCTCGGTTTCGAAGCGAGGACACGTTTAGAGACTGAACACCACCTTTTGGGATATTCGCTGACGCTAAATTCGCTCACAAGCATTAGTTTGGGGTGTCGAAAACTGTACGTAAACAAGAAGATCTTCAAAGTCTCGTCTTTCACAGTCTGGGAACGGCAGGGAAGTATGGCTTAGTATTTATTCTAACAAGAACTTTATGGATTAGAGCTGTTGCTCAGTCAAGAGCATTGCAAGAGGATGCATGCGAATCTCGACAGTCTTTCTGGACGCGATCACGATTGATCATCTCCTTGGTATCTTTCCTTTCTGCCTAGGGAAGTTAAGCTGTCTGCAGAAACTGATGAGCGACAAAAACCGGCCGGCAAGCCGACAACAGAGATTTCGGACTAGTACTGCCAGACCAGAGATGTCCCGATTGCCGGAATATCGTCCACGCCCGAAGAGGTCGGCAGCTTTTCCTATCTGGGAGCGGACACAGTGCCCACCAAAATCGAGTGTGCAATCCAGTGGCGAAGGAGCACCCACATAACCCTGCCTCACTCAAAGCCAAGATCCAAGGGATCAAGTAGCCTCTATCAACAATCAGAACGGTGCTTGGGTTGGTATTCAGGGACTGACTTGAAAGAGAAATCTAATGTTGCATGAATCTAACTGTTCTATCGTACACCTGTCTATACATTTGCGCCCATCTAGCCAATGGTCATGACCCCAGTAAGTCCTGTTATGTTTGCCTTCGCCGGATCAGAATACTTAGGGCGACACCTCGTAATCACCTGATCTACGCCGCCACATGTCAGCGTGTACCGCTGACAAGACATCTCTGGTTGGAACCAGACTGTTGAGCACGGTTAGCAGACTTCCGAAACAAGAAAGAACCATGGCACTTACGATTGTAGTACGGGCCTGGCAGCACTGGGTAGGTCAATGTTGAAGTCGTGGTGACGGTGGTCCCACTCGAATCCGAGAAGCTATTACCCAACGCTACCGACTGATCATGGCTCCATCCATGTTCATAATTGAAAGTTGGGCCGCCTACGCCTTCAATCATCGTCATCCATCCGACCGAAATCGAATTCGACTGGCCATCTGTCGTGGTATCCGTGTGAGATTGCTCGTTTGTCAAAGTGTCGGAGGCGGAATAGGAACTTAGAGCCGATATGTCGCAGACTTCGCCGGTGTTGCAGGAGAGCTGTTGCCCGTTGATATAGACAGGGCCGGCCTTGGTAAATACATCGCCTGTGGGCTTGGGTTCGGTGCACTAAACGACAGTATCAAACAGTGTCAGGTGAGATGATGGGAAATTTGACATACAGTATAAGCAGGAGGCGCAGGAGGCGGCGGTGGGTCGCACTCGCCTATAAAGCAACGAGCCTCAAGTAGCGAGCGAGAGAATACTCCCTTTAGCTTCTCGAGCGGGCCCGATGTCTCCACGTTGACCACATCGCGCTTAGCGTAGCTGGGACCATCTAGCACATCGCGCATTATCCTACTCGGCGGCGCTGACAAGTCGCGCTTCTGTTGACTTGAGATGGCGCCAGCACTTCCACAATCGCCAGATCCACAACAGAATTTGACATCGACACCCCGAGAACTGACATGCGCAAAGTAGCAGGAGGCGTGGGCAACAGACGAAATCACATTGCCAGTAACTCCGGGGATGACGCTACCATTGTCGACAATGAACGGCTCAACGATAAGAACCCGACAGCCGTCACCGGGTTGGGGAATGTCCTGTAGCAAGGTCTTAAAACAAGAGCAAGTGTATTCGGGAGAAGTGCTACTCACCCACCACACATTCCAACCACTACCACCATTAGGGTCTGCTGCACTCGACAAACTGACCAGCTTGAAATCTGCGGGCGTATTCCAAGGAGTTGCGGTGATGGCTTGCTTGGCGTCACAACCGCCGCAGCCATGATGTTCAGGTGTACCGGAGCCCGAAGCGCACGGAGTGATGACCAAATCATCTGCAAATGCCCCAGGGATCAAAGACATCAAGGCAGCAGTAGCAAATACTGCAGAGACATCCCTGCCCAACATGTTGCGGAAAGAGATTGGGAAGCGTTCTCAGGGAAAGAAAAGAGAAGCTAAACAAGGCTTGGAGTAAAGTTTGAGTGAAAGATGAATGAAAAAGTTGAAAAGAGTCGAATGAGGTCTTGAATGACTTGTTGGAGAACGCCACCTGTAGAAAAGAACTTGGATAATATTGCACCGAAGATGCGAATCGAGCGGCTTTTATATCTCCAATTCGATTGTTCTACAGCCAAATGCTACGTGTACGGCCCCATGATGAAGAGTTCAGACGGGGTTCTGGCATCCTTGTGTATGCTGCGGTCGATGGAGTAGGAGCTAGATTCAACCCTCGTTCCATCCTTGATTACTCGAAGGATTTTGGATGCGTCCATCGTCACTTTTCGGCCCCAACTAGTCTTGGGGTCGAGTTCTCAACTTGACACCTTTGAGCTTTCGCGGGCAGAAGCAACAATCATCGAAAGATCAAAGGTGTCAAGTTGAGAACTCGACCCTTTTGAGGGGTATAAGAATGGCTTTCTTCTGCCTCATCAGCAGTCCTCATCCACTCAAGCACAACATCAATTCAGCACATCTACCAACTCAACATTCTCAGTCTCAGACCAATTTTCACACATCTTTCAAAACTCCAACCTACAATGTCTACTTCAAAAATCTTCTTCGCTGTTCTTCTTAGTGCAGCCAATCTGGTTGCTGCTGCACCCACCGATAACAATGCTGCCGTCGCAAACTCCCTCGAGAAGCGCGTCGACCCTACATTTAGCAAATCAAGCAAGTGTTTGCTCGACATGTACCCTAAGCTCGGACAGAAGGCCGCCATGTCTAACATGATGTTCCTTCGTGGCGACCTTGATGAAGTCCCGGAACAATCGGTCTATGTCATGCAAGGCACTACAACAATGGTCTCCTGCCAGGGCCAGGCTGGTGTTTACCTGAGCGTCCCGGCAGACTCGCGAGGCAACAACAACAAGTTGCCATTCGAGAATTCCGACTTGAGCAAAAACATCGACACCGCGTACTGGGACTGCTTTGGTGGAAAGCCTGCAGATGACGACTCCTCCATCTGGGCCTTCCAGACTTTCCAGACAGGGTATGATGTGTTGGTCCATGGCAACGCCAACTGCGACGGCTTCAAGCAGCCATCTTAGGTCGAAGGAGTTGCACGTTATCTACTGTGTTATTAGTTGTTCCATTGTCTTGCGTTGGGCTTGTCTTTTCTAGTTTTTTGTGTCAGAATAGCTTGTACTTTTGCCGAATAGATCTCTTTGCAATGCATATCAATGTTATCGTCACCTTCTAATTGCTGTTCCAATTTTGTCCCTTTTGTCCTTCTATCAACCATAGATCGTCGTTACAATGAGAATTACGAGTTCGGATCGAGGTAAGATTTGGTGGTATCCAGCCATGAACATCTCAGTTACGTCGGATTTTGCTGGTTCTCTCGAGTGCACATGTGCAAGTCCAACATGTAATGATGGAAGCTGCTGTTTGGTACCGTACTTCCCGTCCAGACAAGCACGGGCTGCATCAAAAATCGCTTCATCGTTCTCTCATAAGACACTTGGTAAAACTTAACCTTATCGAGCGGCTCTGCCTTGTAGACGCACATCATCGTTCGTTTCTTCTAATTTCCAATTTCAAAGTGACCAGCAATTTCGTGAAGAGAAGCTGCGTAATCGCCGTGGTCCCAATCGTTCCGCTCCGTTTCCTCAAGGCATCTAATCAATTAGGAATAAGCTGAACACGTCGAGTACAGATCTCCATTTCTGGGACCTAGAGGAATGATGCTACGGAGTGTCGTATAGCTCGTTTGAGTAACTCACGTTGACTCGCCAAGCTTTGTTTGCTCATTTGGGGTCGTATAGCTCGTCAAAATAAGCGCTAGTAAGCGGATTCGCAAGAATTGGTGGAAACGTTGCAACAAGAACAAGATGAGGTAAGAAAATGTATACAATTGTACAGCAAGCCCAAGGATGAAACGGAAGCTAGATGTGATGTTGGGTCATATTAGGTGAGCAAGGATGCGGCGGTACCCTTTAGCATCCCACCTAAGCTGGTCTCGCCCCAAACACTCGCCACAGCCTCGAATGGGAACGGTTCCTGCATACAGTAGCGCAGGAACAAAAGTGACAGATCTCTCGGGATCTTGGGGGTGCTTAGTTGTTTTAAGGCATGTAAAAGGTGTCCAAGCTTACATTCCTAGCGGGGAAATCTTGTCAACGTGTTCGAGGATTCGGAAAGATCGCCAGGAACAGGAACGAGAACCGAGTCGTTGCGCACTTATCGTTACCGTGGAAAAATGTTTGAGTTATTCTTGTGGAGTCGCTAAGCTTTGTCTGTTCATTGGGCGTAATCAAGTCCACATCAATGACGTCGCGGTTTACAATACGCAACGGGTCCTCTTCCTTGGATCACTATTGAAACGTATATTTATCATGCCTAGCTGCTTTTGTCTTCGACTATTTTCTTCGATTACACTTAACCTAGAAGGCCTTGTTCGGCTTGCTCTAGCTAGCATAGGGCCCGCATTTGCCTTTTTAGAAGGATTCCGACACTCGTGTATGTTGTACTACCGAGGACCGAGCGCGGCCGCAGCATAGAACAACACGGAAGGATTCACTGTTGACAGAAGCTTTCCGTAGAAAAGTTATGGTGCAAGGCCCCCAAATCCTTTAGTGACCCCTTTGGTAATTCCATCTAAACACACGTAGCCTCCATCTACACTTGATCGAGCTAATGGAACATTCCTTTCGGTATTGTTAGATTGCGGTAGTTTCAGATCTATCCTAGGGACATATGGAGATCTGTTCAGAGGCGAGAGGGACCGGAAGCTGAAGGTTAAAAAGCTGATGGATGTTTCCCTTGTCAGCCTCATCCAGGGCAATGATTCTTTGAATTTAATTTTTTTTGGTTACAAAGCCATCTTCCACGCTCCTACAGTCTTACTGTCAACGATCTAAAATCCTCGGTCGTAATTCTTGTAGAGCTTCGCTCCCCCAATAGAGAATGGAGTAGATGCTAGAGCACTTCAAGACGGATTGATCGGCCTATCCACTGTCGGAAGAAGCCCCAGGATGCCCTCTCAAGATTCTAAACTCTTCCCTCGTTCTCCAGTCGGTCTAAGTTATAGCACCACTAACGAGCATGGCGTAAAGGTTATTGTCAATAACGCTATCGAGCTTGCAGACCCACCCGTTGGTCTAAATGTGCCCACTACTTAGCTTATGATGTCGTAGGCTGAGACGGGGAGCAAAGCCCACCTGGGCACGCTTGTGTGTGGAAATTCGACGATCTCGAGGACCCGGAGACACAGAAAGGGTATTGAGGCTACCTTCCCGGCGTGAAAGGCCACCGGTTCCAGAGAGCTCAACGTGATCGCGGATATGGATGGGTGTATTCGAGATGCAGGCTTTGATTCGAAGCGGCAATATGAAAGGGCTAGGAAGTAGAGTGAGGATCGTTGAATGAAAACCTGTGATCGAGTACACGATTATCGCTCGACGTGTAATTGAAAACTCGTACCTACTGATGCTATCATTGTATGGAAACTGTAGCTATTCCTACATCTATTAGGCGAAGGCTTGCGGCGATTATTTGGTGATGCTAGATGCAAATCTATGCCCTCGTAATGATGCCGAAGAGGATGTCGTTGTGACCTTTCTATGAGATGCGATGTGGATGATGCACGTGGTCGTAACGCTTGACGACTCGGCAGACTCGATCTGTCAATCCAAACAACACTGTCAAGGTGCGATCGCGCTGGCTTTTGTTGTCTAGACCATCCACGTTGACTACATCTCCAAGGCCACATGAAGCCATTTGTAGAAGTCTAGATTTCATCGTGTCAGTCTGGCAATCTTTCGCGATAGATCCGCTATGTTGTCCTCGACACCAGCGAGTTGGTCGTGAAGTCGTCTTCCATTTGTCTGCGCCCGCTCAAAGAAGTCACGAGCTTTCTGAATCTCCCTGCGACTGTCTGAATAGACGTTGACCAGTTCTGTTGTAGACGTCAAGCTGTTGTTGTCGTCCAACTTAGTCCAACCTTCATCCCAGAATCTCTTCTTCTTCGTTGGCTCCATGGCGACGATGAGGTCCCCAATCCAGAGCCCTATCATGCCTCGTAACTGTAACAAATCTGCGTGCTTGTCAAACGGAGGAGATAATACTAGTTGGTCCAGTCGGTCGGCCATTGCTCTTGCTTGGGCCAACTCTTCCAGTTTGATCGCTGCTGCTTGGAGACGAGCTTCTGCCGATCCGGGTTCCGTGCTATCCCCGTCAAAAGAACTACCCTCGTTGATAGAACTCTGCTCGTCTTCATTAACTCGCTGTTGTGCTCGTTTGCTCTTCTCGCAGACCTCGTAAACCCAAAGCGAAAACATGGCCGGGTAAAAAGTGCGGTCATCAATGGCATGAGGAGCGTGTTTTCGGTTGGGATATTGAACTATCAGACGTTCGTAATACTCCCTTGCGAGACTGAAGCCTTCCTCCGAGTAGAGAGACCTCTGATTATCAGGATGTGTATTCTCAATGCTGTCACCTGGAGTCGACTGGCTCGTGTTTCGATGAAGCAGAATCTCAGCTCCTATTCCCCATCTTGCATGATTTCTTGGATCGACTGGCACACCGGCAATCTGGGTCCTCAAAACCATGCCCCAAGCTCTGCCGGCGCGGTGGTAATCTCCCTCGAGTAAACAGTGATGCATAACGGTGGTTAATATGCCAAGATGCGTCTGCCGCAATGCTGGCCTTTCGCTCCTCCGGTCAACAGGATCGCTCTTGGACGTGGCATTGACAGCGTAAAGGGGTGGCTCCAGGGCTGCTAGTTCCTTTTGCAGCTTGCTGTAGTTAAAATTATCTTTTGAGGTTTTGGCAGGGGCATGGGGAAATGGCGGCGCTGGGATCTCAAACGCCGCCTCCTGAGGCAATAGGCCTGCGACACGCAGCTGGCTGGCCCTCGGCGAACCAGATGAGCTGTATAACTGCGCGTTTGAAGCAACGGGCGGGCTATTCGCCCTGCCCTCGAGGCTAATTGGGGGCTCTTCGACATCCCCGTCGCGTTTCCGCTTCTTCGAAAGCTTGTACTGGCTTGCGCGCAGCGAATGTGTCGTTTGCTGGGCCGGCGGGAGATGAGCAGCAAAGTGGTGCATGTTTGTGTTTCGTTATGGACCGTGCAATAAGGCGTGGCTTGCGGGGCGGGTGGCAGTCAGCGATCACGGCAAGACAACATGTATCATGCGTCCAGACGGCCGCCAGATGGGCCGCAAGGAGGCACAGGCGTGAGCTCGAGAGTCGAGTGCGTGGTGAGAGCAGTTGAGGCTTCGGCGCTGCGACTGGCTGGTGGTTTTGTCACGTTCGCCTTCAACGGCTGCCTCCCTGTGACTAATCCACCGGCTCGGCGCGACTGGGGGGCGCATCCGCATCCGCATCATACCAGCGGTATCCACGCCTCGTTCTCGTTCTCGTTCTCGTTCACCTTGCTTCTGCCCTTCTTCACACACCGCCCGTATTCTTCACAGGAGCGAGCCCCAGCGGCCGGAAGACGTCGCACCATGGGGCAAGCCGGCTCCAGCTCTCGAGGCACCTCCGACTCCAGGCCGCGCGCCAGAGTCCGCCCGACTTCGTGGGCGCCTTCGCTGAGTTTCTCGCCGCACGCAGAGCATGACGCTGTCCCCGAGCTGCTGCAGCCCCCGCGGACGTCGTCGTCGCGGTCCACAGCACAGTGGAGCAGCCCCTTCAGCATTCTTTCACGGCGCTCCGACCGCTCAGATGCTGGCTCGTCTGGGCCAGATGGCGCCTCACACCTCGCACGACGCCGGTCTAGGATCAGCAGAGCCCGCACCTCGCTCACTTCACTACCCAGCATATTCAGTCGACGCACGCTGAGCAGCTCCCGCGGCACCTCGGTACCCTACGCCTCCTCCTCGACGACCTCGTTCCCGTCAGCCTCGCCCTCCACCCTCCGCCACACCGCAAGTGCTCCGTACGACCAGGGACCCTTCCTCCCGCGACTCCAGGTGCCAGAGCTGGACCTGAACTTCGACGACCTCCCGAACCGTCCGCACGCAGAGAGCCACCACCATGCACACGCCCCACGCCTCCTCCCCGCTCGAAGTCACGTCAGACCGTCCTCCATGTTCCCCTCGTTAAGGCCAGATAGAGGGCTGACAAGGCTGGGAAGCTCTCTGCGCAGGAGGCGCTCACCACTGAGACGGGACGAGGACCAGGCTGCCATGCTGTCTCGCCTGCTATCGGTAGCTGCAGCGGCCACAGCTGCTTCGCTTATGGGCGACGATCACCGGGCAGTATCTGAAGCTCGCAATGTGGCAGGAGACGGCGAAGACGGAACCTTTGACAGCTTCCTCCAGGCTCTGCAGAACGGCAGGATAGCGTCCGCCTTGAGACAGAGCGGACGCGACACCGAAGACGGCGTAGAGCCGGTGGACCCTGCGCCCCTCAACTTCTTCAGGATGTTCAGGTTTGGGTCCTCGACACCAAGCAATAATCGGAGGAGCGAAGGGATCACAAGGTCAGGAAGCCGTGGCAGTGGGCAAGGGACCTCTGAGACTGCGAACGGCGAGGAGGAAGACGGCGACGGCAGGATGGTGCCTATCATAATTGTTGGCATCAGGTCCATCAACCCCAGCTCTGGCGCTGGGCATGACGACAACATCCCACCATTCCTCGATGCCCTGTCGAGCTTTCCCACGCCCGTGGGGTCTCCGGGCGAAAGCAGCATTGACGGCATGCTTCGACAGCCTCACAGGTTCAGTCACAGAAGACGGGCATCGATGGGCGGGCTACGCAACTTTCCCTCGAACTATGACAGCCAAAGACACTATCGCTCGCCAGATCGACCTCGTCCTTGGTCCACGCTCACAGACTCACCTTCCGGGCCCCAGCCTCCCCCATCTACACCAGCCAGCTCTGGCCTGTCTGCCGTCTCCTCAGGAACAACTACACCAACATTCGCTACCTCGCCCCCTTCACCTACTGTCCAGTCTTCCGCCCCATCACGACGGGGCAGTTTCATTCGCCGTGCAACAGGACCGAACCTCGAGACAACTGCAGAAGAACCTCAGCTGCCCCAGCGAACACCTCGCCAGCGCCGGCTCAGCGAATCTGATTTCACGAGATATGGCTCGGGTGCATCTCGGAGGAACGGAGTCGTCGAACCCGACCACAACCCTGGAGAGGGTTCAAGAAGCTGGATCATCTACGTGCTTGGTGGCAGCTACCCAGAAAACCACCCTATCTTGACTACGCCGAGCTTGTTCACAGATTCGCCGACGTACGAAGACATGGTTCTACTCTCGTCACTGCTCGGCCCTGCGAAGCCTCCGGTTGCAAGCGAGGAAGATGTAGCAGATGCGGGTGGTCTCTTCGTGGTCAAGGAACGTGATGGGGCGCTCGTCGCGGAACACAATGAAGGCGCCGACATGGTCGTGATGGCTGTAGATACACGCTGTCTCGTTTGCTTGTGCGAGTTTGAAGCGTCTGAATGGGGCCGAAAATTGGTCAAATGCGGTCACATGTTCCATAAGGAATGCATTGACCAGGTAAGTTGAAATGCAACATCGTGATGTTGAGATGATGTGCTGACGTACTGTTGCAGTGGCTCACGACAGGGCGCAATTCATGCCCGCTTTGCAGAGGCCAAGGTGTCGACGAGAAACCAGAACTGGCAGAACGACCGCAGGCGCCCACATCAGACGTTCCGGATGCAACGAGTGCGCAAGAGGTTGCATGATCCCCTGTCGTCGGCGTCAGCAAATCTTCCTCCATTGGTCCACGAGCGATATGTTTCGCATTCTCTGCTACATGGTTCGGTCGGCTTTCATTCGTATCCGACTCACCTGCTCGAGTTGGAAACTCTATTTCACACACTCTCCTACTTCATTGGATATCCCATTATGAACGACAAGGCATTTCCTGCGCGTACTTATGTGGTCCAGAAGAACGATCTGGGCTTTCTCCTCATGTGTCATTTGATCTGAAGCGTTCGGTGTTGGTCGGTGTTTTTGGCATTTGCTCCCCCTTGAAGTTCAAGGGGTTGCGGTGAATGAATCTCGGAATTGGCACGGGCATCAGGGTCTTGGGAATTGGCAACGGTCAGGGGCAGGTGGACATACCAAGGGTGACTCTTTTCTTTTGGGGGATTCTCATACTTTGGAGCATGTGAATGTGGATGAAAGGACACGATGACCACGATTTTTCCTCCTGATTCTGCTTCTTCCTCTTTGTATATGGTTTCGAAGAGATGCGTATTAATGCAGATGCTGATGCTGTGCTTTTCTGCATGGCTCCGTGGACTGAGAACTTTTGAACACGATGGTCCAGTTCCTGATCACGAACATAGAAACAATATTATTAGATCAGACATACTGCCTTCTGTCATGCTCTCTGAAACATGTTCTCTCATCGGTGTTATCGAAAATCCACTCACCTGGTGTTGTGTTGCACATCTGATCTGGCAGGTACCTCGCTCGCAGCATAGTCCGCTTCTAGTGCGGTATTATTTCCCGGGTATACTACCTATCTCATAGACACTGCTTCGGTATCTACATTGCGCCCGACGATCCCCCGTTGCTCGGAACGGAGGATGCTATACGCGCGTACACACTTGGGAAATGAGCATCTCACAGGTATTGTGTGTACCGTGGAAGTCGGACTTGTGTCTCGATTTGGACGATGGATTTTGATGATGACGAGGGGCTGGTTGGGAACTGTATGGTGTATATGTACCATGAAAGGGAAGGGGGAAGGACGATCATCGCAGTGTGCTGAACCCCTAAATGTTCATTGCTTGATTGCGAGAATCAGGAGCAAGAGCTTTCGCGCGTATGTAGGAAATGTGCTCCTCATACTTCAGAGTAAACTTCTTATGTCCATCGCATGAAGGTCTCCAATGACGAAGAGACTGATTGGCGGGTCTATGGAATACGCGTATATGGTATATGTATACGCGTATATGGAATGAGGAAGGTGCGAACCTGTTGGAAGTAGATATCGAATTTCGGATGAACTTCGATGGGAGATCCGAGAGTCGTAGAAATGCTGGCTTCCGCACCTACCGGTACTCATTGACATCGAATTTCGGGTGAAGTTCGAGAATGTCGATCCGGATCGATCCTTCCTTCGGAGATAGTGATGGTTTAGGTACTTGGTACGATTGCGGAGGACGATGGGAGAGGTTTCTAGGAAGTCGTTGGGAACGATTGTCAAGGTTCGCTGTTGCTTCTACCGTAGCTTCTCGCCCGATACCGACTGACGCGGGGAGGGGAGTGAGCGATTCATGCTGCCGCTGGTGGTTCGAGCGACCCTTGCTCTTAGGTGGTTGGGACCTTCAACAACTGCCAAGGGACATACGATAGGGAAGAAGAAGGTTTGTAGCGCCGGTCTAGCGAAGGGCTTGTAGGATAATGAACGGAATTAAGAGATATCCTGGGCCGAACCCGGATGCTGCCGGACCTTGTGACTGTCTTGACATTTAATTGACATGATACAGAAGATTTGACTCTGAACGCAATGCAACGATTTGACTTTCTGGACTTCGCTTTATGAGATTGAGTGTAGCACAATTAGGCATATCCTAGAATATCCAAAACGCATGTTAGCATAACGACTTAAGCCTGCCTCGTTGTTTGTTTTTCAAGAGATGATGTCGAGGTGGTTGTAAGGGTCACGTATTGGGAATATCGATATCTCGCTACCCCCTGTCAATTGGCGTTAAAGGACTCCTCTTACGCAATTGTAGGGATGCGCGCGCCACGGCAATCCATGGATTATTCAGAGTATCCTGGTGTTACTAGTCTGCTGAAGAGAAACTAGTGATCCTACAGTACGAGGACTGTCCTGGTTGTCGTATGGCCCGAGCGTCTATTGGCTCAATCCACGAATCAATAATCATCACCGGTCGGGAGGTGTTGCATGACAGCCGCCCATCTCCCCATGAGACTGTGACCGAAATGCGATGTACGCCACGATACGAGTGCGACGGAGACGGTTTGATTGCCTCAACTCAGAGCGTTTATGCGGACTGCGACGTTGATGGCCTCCTGGCGTGAAAGGCGCATCATTAAACTGTCATTTGATCCTGCCGTGACGGTGGAGTGTTCATTCGATGTCTGATCCTGGGAACACCAAAGAAAGGAAACACTATGCCGTGCATCCAAGATCTGACGATCCCGAGATGTCGGGAGGCCTGCAGGCCCTGACCTGGGAACACAACGAAAAAGAGCCTGGGTCTACGAGATGAAGTCGAGTCTGATGCCAAGCGCTTCCCAGATCATTCACAGCCATGGATTGCCGCATAGAGCGCATGGCTCATTCCTCAGCTGGCGCCGTTAATGGAAAACCGTCCGGCCCGGCACCATATTTGCTTTTGTTGCCGCTACGCCAGGCTCCCAGTTGAGAGAGGTTCGGCCTTTTGCTGAGCGCGCGCTCCTTGACCCTAGATAATCTCACCATTCAGCATCGTGCCAGGTCGCCCACAACGGACGAACCTGGGCGGTGGGTATTCGGACGGTAAAAACAACGGCTCCGTTCGGGCACCCCGTGGCGCTACCTGTCGTATTCTGGCGTATTGCTGTGCCGTATGGCCACATATTACTTGGTATCACGGGCAGTGAGGGACATGACTGAGATGCTGCTGCCCCGCACAAGCAGGTACCACGGCACACGCTGCACTCAGGCTTTTGGCGCGAGTTTCAACGTCAGTCTCTGTGTTTCAGAGGGAGATGCATTCCGATCGCTGGGGCTCACAAAAGGGCCCAACCTTGTCCAGCACGTGGGCCCGACCATTGCAGTGGGATAGCGCGCCAGACGGCATCAACAGTCAAGCCAAGCAAAGACAACAAGTCAACCCCACATGCTGTCATCGAGCACTCAATTAAGGGCCAGTTGACAGTTCCCTGCAATGCAAGCCGGCCATCACACGTCCAGCCTGCATCGTCGGCGTCTGCTGTTGAGGAGCCCAGGCATGGCTATCGGCCTGTGTCAGTCTGGAGGAAAGAGGACACTGCAACGGAGTCTACATCTGGCGCGCCCAAAACCAGGGCTTCCCCAAACTGCGCCAACGATCTTGAAGGAGGGTATCTGGGTGAGAAGATCGTGTGAATCAGGGAGACATTCGTATATGACGCACAACATCTGCAAACCCTAGCCGCATTGGCTATCGTTGACTGAGCTACAGCAGCGGAAGACAATTCGTCTCTGCCGCGGCTGGTACGCTAACAAAGGAAGTCAACCTGTAAGGGCGACAGCGCATAACCCCACTCCGACCTGCTCTATCTTCAACTCTGCGACCCGTCCAAGTGTGGATCAGGTGTCCGCGGGCGTTTCGTCCCTGAGCACACACAGGCGGTTCGACAATCACGGCATATGCCACTCATTTATGCCCAAAGGACGGCTTGTCACTCATGCCACAGACGGCTTCCTTGTTGTTGTTTTCAATAAGGTTTCAATGCTGCCATCAAGCTGTGATGAACGCCCAGCAATTTGCGGCCGCCATCAGATTGGGAGGAACCTCACCCACCAATCTTTCAGCGTCATGCCGGCGGCCGCTGTGAGCCAAAAGTGGCTGTCCCTGCCACCTCAGATGCGTGTGTACGCAGGTCTTCTTCCCACGGCAACCACAGCGCTGGGACATTGAGGAACTGCTGGGCTGAAGTCGAGCCTATTACTTCCCAACGGGCGGCGCGTCCTTCTCTTCTCGAACCCCCAGGCTGCTGTACTTCCGTCAACGGTGCTTGTCACCGAGGTGAAAAGACGCGGGATGGCGCTGATGGCTGGGTAATTTTGGGAAAGGTGCCCTAGCCGCCCTGGGAAATGCTATATCGATATCTCCAGGCGCCCTTGATATTGATGAGGCTCGAACTCCAAAGAAGGCCTCCAGGCTTCTAGCAAGTCTTGGTGCATCGGAGCTCGCGCCCGTTCGGGAGTAATTCGCAAAACACCAAGCTAGGATATACAAATTCTGCCCTATATCGCTGCTCATCTGCAGACGCCGGCACGCGGCTTTGAGTAAGGGGACTGGCTGTGGCGGTCGCCGCTTGTCCCAAATACCGCATCCAGCGCGGCAGCCTCTCGACTCCTTGGACGTCCACACGGCACCATTCGCCGCCGGCTGCTGTTGCGCGCTGGTTGTGGTGGAGCATTGGAGGCAGTTGGAGCTAGCTATACGCCCCCCACCACTCCCTCACCTTGCGCTCGTAACTTTCCAGTCTCAGCCGGTGCACACCACCTGCGCGCTCCCTGCTGTCATCTTCCTGTCAGACCAGGCCCCGCCATGCAAAGGCGATCGTGTCTTTAGGCAGGACGCACTGCTGCGGGCTGCCAGTGGCCGACGATGCAGGCGTCTTGACAGCACGTCGTCTGGCACTGTTGACATGTGCGATCATCGGCCGGGATGATGGCTGAAGTGCCGCAGAGGCAGGCTCGAGCGAGAAAGATGCAAACCCCGGGCCGTTCTGCTGTCTGGCGCCCCCAGGAGAGGCGTGAGGCTTGTCCCCAGACACCGATAGCGCACGCTGGCCGTCATTGAGGAGCGGCAAGGGTGGATCCTTAGCATTGAAGCTGTTAAGACGCTGCCAGGGATCGCGGAGTGAGCCTGCGCAGATGTGCGAGCGGAAAGCGGAAACGTCCGGCTTGAATTAAGACGCCAGCGACTGGCGCACGGCCGTAGAAGTTGAGGTAAAGTTGAATTCGTGCAAAGCTCGCAGCCCGCTTTGTTCCTTTCATCGAACCCTGCTCGCAGCATGCAGAAGCCATCTCCCCGCGCCAATTCGACGAGCACTCTAGCTGCGGGCTCCGGGCGTCAAGTATTGCTTCTCCCTGTCCCAGACAGCTACATGGCTATTATGGGCTATTGTGACCAGCTCGGGCAGTAGCTCAACTACTACCTCTCTCTGCTGTGCTTCTCTCAACGGACGACAGCACCACCATCCAGTTTCAGACTGCCACTTCGCCGTCCTCACCATCAGCGCCTGGGTTGCACGCTGCTAGACCACCTTACTGCCCGAGTAGCGTCGAGGCTCTATTCAGTTGTATAAAAGCCGGCCGCTGGGGGACTGGTCCTCAGAGCTAGCAAGGGCCCCAGCGCAAGCCTCATCCATCTTATTGTCCTCAAGTACTGGCCTGATTCAGCGCCTAGCTGCCTGGATTATCTTAAACACGCTTTCTTAACCCTCCGACCCGCCGTCCCTGGCGCCGACCCTTCGTCAAATACTTGCGATCGCCGTTAGATCCCTGTCTGGCGTAGACCTCTCGGGGTCACGGATGACGTTGATCTCATTCCTGCCAGTTCTCCATTTCCCAAGAACCATCTCTCTTCGGCGCATCTTGCTGCAACCTGCGCTGAAGAAATGTCTGGATATTACCCTCCAAACCAACACATTCCTCCTCACTACTACAATGTCAATCCCAATGCGGTACCGAACCCCAACGCTCCAAATGCTCCACCGATGATGCTGCCGGACGGCTCTGTTACCCATGGACTTCCTTTAGAAAGTCCGGTATATCAGACCGTCCCTGGGCCGTTTGTGCAGTATGGCGAACAGCAGATCCAACAAGGCTACCTTGGACCTTACGAAGATATGCCTGGAGCCATGGGAGATGGTCCACCCATGGGCGGGCGTATGAGGGCCTCTCTCAGCCGGCGACCTGCTTCGGGAGATGCTGTGAAGCACCGTAGAACACGATCGGGGTGTTTTACATGTAGGAACCGGAGAGTCAAGGTATTTTGCTCTCCATCTAGGACATATTCCGCAGCCACTGACAGTTTCAAGTGCGATGAAACTCATCCAATTTGTGACAGTAAGTCGTAAACCTATTGTGGTCTCGTGGGGTGAGAGTCTAATTCGACGTCCCTGTAGGGTGTCGCAAGGGAGGTCGCGAATGCGTTTATCCTGAGCCGCAATCTAACACGAAATCTGGTCGGAGTGGCAGCAAATCTGGACAAGGAGGCCAAAGGACTACAGACGATGATGCGTCCTCGCCCGAGGATAACGAAGAAGATTTGAAGGAGCACCTTTCTGCGATCTTGGACGAAGACGAAGACGAGGAGTTAGATCCAACACTGCAGAAGAGCCAAAACTATGGACGGGAATCATCAGATACGCCGGCTTTGACTCTGGACAAGAGTCCGTCACCCTCGACGGAGACCTCATCAGCGGCGACCCACCTCGCCCGACGTCCACCAATCTCACGATCCACTAGTAACCAGACCTCGAAGCCGAGCGGTTCATCATCTACCAAACTTCCAGAAGACGTCAAATTCTATCTCAACTACTTTCGTCACAATATATCTCATCATCATTATTCCCTGAAGCGCGACGGTGACAACTTCCTCAAAACGGATTTCCTCGAAATGGCGATCAAGCACGAACCTCTACGATATGCAGTAGTGGGCTACGCTGCCTACTTTCACACACTATCCCAACCAGAAGGTCGGATGTCCACGTTCCTGCGGTACTACAACGAGTCTGTGTCCAAGTTGCGCGAGTCCATCGAAAAAAGTAAGAAGCAGAGCTTGGCCACGTTCTTGACCATCTTGCAACTTGCAAGTATCGAAGTGAGCATCCCATCTCGTTCGGCCGAATCTCTTCTGACCTCACTGCGCAGGAGCTTCTGGGTGACTGGGTGAACCTCGCGAGCCATCAAAAGGCTGCTTACGAGATCCTGACTCGTCTGTACACGCCACAGACCATTACGAAAACTGCGCTCCTACGAAAGGTACTGCTGTGGTACGTCCGATTCGACCTCTTCGTCGGGTTCCAATCTGGAGGAGAAGCCGTCCTTGGCCGGGAATGGTATGTCGCAGTACACGATTGGTACAGCAAGCAGGCCAAAGACAAACCAGACGCGATCACCTACCGATACGAAGAACGATTTGCCTGGTCCCGGTTGGTTGCGAAGGATTCGGCTGACCTTTTCGCAAAGTCTGCGAAAGGCCTATTGACGCCGGAGCAGTTCATGGCCCAACTTCCAGTCGTTACAGAACAAGTCAACGCGTTAGACAAGAACATCGACCCCGTTCTTCTCGACCCGAAAGGCTACGTCAAGGATTTCACTGGCAAGCCCGAACCTGATGATATCGTCAATCCCTACGAGCCCAACGTAATTTGGGGTGGATCGCAGTGGACGACAAACTACTTGTTACTGGATATGTTTGGTATCATTTTCATGTTCAATGTTCAGATTTCTATGGCTATGAAGAAACCATGGGACTCTCCGGAACTGGTCGAAAAGGCCCGTCGCGCCGCGCAAATATTCGAAGCAGTGTGTCTGTACACCAAAGGGCCTCCGGGAGCGATCATCGAAGCTCAAGCAAGCCTAGCAATTGCGACACTGTTTTTACCGAAGGATGAAAAGACGGTTCAATGGTGCCGGAACACTTTTGCGAAAATTGAATCCGCTGGGTATGTCCCAAATCTTCTCAATAACTGTGACGACCCGCAGTCGCTGTTCTCTGCAACGTGAATGTCCTTGGCTGACCTGAGAATTAGATACATATATTCAAGCACACTTCGCAACCGGATGCTTGCAAGCTATGGCTTAGGGCCTTCAGATTGGTGGCTGCCGAACGACGAAGGCTGCCCTCGCATCATTCGTTCAATCAAAAACTTCATCGTAGAACGCACAACAGCACCGAAGGATCAGACATCCGAGGATTTACGGGAAATGAGGGGTATATTCAGCACGCTCACTATTTCAGACTCGCCGCCCTCGGACAACTCCGGCCACACGCCCATTGATGGCGTTCTTGCTGGTGCACCAACTTTTCTAGATGAGACACTCATTTACACAGGCCAATCGCCAGACTACGAATGGAATTACGAACAGAGCAAGTATCCCTCGGAGGCTTACGGGTCTAACCAATTCACTGGACAGTGAAGAGTTGTGTTGGTTTTAGCAAGGGAACACAACCCCGGAATCGCGTCTGTGGGTGGAAGTGTGGAAGCTGCACCTGAAACGCTCTATTGTTCAGCCCTGTTGTACATGGCCTCTCAAACCATCTCGACTGCCGTTGTGTGACACGTCGATCGATGATCCAAGCATGGCTTGCGTCCTGCATGTGGGGATGCAACAAAGGAGACACCTGTGGGCTACACGACATACTTCTGCATCCTCTTTCCACCGTTTCCGGAATATTCAAGCGAGACAACCCCACTCTATGCAAGTCCCCTACCAGATATTTCGATTCTCGATAAGCAGGCTTGTTTCAACGATGCCCTAGGTAAACAAGGCGATGCTCTCATCCTCTCGTTCATGGAGTACAATGCAGACACAGCCGCAAGGGAGATGCATCCATTATTGGGAGCAAAAAAGCGTCATTCGGAGGTTAGATGGAGGGCAAGACAGGGAACATGCTGAGATACCCCAGAACACGGCAAGGCGTACCGGACGGCATTCTACTCGGCCTCTCTTTTGCTGGAGTCCTTCGAGTCAGCTTATTTCGTATCAGGATCTTCCGTGTGTTGACGTGGGTTGATCTTGTGCACCCACTGATTACTATTTTTACTTCTATATGTTCATGTTCACCAGAATATAATTAGCTTATGCCTTTCGAGCATGAAGACACATTCTCACCAAATCAGTTCTGGAAACGTTGCATTTGTGTTCAAACCTTCACGACTTATGATATCACCACTACATGCCCGATCATTTCTCGTCAGTCGTGACTCAGTCGCTCTGCACGATTCATAATCTTCCGTGATGTGCCAAAGGATTGCTGGTGCACTACTCTAGCCTCAGCTCAAGTCTGAGTGTGACAGTCCCTCGACTCGACATCATCCTCCAACCCCACTCCACCCAGAGAGATCGAGATTTTTCGTCCAGCCTCCATATATAAATAGATGTAGCTCGTTTATATTGCAGCCAGGGCACCATCTGGGATGCCGGCCCGCCAAACCTTCGAAATCAACATGCAGCATCTGAAACATGTAGAAAGTGCTTCAGGTAGAGTACAGCACAGTGTGATCGTCGAATACGTCCCTTGTGCGACAACAGTAGCTTGTCTTTCAAGGCTCCTTGCTTGTTTGGATTGTCAAGATGTTTCAACACTGCATGTTCATTTGTTTATCACGAGCTGCTGAGACGCAAGGTGCCGCTGATGAGCAGGACCAGGCTGTATTTTGCAAAGATTGAGAGCATGCCGAAAGACTCAAGGCGGAACATGAGCGTTAACTTTCTTAATGCATGCCCAGGATGCTGCGAGTGCTGAAATGCAAGGTGCCAGTCAGTAGTGCCGAATCAGGCATAGTCATGAGGCTGAAGTGGCGCGGGCATTAGCGGCGCAGGCCGGTCCGTGCGTCATTCAGGTTGCAAAGGGCTCGACCACATGCAAGCTATCAGCGATACCTCACTGCAAACACCGACGCACCCAACTTAGGATCTCCTGTGTAGTCTATACGTCATATCAAGTTATCCACCAAGATGGACAAGTTCCAGGCCTTCGGCAAGAGCGTCTCGTAGGCCTGCCCCGCGGCTGCATCCCCTAGAGCTTCCACCTCTGGATTGCACAGCTCGAATCGTGCTGACATGGCCTCTCCAGTTCCACCTTCACTCCATGGGCCGGCAGGACGCAGCAGTTGGTCAGGGAGCAGCTCGGCCAGGCTGACGATAAGGTGCGACGCTCTACAAGCTCTCCGCTTATCAATACTTGCCATCGGCGAGCTTTCTACGGGACATAGCACTGACAATGAACGCAACAGACTCAGCTTCCTCCGGACTACATCGAGCTTGAGAAGCGCGTGGATGCCTTGAAGAAGGTCCACAACCAGCTGCTCCAGGTCACGTACGACGCCTCCACAGCCCTTTCTAGAAACTTTGATCTGACGCTCGTTGCTTATCAGCTCCCAATACTCCAACGAAGCATACGACTACCCGACCAACATTCGCGAGTCCTTCAACGACCTTGGCCGGACTGTCTCTGAGAAGGTCAACCTACTCTCCTCTGCAACCTCCCCCGCCGAGGCCCAGGCCGCTCTCACAGCTCCTCCATCCGCGAAGCCCCAGCCCAAGACCTTCAGCCATGCCATTGCTCGCGCAGCCCTCAACGGCTCTACCGTTCTTTCTGGCGAGCACTCCGGTGCCGGCGACGACCCCTTAGCGACCGCCCTCGAGAAGTTTGCTGTCGCTAGCGAGAAGGTCGGCGAGGCTAGGCTGGCACAGGATGCTCAGATCCAGAGCCGGTTCTTGGCTGGATGGAGTACGACATTGAACACCAACATCATGTTCGCGACTCGCGCTCGCAAGGCGGTCGAGAACTCGCGATTGAGCCTTGACGCTACCAAGGCCAATGCAAAGGGTCTTGGCTTCCACTTGCCTGGACAGCCACAGAAGCCTACCAACGACGATGCCTACATCAGTGAAGAGGCTCGCGCCAAGATTGAGCAGGCTGAGGATGAATTTGTAGGACAGACGGAGGAAGCTGTTGGCGTCATGAAGAATGTGAGTGGTCTACAGCCGTGGACGCGTTGCTGGCGGTTCGCCTCTTTTCAATTGCAAATCGCAGCTAATCATGCGTTTACAGGTCCTCGATACTCCTGAACCCCTCCGTAACCTCGCGGATCTGATTGCCGCACAACTCGAATACCATAAGAAGGCATACGAGATCCTGTCGGAGTTGGCCCCTGTGGTCGACCAGCTGCAGGTGGAACAGGAGGTGCGTCGCCATCAGTCTTCTGATTACTGATTTGCCCTCTCAATACTTCGTTTTCTTAGTTCCTACTCGACCTGTCTCTGATGCATATTTGCAGCAAAAATATCTACATCCCACAAGCTGATTTATTCGGTGTGCATAGGCCAGCTACCGTAAGGCTCGCGAAGAATCCTAGACGTATTGACAACGTGTTGGATGGTACGATAGGGGATGGGCAGATTGTGGATATGGTTAGCGATCTATGTTGGACAGGATTGTCTTTGGGCGGGCTGTCGCTTCTGGAGTCTGGAGATGGCTTTTCCTTATGACTGTCTCTAGTTGAGAGCCTTCAAATGGCTATGTTTTATTGTCCTTCACCTGACTGCTAAACGCTCGCTGTCGTCGCAACCCACCCGTGAAATTACGCGATTACGGCATGCTTCGGCCCGTTCGATCGGCGTACAGGGTACCGAACATCGTCATCTTCACAATTGTCTATGCTCTGGAGTATTGCGGCTCTGACGCTTGTTGTTGCATTTACACATTCTGGACTGGCTATAGTAACCCTTCAGTCCTTCGCTTAAGCAACGTCGTTGCTGCCTGTCGCGAACCTTGGAACTCTCACCTCACTCAATCTAAATTCATACTACATGCATCTCCCACCAGCATTCCTCTACCCGCTCACTCTCGTCCAACAAACCATCTTTCCAACCCACTAAAGGTCGCTTCCAACATGGCATCTAATTCTTCTTCAAACGCAACGATATACTTCGGCTACGGTTCGAATCTCTGGCTCCACCAAATGGACCAGCGGTGCCCGACGAGCAAATACCTCGGCGTCGCGAGACTGAACGGGTACAAGTGGATCATTAATGATCGGGGGTATGCGAATGTTGTCGAAGTCGAACATGCAAATTTGGCGCATCCATCAATACCAGTCACCCATGGGGACACCGAAGACCTTCAGCAAGAGCAATCACATAGTTATGAGAATGTGGTCTTCGGACTCGTTTATTCTCTGGAGGCTAGTGATGAGAAGAGGCTGGACAGGAATGAAGGCGTACCCATCGCGTATACGAAGGAGGGCCTTAAAACGGATTTCTGGTCCAGCAAGAACGGCAGCTGGGTAGATATCACTAAGAAACCTACGAAGAGCGAAAAAATGCTGGTCTACATCGACAGAAACCGGACAAGCGAGGACGTTCCGAAGAAAGAGTACATTTACCGTATGAATCGTGGGATCGAGGACGCGGTGAAGATGGGTGTTCCGAAGAAGTATGTTGAAGATGTGATGAGGCGTTTTATTCCCGAGGATGGGATCGAGGACAGGAAGAGTATGGAGACTTTTGCGCGGAAGCAGGCTGTGGAGTTCAGGGACGAGAGTGGGGTTTTTGGGGCTGAGGATGGCCATGGGCGATAAGGAGGGGTTGAATTTAGACATAGTATGCGCTTTCAGATTGCCGTATAGTACAGTGGTGAATCTTGGTTTTGGGGCATGGCTGTTCGAAAGAGGATGGATTGAATTTCTAGTAGACGCTGTTGGGCTACACATCGGGCTTTTTTACTTCAATAGAAACGACTTAACCTGAATTTGCCGTAGTACTTTCTTAATTAGAAGGCCGGGAGTGTTAAGATTGGCGTGTAGACACGAATCTGGATTATAGAATATGGCTAGCTCGGTGGAGATTGGAATGGGATATTGTCGGGAGTGATTAGGCTGTAGATTAGGTGTATCGACTTCAAGGGAAGATGAAGAAGAATCGCTCAGTAGGCGTCACGTCGGTCTGTGTTGTGTGTGCCAACTTGTCAAGTAGTATGACGCGAGTGTGAATACTGTCCAGATAGGTCTATTTCTGACATGCCCGTGCAGAATGAAATATGAAATATGAGACGGACATCGTGGACCCGAGGACGGAGAGAATTGTCAACAGATGCATCTTGTGTAAGAGTCGCGTGTGCGTGTGTGCCTCGCTTTTAAGAGCACACTACAGTCTATTGTAGCTACATAGAAAGAGGGCTTTGTGTCTATAACCGGGGAGTTAGTCTTTAGAAATCTAGCGTTGTGTCTTCTAAGGTCGACATTACCAGTCAGAATCAAGTCCTCGCGATTCACGCTGCAATCGATAAGACCTCAGACTTGTCCCATTCGGGGAAGCGCCGTCGATGCTGGCTTACATCATGAGCCGACTTTCAAGCCTTTTAACATCCTTCGAAACCTTACTTCGACTTTACTGTGAGTACTTTCCGAACCTGTGATCGGACCACTATGGATCCATGAACCGAATCCTCTGTGTTCTTGTCTAATGTTAGCTTAGAAGAGATCGCACACTTCGGCCCTTCTACCAAACCAAGCTCCATTCCAACCTGGGTCTACCATGGCTGCAGCCCTAAGTTAACTCAAACGCCCCATCCGAACATCCCTTGGTCGAGACGGTTCACGCTACGATCGATACTCGCTTCTAGACTCCTCTCACGCCCTACGTCTCACGATTCAACTTTATCTCAACCGCGATGCCATACTCGCACCATAGCCACTCGGGACAATTCTGCGGCCATGCGAAAAATACGCTTGAGGAAGTGATCCGGGATGCTATCTCCAAGGGCTTCCACAGCTTCTCTCTGACAGAGCATATTCCACGCCCATTAGCCGATTTTTACCCCGGAGAAGTGCGTACATCTCACTGCAGCCGCAATTGAGGGTTTGGGGCTGATGCATTGGCAAAACAGACGGACGATCACACCGAAGAGAGCCTTGTCAAGCTGTTCGACGATTACACGACCGAAGCCTCCCGACTGAAGGAAGCCTATGTTGCGCAAATACAGATCTTCATCGGCTTCGAAAGCGAATGGATACGACCTTCCACACTCGATATCATACAAGGTCTCCTTGCCAAATACACTTTCGACTTCTTTCTCGGTTCTGTTCATCACGTTCACACCATCCCCATTGATTTTGATAGGGCGATGTACGAACAGGCTCGGGACAAAGCGGGTGGAACGGACGAGAGGCTCTTCGAGGATTACTTCGATTCGCAGTATGAGATGCTTCAGTCACTTCAACCGCCGGTTGTCGGGCATTTTGACCTCATCCGACTTATGAGCGATGGACGCGATGCGGACTTCGCAGGCCTTGATGTTGTATGGAAGAAGATACAGCGCAATCTGGAATACATTGCCTCATATGGCGGCATTCTTGAGCTGAATTCTGCGGGTTTGCGGAAGGGCTTAGCGCAGCCTTATCCATGTTTGCCTATCTGCCAGGTGCGTCACACCGCTTCTGATGAGTATGCACATGGATTTCCTGACTCTTATCGTATAGATGTTCCACCGTCTGGGAGGTCGTTTCACCATGTCTGACGATAGCCATGGGATTGATCAAGTCGGCACCAACTACCGTCGCTTACTGGAATTTATTCACAAGGCCGGGATTGGGCAGGTTTGTTATGCTGACCGCGGCGCTCCAAGGAAAGACTCCCGGTTCCCCAATGCTGGCTTTTCAAGCATAGCCGTGGACGACATCGTACAACTTCCTTTCTGGACGAAGATTCAGTAATGGGTAGTTGTGGTCCTTGGAGGCCTTGTTTCCATACCGTGAATAAGCAATGCGCGCCTTCAGGGAGTGCGTAAATCCCGATCTACGCGTTCGTCACGAGTCTCGACATGTGCAACCTCGCCGTTCACACGGGCTTGCATGCTGTTCAACGTCTCCCATAGCCACGTCAAGAGTGCAATGACGACCCCGGGGTGTCATCTGATGCAGTGACCTATCCTCTGTACTTTTTGATTCGAATGATTCGACATACTAGATGCCCGTTTGCTGCCGTTTTGCGGCAATCTACCTCAGAAGCGTGGGGTGTGGTCAGCCATGCCGTGGACCCCAACCGCTTCAAGCGGTCCAATCCGATGGCGACACTGCGACCCGCGACTCTGTAACGAGGTCCCAAACCGAAACTTTGGGAGCCCAGTAGCCCTCACGATCGCCTTCTCTACCCTGATCAAGGTGTGGGCTGAGCTGTGTGGGATGTGAGATGACTGAATCACGTTCACGTCACGCACCACGTGCGATAACCAGGGCGGCAGACCAACGTGGGTATCTTGGACCTGCCATATCGATACATAGTGAATACACTCTTTGTACGTAGTAGACAACGTGAAAGCGTATTTTGCCAGCCCGTAGGTACTTGACCGGTAACAAAGGCTCCAACATAACCGCGTGAAGCACGACAGGGCACTATTTCCGATTCAGTAGCCCATGCAACACCCGTTTTCGGACGCACCGTCTGCCTAGGTTCAATTCGGTCCTAATCAGGTTCGGCAGCAGGGTTGGAGTGATCCGCTGCAAAGCTGGGCTGCAGAGTTGATTGGTATTTAGATTGTACCGCCGGTACAGGATGGGCAGACTGGTCTCCCTAGCCAGGATCATGCTCCCACTGTGCACATTCCGGCGACTATTTTTGCACTACCTCTAGTGGACGTTGAGTGGAATGTTCAGAGGGTGTCGAGCATAGCGCGGCGAAATGTGAATACTAGCTCGCCAGTGATATGTACGGCAGACATGGGACTGTTCTGGATGCGCGGTCATGACAATCGTGATGGACTTGATGGTGGGTGTGATTAGAACCCGGATGCTTGACTCGAGCGTTATCGTCAAGCAGGAATGCTACGTCGGCTTGCAAAGGCGAGTCGGAAGAAAGCAGGCTGGTCGTCGAATGCAAGCTTCCAGCAAGCTTTGATCTCCTGTTGAACGGGCGGACATTTAATCGCGTATCTGCTTTTTGCAACTGCGTTGTAGATCCCCTTCGACAACAGGTCTCGTGGCTCGTCTCTGCCATGCTCCCGCACAACGTCGACGAGTGTCTGCATTGCTTTTGTTGGGCTGCACTGCTGCTCTCGCCGCACATAGCCTCACCGCATGTCTTGGTGTCCATCGAAGGCACTTGGGTTTCAGAGGAATGAGGTTAGACGGGAAGAACCAAGAGCGCCTCCCGTAAGCACTCGACCAGCCATGCCACGCGGACTGGGCAGATTGTCGAATGAGGAGCCTCCCAACGGTTTGACTGAAGGAGGGATGCCGGGAGCGCTGCATCGCTCGACATGCTCGGGACTTGTGTGGCTGATAGCAGCGGCCAGGGAGGGTATCCGTCGAGTATCCTGCATGGCCTGGCGAACGGTGACGTTTTTGTGCGCCCACGGACGAGAACATAGAGACCTCAACTAGCCCGTTCACGCAGAATCGCGCCGGTTCGAGCAGCTAAGGTTTTGACGAGAACGCCAGCCAAGGACCGGGGCTGTCATGGCTGGATGTCTGGATGGCTGGACGCTGGAGGGCGCGTGAGGGCTCTGCGAGATACACGCCAGATACCCCGCCACCCCACCTTGCTTAGCTATCCACCATGTAGTGCGTTCGAGAAAAGAACTTTGTCGTGCGCCTGGTCCTTGGACGGCGCTCGGACGCGGTGCGGGAAGGGAGCTAGGTGTCTCAGAAGCCCAATTGAGGCGGGAGGATGGATAGTGATGTCTCAGTCGGGGGGGAGGGCAGCACACAGCTCTTCCGCAGCGCACACCACCGACGGCATGCTGGTCGGCTAGGATGCCGCGGATGACGGTTGGAAATGGTCTAAATCCCAGACGGGCTCACCTGTAACGGCTTAAGCATCGGGGAGAGTGCCCCGGGCGACGGACAGGCTTCGAATGGAGCGGCCTGGGACCATTCTCCAGCCATGACCTCCACGACCGCGAGACAGCTGAGTGGAACAGCCGCCTATGCGAGGGGCTAAAATGCTTGATGCAATCCAGCAAGCCAATCTGTCCCACGGCTCGAGTCTGCACTGACTGATGGGCCTGTCCGGTATTCCTTGTGGGTGTGTAGCCAGGAGCCCAAGCCCAAGCCCTTCCGTTGACGACAGAGCCTCTTGACCAACCCTCGCGCCTACCGCCCGCGACTTCTTTAAAGCCGGGAGTCCACCCTCTCTAGCTTTCAGATCCTCACTCTGTCTTCACTCGTCAGTTTTCCAAATCGATCTCCACTAGCTCCAGCCTTTGTCCGGCCATCTGCCCCGCAGCAAGCCAGAACCCTGATCCACTACCGGAGTACCATCCACAGCCCGAGCATCTACCTCCCCATACTCCCCTCTTCCACGTACTATCAGTCACCATGGGCGTCTCCAAGACTGTTGTCAAGCAAGGCAATGGCGCCGATATCCCCAAGAAGCACGATGAAGTGTCCATGGAGTACACAGGTACCACATGCCCATCTATCCCCGACCTCATGTTCCGCAGAAGTCTCACGAGGATGCAGGCTGGCTCTACGACGCCAATCAGCCCGACGGTAAAGGTGCAAAGTATGTCGACGCCAATCACTGCCTGTTCTAGAAGCGCACACGAGAAAGATCTGTCCTGACCGTTGATGCCAGATTCGACTCTTCCGTAGGTCGAGGCGATCTTAGCACCCCAATTGGTGTTGGCCGCGTCATTAGAGGTACGTCTTTTGGTGTGTTGCATCTCCGATTCAGATCAAGCTCGTGCTTGATTTTCGATGCTGCAGCATGCATGTTGGGTCGAGACATGTGCAAGCATGAACTGACTTTGCTGCAAAGGCTGGGATGAGGGCATCCTAGGCAGTGAAACTACCGAGCCCATGTCGCTAGGCGAGAAAGCGACTCTTATTATTACACCGTACGTAATACCCTGCAACGACCCGCTTTCTACCATTCGAGATAGCTCGATATTGCTCTACATTCGCTAACGCAGTGTTGGATTCAGTGACTTTGGCTACGGCGCTCGGTGAGTTTGGTCCTGACTTCCTGCTTTCCCATCAGCACTGCGGCCTCGAAAACCCCTCAAGCGTCTTGCGGACCCAAATTTGGCACGCGAGGTCAATATAGACAGCTGCATTGGGCCTCAGACGTCCAGACGTATGCAGCACTCGGCACGTCATCGCGATTCATCTGCGCTAGCATGAACTACGACCACATCCTATCCCAAGCGTCGTTCGAACGACATTCAACGCAACTCTAAATGCATACGAGCACCCGCCGGTTCTCAATCATCTTCCATATTGAGATCATCCGCGTTGATCGAGATCTTTCGCTTTTCCAAAGCCCGACAATACTGAGCAGAAAGAGCAACTGCTGACCGTATTCCAGAGGCTTCCCAGGGCATATTCCCGCCAATGCCACATTGATCTTGTAGGTGCCCAACATCATTTCTGCATATTCCGAGACAAATCCTTCTCCTCACTTCGATTTCTAGGGTCTGGGGTTTCCACACCCATCCGTTTTCACCAGCTCATCTGGAACCTGGGTTGGCTTCAACACATCCAGCCTGAGAGCATTTCCGCTACCCTGCACTTACCCGATCCGTAGTTCCGACCTCTTCATTTCATTAGACGGCGAAACATTAATCTACAGAGAAACCTTGCTAATGCGTTGTTACAGTGACGTTGAGCTGAAGGCTATCAACGGGAAGAAGTCCTCATAAGTTTCATCCTGGTACCAACAGACAACAGCCGGTCGACGAAATATCCGCAATCATCCGACACTGCTACACAGCCGATCGACCGCCCGACTATCACGAGCATCCCGAGTATTGATGCCCGGCGAGCCTATCAAGACTCATGATGTCACAACTCGGATTCACTTCCCCAGACAACCCAAAAGTGTTAAAATTTGGAATGCGCCTTTTTTCCTGTACGGACTACCAGCTTCTTACTTAGACATAGCCTTCTCCTTGCCACTGGCTTTCCTGCCTCTGATTATATCATAGAGTCGTGAAACAGCTGGTTCGGGAAGGGCCCTTTACTTCACTTCTACAGTGCCCTCTCTTTCACTTCAATGTTTACGGATCAGGGGTTGTAAACTTGCATTCTTGCCTCTCCTTTCTTCGAGCCGAGCCTACCCGCTCAGCTCCAAACTCAGCTTAGGCTACTTTCATCTACATAGGGGACACAAAAAATGTCCAATCGGGGTCTTCTACCAGAAATCAATATCCAGGTATCTTGAAACTGCAGGTTACACACTCGGACCGCTGTAGTACGCTCGCTGCCGTCGATCATAGCCGGTCATCTGCTCCTACATTGCGCCCCTGGCGACCGAGGCTTCTCGATTCGGGAGGTGCGCAGGACGATAAAGCAGGTTCTCACACCGACTAATACGCCACCAAACGGGAGTTGCATAGAGCTCTCCTGTCCACTCGGCATGCCGAACATGACGTCCCCATCCCGGCATGGCTCGGGTTAATATGTACCGTTGGTCAGCCTGACTAGCTTCACCATCCTCCTCCAACAGTTCCCTCAGTGTACTTCCACTAAGGTTCATAACACCATCAGATTCCCCCACGTCAGCGGTCATCCGACGGCTTGAGATCCAACTCCTTACCGGATTCTTCCCACGTTGAAGGCCCCTTCACCTCACAGCATCTTCTCTGATACCATCGGAGGCGCTCCCTCAGCGATGAGACTCCCACGTTTCTGACCACCTCTGGAATTACATCTTCGAGGCGGTCCTTCCTCCCTGATCAAGCGGATCTTCTCATAGGATGGTGAAGCCCACAGGATCCTCTCCAATACCTTTGGCCCACTTATGATAATGCAGCCGCTGGTAATCTACGAGTAAATGTAACAACAGCCCCACGGAAGGCTGTTCGCCGTACTCGTTCGCCGCATAGTCACACTTCAGAGTCAATAGGGCATGTCACAAGACAAAGCATGCACGCAGCCTGCCTCCTGCAGAAGAAGCACACCGCCACGCACCGCCCTTAAGATCCTCAAGATATCGCAAAATCCAGCATGTTTACCCAATAGAATTACACCTCAAGCTCGAAGCCCTCAAAGTGATGACTAAATCTAGACCAGAGCTTTGCGCAATGGCTCGTATCGCCCTATAGCCTGGTCAATGGTCCCCGCCCGTTCTCACACCGATGCGGGCCGCCCGCCGCCGGCAAACGAGCTTACAGTAGTCGCCACGCCCCGTCTGCCGCTGCCGCTCCTGCCGTCATCATTTGATCTGGCTACAGTGCCCGAGAGATGCTGCAAAGATGTGATAATGGGTGTAGCGAATGACGGCTGATAGCCTGTCTTTGTGGTGGTGGCTTGAAGGATCAATACTAGTCGGACCGCCAGTGTGTGGCGTGAGATGTACACGTCAACGTAAGTTAGGTGCGAGTGTAAACGGACCGATTTCACAATCCTAATCTTTTAGGGAAGTTGGTTTTTCGGAGAAAAGTAGTCTGGATATGGGGCTCGAAGGAGGGTATGGAAAGAGCAACGAGGCGCTAGGTTCTGCGCCTATGAGGCACAGCAAAGTACCGAGGGAAGCACAATATGTCGTTTCCCGGGTCAAACATTGGGATTGCAAGACTGCAGGCTGGACATCACGATCTGCACGACCTCCAGTTTGCTTCTAACGTGCTTTGTCCTCACGGATGGGGAAATGGAAATTGCATGCCCGAAGCATAACATCGCCATCGGCATCCTCAACATCTGCAGTATACATGAAATTGATAAATGCATTTTACGCCCCGTCCATTTGTGGCAAAAAACAGAAAAATCTACGTTCTTGATTGGCACTGCTTCGATATTGCCAGAATAATGGCGGTGGGTATGTGTTTCTTGTACGACGGGGAAAGCGGGAAATATCGATATGTATTCCTGTATGCGCGTAAGACGGACGGGGGACGGGGAAAAACAGAGGTAGGGAAATTAGATTAAGTTGAGCTCGAGGTGCAGAACTAGGCTGGAGATCAGCGCAGGGCCTCCAAATGAGCGAGCTCGTACGAATAATGTAGCTATGTAGGTCTGAGGCACAGCACGCTCATCCATCCAACACAACTCCAATCCCTCCGACGAAGAACTACCTAAGTCAGACAGAATGGAACTTCCCGCTCTGTCCGCGTTTACCGCCAGAATAAGTTGCCGAGTTTATTCGCTCGCAGCCCAACCTTAAGTCCACCACTCGTTGGTCGTTGAAGTAGTGTGACGCACGCGGTATCTCGTTGCTCGAGTCCATCCATTCATTTTCTGTGCCGTGCACTTTACTTTCACCGATGACTGCACGCCAAGCCAAGTCTCCAGGATGGCGGGTGCAGGGGGGGTTCGGACAAGGAGGGGTAAATCGGCAGCCTTTTAATATAGACATGCGGGAGTGGAAGATACGATAGCTAGTTCTTCATGCCGTCGGTTGAGGACGGATTGCGAGATCCGGGTACTGTGTACATGGAAGGCTAGACCATGGTGCACAGTTTGACGGTGATCATGTGAGGTTCGGGTGATTGAATTCCTGGCTTGATAAGAAGGTTTGGGACGCTGATGCTGTAGTGGCTCGCAATCCTAGCGTTAACTGCTTTAGGACAAGTACCCGCGGTAGTACAGTCGTAAATCCTGAAGCACAAAGTGTACTTGCGGCTGGTCTTCCCGTCCTTCACTCCCGCGATTAGTTGCTTCGATCAGAGAGCTACTGCTTTGAAACCACCAAGGCTACCTTAGCGTACCGTCTTATAGTGAATCGCTCTCGTAGCCACAACTACACAAAATCTGTGTCTTCATTCTGATCAACCCCTGCTGTGATGTAATATCTGACAAGGAGAGGATCCTTCGCATTTCGGGAAAAAAAAAAGCCTGCGATTAACGCTGCGTTTTTTTGCGAAACCCTTTCGCTCTCGGTCCCGAAACCTTGATCTGCAAGTGTAAGGTACTTGAATACCCGACTCGAACGACTGCAGCTCATGTACAACATGCTCAGGGCCTGGCTGATCGGTGATCGAACGTAGTGTTCAGAGGCTGAAGAACGCGGCCTTGCTGCAACCAAACGAAAATGGTACGGAGGCCAAATGCCCGACCAAAACTGGGCAAAGCACATGAACACACTTTATCATCATTTGGGCTAGATGAGTCTGTCAGCTTCGGAGAAAGTTGTGAGTTGTCAGCCCGTCTGCTGCTGATACAGACCGAGATACGTTTTTCCAGGTAGTGTCGGGCCGAAAAAGTTGCCAGGTTCCGACGAGCCATGATTCGTCTCTCCATCATGGACATGATCAATTTGAGATATATGACTGGAGACAAGGACAAGAACTGCGTGGCACGACACATTGAGAAGGAAAGTACTCGCAGGGTCTAGATACTAGACTACGAACCTCCAAGCAGAACCGAATATTGTTGTATTAGCAACTCGACACATGCCGTGTGTCCTTCAGCAACAGAAACTGCAACCCAGAAAATGGTATAGTCCAGTTGGCAGAGAGTTGAGAGGAATTCCGTTCCTCGTATTCATTTTGAAGAAGCAAACGTCTCTAGAGGGTGGATGGACGATCAGAGTGGAGCTAAGTCAGGTCAAAGCTGCTTATCTGCCTGGCCTGCCTGGCTCTTTAGGTAGTAATGGAGACTTGTTGGAAGCATTTCCGGCCTACCCACCAACGACTGATCACCCGGTTAGACGTAACTCGTACAAGAAGAGCTAGGTAGTTAAGATTCGTAGGTCCCAACTCGTATGCTGTAACCCCACCGGTTATCCACTTCTCAAATCTAATCGGGTGATCAATTGTCAGTGAATGAATGACGAGGAGATCTCACGGGGCCCAGAGCCTTACAACATGCGGACACCTTGAATGCCTCTGTCCAACCTGTGTATGATTATGCATCTGCATGGCGGTCGTTTACTGCTGGATGACATATGCAACGAGAATTCCGGTATATCTTCGCCTAACCAGAAGACCAAACTGTCCAAGGAAGGCGTGAGCAGGGCGTTGTATAGGACTAGACCTGTCTCACAAGGATGACCCAAAAGCTTGGACTCGTGCTGCGAGTGGGAACTTGGAGTTGACGCTTCTGTGTAGGACCGGCTTCGATGATAGTTAGAGAATTTGAAAGATCTCTCCTCATTCGCTAGTAACGCCAATAGTGTAACCAATATGGTCCTGATCTTTGGGCGTCTTCCTATCTTGTCCTTCGAGTGAAGTCCGCGAGAAAGTGGGCAAGTATCGATCGACCATGATAGAGTCAAGTCCCAGTCCGTCACCTGCCTGCCTGGTGGCAAGAACGTTGTGAACTGGGAACCAAAATCCTTCGCTCACTTCGCGCGTGAAGCAGAAGAGACTCAAGTAGGGTTCCAATCGACGTATTGCAGCCATGTTGATGAAGTGTCTAGAAAAGGCGTGACGAAGAGAACGGAAATCCAGAACGTACATTTCGATTCTGTCGTTATGTGATGCTTGTCCGGATAGAAGTTGTTCGGTCATTTGGGCAACATTACGCATCGTAGGGGTGCAATATTGTTCCCTAAGGGCAGCATGAGGTCCCGAATCGCGATCGAATTGTCTATTGACATTTAATACTTGTTAGCCACTCTTGGGCAGCAAGTAATGCGTCAACACGTCGTACGTCGGCCACGATAGGTAAAGGAAGCATCTTCTGCTGCTGGTAGATGAACATTGCTGTAGAAGAACTGGAGCTATCGTATTCATATGTGAGTGCCGGGAGGTGTAGGAATGTTGTAGAGGACCGTTGTAATGACACATTTTATTGGGTTGGTCGAACGCGGAGCCGCAAAAGAATGAGGACATTTGAATGACAAGAGAAAACCTTCAACATACAGAAATGTCGGACTGGCCTGGGCCAACTGAGCGTATATGGAAGCCATCGTGCGTGCAAAGACGGCAGGTACTGCGTTCTCACTGATCAAAATAAGTCTAGGAAACCGATTACACTCAACTTCCCACACGCTAGTAGCGTCGGCGGTGGGCCATCCAAGTACTGATGCCTATTACTAGTAATAACTGCTCCTCTGGTTTTTTGGGGTTTAGTAGAAACATGCAAGTGAGCAACAAAGGAGGATAGTATTGTTCTGAAGCGCTGGCAATTTTGACGAGGTCTGGATCTGCAAAACTTACCGGTAAGCTATTTCATGTCGCGGATCCTTCTGGGTTGTAGTGTCGAATGGGACCCACAGGATTGTATGTAATTCGTGGCTCGTGGCTACGCTCAATGCGTGTATTTCGGCATTCAATACTATAGCAGACGCATCGTGGTAAGCCTGCAACAGGCTCAAGATTCTCGTATGCAAATAAATGCTACGACTCGAGGCCACACCCGAGCCCACCCTACTGGAACAAGAGTTGATGCTCAAGATTCCATTTGGTGATTATTGGGGTTCGGTTTTCAGTGCGGTGTCCGAGAGCCCGGGAAATGGTGTGTTAACGACGATCTCCCGTCACGGCTGGTCTGCTCATCAGTGATCACCATGATCATCCTGGGCAGATCCAGAGTGTGTGGAAGCTTGGGTCGACAACGGGAAAGCTCGGACTCGGGATGTTCTTACTGGGTACATACTAATGTAGAGAGGAACAAGGAGCGAAATTTGAGGTAGCAAATGCTAAGGAGTTGACTGAAAGGTGTGCTAGCAACACACCTGCAATGCGCGATACCCCACTGCACGTGATGATAGCGGAGAATGTGGAAAGAGCAAGAGGGAATACGCTTGCCTGCCAGTTCCACTTGACCTCCCCGTGGACAACTGCACACACGAATGTAGTCGTCACCTCTACGTCTCTCGCACCGCGGGTTTTCGGTCTTCGGCACACCCCAGGAAAAGTTCGCTCTTCGAAAAGGATCGTCCTGCTGGAGATATGTGGAGTTGGTGGACACGCTGGACGCCTCCGCGGTCGCAACGCTCACGCTCTGCATCGACTCGACTGGTGGACACAGCTCCACACAAAAACCTGACGCAGCGGCACTCGCAGATAGCTGACCGGTGTTGCGTGTGCGAAGCAACGCTGACCGTCAGGCCTGCCGTGTATCCGCAACCTTCTTGCAGGGTGTTTTTGTCGTCGCCGCGACGCTACGGTATCCAACCCCACCGGCACCACCTTGCCCCAACAGCATCGCGATTCTGGCGAATTTCGGATCGAGAAGAATAGGAAAATCTGAACGGCGATGCTCATTCGCAGAAGTATCGAATTCATCTCCAGCGTCTCTTGCTGGTTTGGCGCCGCGCCTCAGATTTGCCGGTTGGGACACCGCTGAGTCGCTGAGCACGGGAAATTACTTATGGGGCTCCTGAGCCATGCCTGTCCTGACTGGTTGGGACATGATCGCATCCCAACGACGAAGACAGCTCGCGCTGCCATGGTGACATCTAGGCCTTATCGATACCATTATTCATCGCACAGCTCCTCCACCGCTGTCAAGGTCTTATCACCATGGTTCTGCAAGATGACGGTGCGGCGAACCGGAGGGTGCCAGGTTTCTCTCCATCCCATCAAGCGGCTCGCGAAAAACTCTGCCTCCCCACTCTCTGCTGGCCACGATGCTTGGAGACAGCAGGAAGGCGACGACGTGATCGCAGGCCCCTTTCCAAGTCTTCCCAGTCGCCGCTCTGGGGGAAGCACGTCCGCCTAATTTCCAGCCTCGCCAAGCGAAGCCTGAAGGCCGAAATGAGACTCGTTCACTCGACCACCCAACGCGCGGCGTTGGAGTCAACTTTGAGCGACTCAATTCGCACTCAGAGACATCAATTGAGTCGACTACTGCTCCGTCATACCGCGTGAAACGCAAGCCTTCGGCTGCCGTGCGCCGTTTCTTGCTGCGAAAACTCTGCGCAAGATGCAGGCCTGCAAGACGCTGACGGACCAAAGCGCCGATCGTCTAAATCCCAGTCGTAATATTACTCCTGTCTAAGATCTATTCCGGTTTGGCACGAGAATAGAATACACAGACTGCCAGGGCAAAGGAGCAGTCGATCAGGCACAGCGGCCGTCCGATTGGCCTGCCCCTGCTTAGTCCGTTCTGCGAGCTCCCCTATCTGGCTAAAGTCGTTCACCCGCGCAAGCACACCGGGAGCCACAAACGTTTGCAAGGACCCAAACAAGGCTCCACACGATGAACGGCCATTCGTCTTTGTCGCGGGTGGAGTCCTAGCGTGGCGCGGGTTGGGCGCTCTTTTTGCGTGGTCTCCCATTTAAGTACACGCATCCCCCGAGGCGCCCCCCGACCTCTTACTCACCACCAAGCTGGGCTTCTGTATACGCTCCTTTTTGCTGTATAGCTTCACTCATTCAGTTATCGGCATTCACTCCTTCATAACCGCCATCTTCAGAAGCCTATCGCTCTCAACTACCCCTTTCGCGACCCAGCATCAGCCGTCTGTCGCAAAACAAGCAAACAACATGCAACTCATCAACCTCGCAGCCGCAGCTGCGCTCGTCGCAACGGCCGCCGCCGCTACCGACTTCGCGAACGACCCGAATCAGTACAATGGCAACGCTACTTGCGACGAGTCATCCAGCAAGCGCGTTCGCGTCTTCAATCGCTGCTCCTACCCCGTCTACCTCTGGTCGGTCCTGAAGGGTCAGGGATGCCCAGCTTCGGACGCTGCAGTCATTGAACCCGGAAGCTACTATGCGGAGAACTACAGGAACCCATACCAAGGCGCGGGAGTCTCTCTGAAGCTCTCGAAGGACGACCAGTGCAAGGGCGTCGACATCGCGCAATTGGAGTACTACATCGACAGCAGCGCTACCTATGGCGCCAACTACCTTGACATGTCGTACGTTGATTGTGGTGGTCAGGACTGCCCTACCGCTCAGGAAGGGTACTACCTGAAGAGCGGTAACGTCGACGGAGAATGGGCTGCCAACGACGTCAACGAGATCTGCCCCGTCCTCAGCTGCTCTGGCTGGGAGACTTGCGCCAAGTGCTCGTACGTCCTTCCTGATGACCGCCAGACCAAGTCTTGCAACGTCGATGCCCCTCTCGACCTTTACATGTGCGGTTCCGAGGCTCCAGGAGAGGAGTCTTCCCAACCTTCTGCCGCCCCGAGCTCCAGCAAGGTCAAGTCTTCGTCTGCCCCAAAATCCACCAGCACCAGCAAAAGCACCAGCTCCACCGAGCCCTCATCGTCCAGCGAGGCCTACGTCCAGGCGGCCGCCGTCACCACACCTGCTCCCAAGGCAGCTCCCGTCAACACCAAGGTTGAGGTTGTCTACGAGTACGTGACCAAGGTCGAGTACGTCAACGCCAAGAGACACCTACACGGTCACCGTCACCAGCACTTCCGCGCATAAATGTACGCCACTACGAACTATCAATACTGTACAGCTACATAATGTTTTGGCATATTTGGTGTTTGGAAAACCGGTGTTCTCGCGGAAAACAGCACAAGGCCGCCACCTCCAGAATATCCTTCATTCGCGAAATCATCGAAGAGCAGGAGGAAGGGGACGGAGGTGTAGGAATATATCATTATTCCATGTAATGGAGGGGTAGACAGCGTCGCAGGCAATTCACTTCATTCTACCACATCTTTATCGACGCGCACCCGTCTGTGCATTGTGCCATACTCTGTTCTTTTCAACACCCCTCCGACCGATCAACGACCCATCCGACAATACCCTTCGATTCGCGGACGAGCGGTTCTTGGTCCTTATGGCGGCTTCTGATTCTTGGCTGGATACTTGTCTCACGATGTCATGATATACCACCCCTTGTTGCTCCTGGATACGCGAGCTTGAAACATATTGTATCTTTCTTCACTTCGTTGGCTCGCTCAATGCGATTGCCGCTACATTGGAATTGGACGCGGGGACGCATGAAATTTAGCTCGTCCGGCTTGATGTGCATGTCAATGTTTATTGTATAGTTTCATTTCCTATGTCATTACCTACGAATAGACTCTCGTTGCAATAACCAACCAATTACCTGTGCAAGATGCTTGAATCCCAGTGCGACTCGAGGCGCGTGGCTGAGCGATACGCGAAAGGAGGTGTCGCGAGCGATCTTCCCCTTAACCTTAGCGCGGCCACGCGACGAGAGTCGCACCTTCCACTTTCATGAGGAAACTGTTGGATCGTTCGCCAGTAGCTGAATTCTAGCCTCGTGTTGACGAAACAATACTAGCAGCACGTACTCCGGACGTTCGCTCGATGTTTGCACAGAGTACGAAACGCCCGTCGAGCTTAATCGTCCTGTGTGCGGGACGTGCCTTCCAAATCCTCCCTCGACCCCAACCCCAGAAATCCTGGATCCTACAGTCAAGCCTCAATTTCCTTTTCAATAACTACTTACAATCTGCGATGCTCAATGGAGGCAGACGTTGTGTCGACCCGAGATTTGATCAATATGTGATGTTGGCTGTCCAGGGTTGTGATCAACCGCTCATCTCGCTCCCTAGACTCCCTCATTTCACGATGCTCGACTCAGAAGCGACAATTCTCAAGCGCTCACGATGCCGAGGACTTTCAGCGGTAAGCACATGCTTCGAAGGAATCAGGAGCACCGTATCCGTTGGCGATCCCCGGAGCTTTTGTTTCCTGTCACTGCTGTTCGCGCGAAAGTACCCGCTCAGCTCTCCCACCACTGGTGTCCGCACGAGAACCCACTTTCCGCTCTGTCCCGCTGTCACCCGTTGCGCATGTCTTAGTTTCAACTCTGTGTTCTTAGAGTTCAGTTTTCCTGGAATGTCTTTCAACTGTAGTCGCAAGCAACTGCCGATAAGAGAAGGCTCTGGTTGAGCGAACCCTGGCCGAGTGTTGGCCACGAGAATGGCAGATTGGTGAACCGTGGGCTCAACAACCACGCGGCGCTCCCGTGGTCGTCGTCGGTGACCCAATGTCCAACCCACGAACCCTTGCTTTGATTGCTCAGACTTTTACATGCAAATGGACGGATTCTCGGCAAGTGTGCATATCTTATCACTAGTCAACGTGGCATGGTAGATGTCTACACTCTCTACCATCCAGTGAGCGTCTCACAAGGCTCCCCACCGCCCGACCCGTTGAACAAGAACCACCTCAGCTCACATGATAGCCATGATATACAGTAAACGACGCGCGTTCATCTACGTCAAACGTACACTCTGCACGGTCAGCATGCCCATCACCAACGACGCCAGCGAGCCAACCACTTCCTGATGTAGCGCTCTCACTCAAGAACTTTCGGCAGCCATATTCCACGGACCGGTCTTACGGATTAGGTTGAGCATCGCTTGGGTCGCATGGCCGGAAACGCGGTCGCGAGTTTCTGGCTGAATTGGGTAATGCTTGATGCTTGATCTGAAGACCGACTGCCCTGGCGATAGTACCATAGACCAGCTGTCGACCGAGAGATAGCCGAATGAATTATGATAGAAGAACGATAACAGAGTCGGTATCATGGAGCAGTGATCGTTCAACCCGAAGCAATGGCTCTGATATGGATTGGACTGTAACGTCGCGAGGCTTGAATGCACGGCTGACTCTGCTTCTGACAAAGAAGGTGATATGCAATGACGAGACAGCAACTACAGAAGGGTATCCTAGCTAGCTACGAATGTAATCGCCCACGGGCTAACAAACAATAAGTCTCTACCAGGCACATCTAGCGAATGTGTAAGATCTGCCAGCTCACGCGCCTCACATTCCTCAACTACGACCATCTAATCGTCGGCTCTTACGGTAACCTTACCAATTCAAGATCTCCGAACCCACCTCCGATTACGTCCATCGGTCCGTCCCACAGGTCGATTCTGATCAGATCACGGCCGTCCTCCAGCTCTCGTAACCCAGCTCGACGTACCAGACTACTCGCCTGACCTACATCCATCCAAGCTCATCGTTGAGCTTGCTGAGTCGGGGGCACCCACACCGGCTGCTCACGCGTACCCACCATCTTCGCCTCTCCCGCTTGTCCATGCGGCTGCTGATGTCCCGGCCCCAACATCTGCGGACTGCCAGACTGCTGTATGGGCTGCCAGCCTTGATTCGGTGGCGCAGGACTCTGGCTCAACGGCCCATACGGACTAGCAGGCTGGACGGGAGACTGACTTCCATGGCTGTGTGGTGACTGAGGATTCCACGACTCGTGTTTAGTGACGCCGTGGGGTACGAAGCCTGCTGCACCTGGGTTCTGCTGCATTGGTGGCGAGCCGTATGGCTGTGATGGTGGAGGATTGGGAGAGCCTGTGTAGTAGGTCGGTGGCATGGACTGGTGGCCTGGCGCTGCTGCGACTGGGGCGTTGTTGTCTTTCTCTTTGTTCTTAACGAGGAAGAACCAGAGAAGTAGGCCTATAAGTGCCAGACCGGCGACTGGCCCGACGACTGCTCCTGCGATCCAGGCTTGGCTCTTCTTGGGTCCTGGCTCACTAGTATGTGTTGGAGCGGCGAGACCTATTGGAGTGGTAGATGAGGAAGATATTGTTGTAGTGCTCGCGGGTGTCGAGGATGGAGTCGATCTGCTTGTAGACGTTGGTGCTATACTAAGGTAAGTATCTGAAGCGTAATGATTGACAGTATTTACATACTTGCTGAAGAGGTTTCCGGCAATGCTCGGTAGTAGCTCCAGTTAAGGGAGCTTACACCACAAAAGACGTTTGTCTGCGGACTCGAATCTCCCGTGTTCTCGTATAGAAATCCCGTATTGCAAATCGTGAAGCTCGCATCTTCAGGATCGGTATATACTTCTGTGCTGAGCTTCAGTTAGTTTTTAGATCATCATATTAAGCTCTGCTACAAAGCCATATCACCTCAGTCTATATGAACATGATGGGACTGTCCATACCATGCATATGTCGCCCTAGTCACCGTTCCGGTAGTATACGTGTATATCAGGCTCCCACCAATGCACCCAATTGGTCCATTGCAGCTGGCAAGAGTAGTCGTGCAGCATCGATACTTGTCAGCACTCTGATACAGAGTCCCTCCTAGGTTGCATCTGTCGCTAGTCCAGGTACCCTCCCAGCTGTACCACCCAATGAAGCGATTATCAACCTGCTTGCGGAGCAGCTCAAACGGAGGGACCTCAGGTGCGGACGTAACAGTTGGATCCGCAGCGAAATTGGAAGGTAGGAATTTTGCGATCGCGGACGAGGCTGAGAGGATGAGGAACCTTGTTACGGTAGTTCGAAACATGGTGGGTGTGTAATGTCCGGGCGGACTACCAGTACTCTGGCTCTAACGTAATCCGACTCTTGAAACTCTTTTGCAGATCCTCGAACGCACGCACACAGATCGCGAACTATTGTATCAACGGAGATGTGAGACGAAGATAGCTTCACCTGGGAGCTGGAAGCTTTGACATTTTTGAACCCAGCCTTCTGTTACACAAAAAGAAAGCTCCAAGACAATACAACTCGTATGTGCCGCTTTTGCACAGCCAGTCAATACCTGTGGTGACTCCTCCAAGCTTCCCAAGCTCTCTTTCCACCAATGGTGAACAATGTGGTGGTTACGAGGGACTGCCAAGAACCAGCGTTGGCGAATTCGTTCGAAAACGATTCGTTGGGAAGTACGAATACGAGGTTGGGGCGACCTACACGTGATGCCTCGAAGGGAATACGTGGTAATGCCAAGGGAAGTCGAGGGGTATTGGTAATTCGTGATGAGGCGTTACACCAGTGGCTTGCAGAGCCAAGATACGAGGACGAACGGTTCAATGGCCGGTAGGATGACGGATTTGGAGAGATTGAGGAGTACGTGGAGTTGTTGGTATACATTGGATAGATATACAGTATCGTACAGGATCGTTCGTAGGTTACTCTTGCAGCGAGCTATCCCTTGGTTTTGACCGCCTTTGGGCCTTGTTGAGACACCTTGAACTACATGCACTAACTCGACGATGCTAAGAACGGACTCCCCTCACCTTAAAACCAACCTTTTCAAGCCGTTCCTCGCTCTGCGAGATCTCTTGTTCCAATCGGGCGGCCCTGGCAAAGGTCTCCAGCTGATTGTTGCGTCGCCGCAGAAGTGTGATGTGCTCCTGGATTTTCTTGACGTCTGGTACCTCCAAGCCTTTCGGCATCAAGCTTTCCAACCGAGCATTTGTTTCCTTCTCCTGCTCCAGTATGTCAAGTAGATCTGTCCCAACTGAGTCTCCAATGTTCCCATTATCTATTGAGCTAATTGTCTCCTTGTTCTCTGCAACGGTGCGGTCATGCCACGACGCTGGCAACGAGGGCACCATGGCTACAGCTGTCGCAAACCTATCGTCATGGCTGATACTGACTTCACAGAATTGCCCGTCGATCGAGTTGATATTGAACGAGGAAGTACCCACGCCTAGTTTCCTGATTAGAGTTCCCTTCGATTCACTCGCTTTCGTCTGTCGGTTTAACGTGTCTCGGAGAATGAGGCCTTTCGGGGGCATGCTCTCCGCGTTCGGTGCGTTATTTGAGGGTTCGATCGGGAGTATCATGATATTGTGCATGCCATTCGATATGCCCAAATGTGTGCACGCTTTTCTGCAAGCTTCCTTCGCAGCCCATCTTCGAGAATTAGTGATATGCATGCAATTGCGCGTACAAAGTCAACCCACCTTCCTGCTAGGAACGTCGAGACTTTGTCGATGCTCTTGTATGCGGCATCCTCGTCCTGGAAGCGGTGCCAGAAGTACTGGCGCTCGGGCGCGGTCAAGACCTTGGACAGGAATTGACCCAAAGGCCTAGCTTCTCCGCCCCCCGCATCAGGTCTTTTAGTTATTATATCTCGAATGCGGGGGATGTGACAAACATCAATTCCCACTTTGAGGCGGAAAGGGAATGGGCGCGGAGGCATTAGGTGTAGAGAGTGGTTGAGCAAAAAGTTGGGTTAGCTTCGAGAGTTGCGTCGATGATGTAAGCTCCAATGCTCGGCAGGCCGGACGGGCCGATGCTGTCAAAATCCAAGCCCTGATCCCAGAGAGTCTCACAAGGGTAAAAAGAATATACCGAAGCCATCGACGTGGGCCAGATTCGAACTGACGCTCCCGAAGGAACAAGATTTCTAGTCTTGCGCGATAACCACTCCGCCACCACGCCTGTCTTGCTGTTGCTTCGATGCAATGATTTTCAATTCTGAAATATATAATTCAGTCTAGCAAATAACTAATGAAGCTCGCGCAAAACATCAACTGCCTTCTCACGCTGCATAGTGGACTAAAATAATCCCCGCGATCTACACTTCCACCCCACCCACCTTGCCCTTCTAGAAGCTCTCGGTGTGTATCATCTGCACGCCCCCATGCGTTGCCCTGCTTCATTGTCTCCAAAGAACATTTTGAGCTACATCATGCTCCACGCGCCGCCTCTGTTGCGCCTTAGAGAAAACCTAATGTCCCATCTCACACAGATTGGTGTCCGTGTCCGTAGCCTCGAGCCTCCAGCTTCCAGCCCTCAAGCCTTCAGTCACACAGCTCTTTCCCAGACCGGAGGCTCCACTCCGGCAGCCATCGCTCTATCGCACCCCGCGGTCGATGGCTGACACGCCGTCAACTTGCGACTTCAACACCCTGGACAGATCTACCTAGCCAGCTGCTTCTTGCTCCCAGTTCTTCGTTCTCTCGCACACAACCTGCGCTGTTCGGGCTTCAAGCTGAGGCACCATGGCCGTACTCCGATGAGCCACCCACTAATGTGCTACCCCGGCAGCTCCGTCTTACTGCCCCATTGGCTGCTGCGACGGTCTTGATATTAACACCCCGACACAAGTGAATATCAGTAGCGTGCTGACTGCATGCCCAGCTGCAGACCCAGGCAGCACGTCTGACGAAAAAGGTCAGCTCCAACACAATGAACAGCCCCGTCCGTAGATGCGAATGGTAGGAAGGCCAGTGGCTGCGGCCACCCTGATGCCAGTGCGGGACTTGGGGTAGAGCATGCAGAGCTGGAAGCCCGACGCCGCGGCGCGATGCGTGTGTAGCGTGCGCCGTCCGGCGTATGTCATGGCGGAGGCAGTAGGATGCGTACGGCCACATATATGCTGTGGTCAGCCTTGAGCGCCGCAGTCTAGTCGAATCTCCGGTTTGTCCACGTTACCTACTTCGCAAGGAGGCGCGCAAATATCATCTGAAAGATTTCCACTCGAAGACTATCTGTTCGTCGCATGCTTCCAATTTGAGTAACCGCGCCTTCAACCTCAGCAGTTGAAAATGCTGCTCCAAGGAACGTCACCTCGCCTTCCCGGGGTGATAATTCTATCAGGAGATGCTACTGGACCGCAATTCCGAAGATGGCGAAGAGCGATCGAGCGAGCTTTCAAAGCTAAGGGAACCTGGGGACATTGCGACGGTGGCATACCTATGCCCATGCCAGACTCAGGACCGAACTTCTTCTCGCCCGTAGTATCCGCAAATCCGCAACCACAGTTACTGGAAGAGCGAAGAGCATGGACGAAGAAAGATCGCGACGTAAAACTTGACATCTTCCTATCCATCGCGGACGAGATCAAGCTCGAAGTGTTTGAAGTCGGACCGCCACTACCGCCGTCTGCGATGACCTCGAAGGAGATGTTGGAGGCATTGGAGGAGCATTTCACAGACTTCAAGTTCGAAGACTACCACCATTGTTTCTGCCACTTCCTGAACCTCCACATCGATCAGTTTCCGAGCCTCGAAGCTTTCAACATTGAATATCTTGCTACACTAGAAGATCTACTAGACCATGGACACCCGATGGACAATGTTCAAGCATGTAGCGCCTACTTCTCGAAACTCCGGTGTACACAAAATCCTTGGGTTGCAAAGAAGCTGAAGGAATGGGATGCGCTACCGGAACCTCCAACTCTCGCAAGCCTTATGAAAGAATGCCCACCGTGGATCATAATTCGCCCACTCGCCACCAAGGCGCCATCACACCAATCGAAGCCAGAGTCATACAACGAAGAACTTGTGGGAGAGGGCAGCCAAGGCTCGTCGTCTTCATCAGAGGGCGAAGAAGAAGCCGATGATGCTGCAACAGTATCTTCAGTTGGGTCGGCAAAGGAGCAAGAGATTACAGTCCATGCTTCAGTCGAAGACCTTACCGGTGGAACACTCCCGATGCCAGACGGCAAGATCAATCCAAGTACAGTTCCGCCGCGATTAAGCTCGAAGAAAAGCCTCACGGTTTTGAACCAGCTACCACCCCCAATCAATCGACCGCTTCCTCCTCTGCCAGCTGAAGCTACTAAATCGAAACCATCCTCCAAGAAGAATTCGGCAGAAACGCTCTTGCAGGTACCATCTATATCCTCCCCACGACCCAGCACAGATTCCACGAAAGCGCCATCTTTGCGACCAAGCACACCACAGCCCAAGGCCGCAAACACTGTCCCACTCCTCCAAACCCCATTTTCCACGCCTCCAACCGCGAACATGCCACCTCGACCATCGACTTCCTACGCGCCAATTGCACCAAAATCCTCTATCGAGACATTCAGCACCTGGCCACCACTTCGCGAGTCTGCAGCGCAACATCATCGCGATCGCTTGAACTCCTCTTCTAGCAGCGTAATCAGCCTCCCACTACAAGGCGCAACTATTCCGATCCCCGAGTTCGGAGAGTTCGACCTCACGCGAGAATCAGGCATTACACTCATAGGCAGCGGCAGCCCGCCCCGGAGTCTATATAGTGCGCATAGCAGGCAGTCAAGCTGGGATCCGGACGATGATGAGAAGAAGAAGAGCAGGAAGAGGATCCCGAGCTGGAATCTCAAGGCCAAAATAGCATCCCGGAAGGAGATTAGGGAGATTATTTGATGGTATCTAGTTGCATTGTTTGATTTGGTCTCTTTTGTTGCTCTGGGAGGCTTTCTGCATGATACCAGCCGGTTGGATTGTCGTACACACGGCTTGTGCATTTCTAACCGTCAATCGCTCAGAGTTTCTTTTCCTTCGTATACCCTCTCTCAAGCGTATCAAGCGCAGGAGCTCAAAGGCGTCAATCATCTCTCCATCAATGTCAATATCTTTCCAACCACAACCACATCCAGCCTGTCACCCGGCAGTTCCCACAAGACCATCTTCATGTTACTATTTTCGCAGCCCCAGCTTCTACCTCGCGAGCACTATACCCGAAACCCTCCCCATCCGTCCTTCCGTTCCCAGCAAACATTGCTCCGCGCTCCACATTTCCTATCTGGGTGTGCGAGGCGCAAACCATTCATATAATTCCTTGTATATACATATCCAGACCCAGACCATCGGTCCACACGTACATACATATAGAGGTACGTAGCTAGGGTTGGTGGTGGAGCTGTCACGCGGCCACGTACATACACGATAGGATAGCATGCACATACATACTGTCGTATCATATACCTCCGACAGTCTGACTCGCATTGCATTCAACCCTCGCGAAAGAAGGCTTCTGCTCGCCGCCCACCAAGGTCGGCTTATCGCACATTGCTCGCGACTTTGCACACAACACAACTAGTCTTGGTTCCAGGCCTGGCGCAAAGCCAAAGCTAATGCCAGCTTGTCTCACGACATCGGCCCCATGGACCGGCCAAAGCTCCAGCGGAGCCTCAGCAGAGCTTTATTGCTACGTAGCTAGATCTCACACCAACCACTACATTTGACTTTGAGTAAGAAACTACGTCACCCTCTGGTAAGGCTATGATTTTGGGGGCCGGAATATAGGAAAGTGCCGGCCGTCTTACGTCTTACGGCAGCACAGCATCCTTCGCTCGCAGAGCAGGCCTCATATTCCAGAAGACCCAACACCATGGTACGATTGGGGGAAGATGAAATGAATCCACACCTCGGCTCTTGGGAATCCTAACGCTGAGCGCGAGGTGCAATGCGGAAGGGCTGGGAAAGGAAAGGTCAGTCACACATAAGCAGAGACTGGGTCCTGCAAAGGATTGAGTGGAGCTATCTATCCACCCGGATGTATATTCTACACCTGTGTCGCCAAAGTACCTTTTTTGACCCCAGGAGGCCGCTGTAGTTTGTAGCCCTTCACGGTCCGTGTCTATCATTCAAATGCGTGTCGCATCGTTCGTGAAAGCAGCGAAGCTTTCCTTCGACGGCCGAAGGGATGCCAAAACTATTCCGACGCCAACCAACCACCGCGTTCCATTTCCCGATTTTCCGAAAACAAGTTTGCGTGATAGGTTCTGAACATGCCGAGGCTCGGAACGCATGCGACGATGTCTACTGTGTGTCCCGCAAGGCTTTGTCGACAGCTTTTGCGAAGTAGTCCACGTTGTTCGTGTTGAGACCGGCCATGGAGATACGGCCGTTCTTGGTCATGTAGACGTGTGAGTCCTCGCGGAGCTTGAGGACTTGCTTCTCGGTCAAGCCGGTGAAGCTGAACATGCCGATCTGCTCGGTGATGTGATTCCATGTACCTGGTGTACCGAGTTCCTCAAGCTTGCTGCGCAAAGCCTTGCGCATATCGATGATGCGACCGGACATGGTCTTGAGGTCCTCCTTCCATTGCGCAAAAAGCTCAGGGTTGTTCAGGACAGTCGAGGCGACGCGAGCACCGTAGGCTGGAGGATTTGAAATCTCGGACCGCTGGAGGATGGCAAGCTGGGAGGCCACTCGCTTCGTGGTCTCCTCAGCGTCTGATGACGGGGCTGTGATGAAGTGGAAGCAGCCAGCACGCTCGCCGTAGAGGCCGAAGTTCTTTGCGTAGCTCTGGGCGATGACGAGCTCGAAGCCCTGCTCCACGAAGTGGCGAATAGCCCAGCCATCGCGGTCAAGGTCGCCGGAAGCGAAGCCCTGATAGGCAGTGTCGAGGAAGGGGAAGAGCTTCCTCTCCTTCATCACCTTGGCAATTTCCTTCCACTGCTCTTGTGACGGGTCGACGCCGGTTGGATTGTGGGCGCAGGCATGGAGCACGATGATGCTGCCCTCGTCGGCACCCTTCAGCGTCTTGATGAAGCCGTCGAAGTCGAGGCCGCGAGTCTCCTTGGAGAAGTATGGATACTGCTGGTATTCGAGGTTGACGTTGGAGAAGACCTGGAAATGGTTCGGCCAGGTAGGGTTGGAGAAGTAGACGGTTCGCTTCGCGTTGGTGCGGTAGAACTTGGAGAGGAAGAGGGCTCCAAGATGGAGAGCGCCCGTGCCTGAGATGGTCTGCAAGCTGGTGACCTGTGCGGAAATTGTGAGCTCGAGCCATTGCCTAGGGCGGGGGAGTACTCACCCGCTTCTCCTTCAATGCGGGGCTGTCTGCACCCAAAAGGAGCTTCTGGGAAGCAGATGTGAACTCGGCGAGACCAGCAATAGGCAGGTACTCGTGGTTAAGGTCGGGGTCTTTGCGGATGATTTCGTCGGCCTGAAAAGTCAGGAGTCAGCATGTTGCGTGCTCAATTGCGGGACGGAAGGAGCGATCCAGAGACCAGTGTAGGGTACAGTCACCGGTATGGATCACGACTTGGGAGCGCTGCAATTGATTGAGTGATATCCAGGGCTCGAACTTACCTTCTTAACCACCGGTAGCACCCATGGCTTCGCATTGTTGTCTCTGTAAGCTCCAATGCCTAGGTCCACTTTCTTCGGGTCATCATCACGACGGTACGCTGCCATCAACCCAAACAGCGGATCCTCTGGCGCCTGCGGCACCGTGTCCGCTTGAAACGCTGTTGTTGAACCCATAGGTGCGATGTGCTGTGAGAGTTGAGAAAGGCGGGATTGCGTAGCACTAGCTGATTGCTTGCCCTGGAGAGCTTCGGGGGTCTCAGATTGGGGAGAAGTCTGCGAGGAAGTAGGAGGGAGAGTCTTGACGTCTGGTGGCATGGTGACAGCACTCGAGCTCCAAATTATGTCTCACCGCCAAAGTGGAAGCCACCACCGCCTCACCGAGCCCGCACTAGCCCCGCAGTAAGTGAACGACTTCGCTTCTCCGGATAGGCACGGTTCAGCGGGAAGTGGACCTCGAGAGTCGCTGGGAACGGGGTGCAGAGCTCGAGACGAGAGCAGGGCTGGTGCCATCTCTGGAGCTCCGGATATGCAGCCATCTTTTAAACCTCTGTCTGGACGTCGGATCCGCAGGTGCGTTATCGCTGAACCGAGGCACGTCAGACAGTGTTCCTGAGACGGGATGATGTCAACCAGCCTCTCACGCGCTGCCGGTATACAAGCAAGATGGCAGTTGGGCTCAGGGACCGCTGCAAGTCTGCCGTTACAGAAGCGAAGCCATGCATATCGCTAACAGCGGTCTCCACATGCACATGCCACGAGGGGTGCTATATATTTGTCGCTTCACTAGGGACATAAATTGATATGCGGAGAATGTTATCAATGGACTCGGCACTTTCACATGCCGTGACGATGGTTTGCACACAGCTGCAACCTGCTGGCCAGGCTGCTCATGGTCGTATGAACGATTGTTATATGAACAAATCCCAGAGGACGAGAGTCGCGCAGAATATGCTCGTGCTATAGAACAACAAACGAGCCGTGCTCTTCCGCTCTGCTGCCTTTTTAAGCTCCTTGTTGCCGCCTCCTATGTTCTCCGTCGTTAGGTACGAGTCCTCCACAAGCTGCTCGATATGCGCGGATTGTACGCTTAGGTTGTTTGCGAGAGTGGTTTGTAGCTCCGAGATCTCCACAAGAGACTTCTCCGTTGTTCTGCGTCTTGAATCAGTGCAGGCTCGCAGGTTGCAGGTAAGGACACACATACCGGACTTGGTCCAGAGTATCTTCGTAATGCTTCAACATGTCCTGGTTCTCCTCCGCGAATAGCTGCAGTTGTTCAGGGCTTAACTGTTGCTCCACCGCGCGCGACTCATCCTCTGGCACATAAGATGCTTTCCCTCGAAAGCCGCTGCTTGCGCTGGGGAGCCCATTCATTCCAGTGGACTGATCTGAGGTCGGCATTGTTCCTCTTGCCTTGTACAGCACACTCTTGCTCTTCTCGACCTCTCTCTTCAACCGGATCTCCATCATGGACGCCTGGAACTGTCCGCACATCTGGAGCTGTTGCTGCAAATACCATATGATGCTCTCTCTATGCACTCGCACAGTACTTGCTTTCGCGTCCTCCAGCTCCTCCTCGGGGCTCTTTCCTGTTATGCCTCCGCCTGCTGCCCATCGTCCCACGAGCCCGAAGCCTTGCTTTGCTCGACGCTTCAATGTGATCGCTGCTGAGGCTTGCTGCCGTATCTGTTCGGCCTCCGAGAGGCTGCTAATGGCATGGTTCAGCTCTCGTAGCAGCTGCTTCGCCTGTGCATCGATCTCGGTGCGCTGGTCATCGCTGAGGTGCTTGCTGTCTGCATCTGCGGCGGTTATCGAGGAGGAATTGCCAGTCCGGGCAGCTTGCTTGCGCCGCGGAGCATGCGCAGTAGAGAGATAGCTCTGCCGTATCGATCTAAGGTACTTGTTCAGCTCTACAAGGTGCGAACGCTGTCTGTGGTCAGCTGTCAGTGTCTCGAAGCTAGATGCGCAACGTATCCTACAATGCGGTATGCCTCCTTCAAGAACTCGTCTAGATCCTGAAGACGGAAGACATGAGGCTCCACTGGCCGCGAATCATGCGCGGTCAGAATCTCATTGAAGACCGGGGTTACATCCATTATTTGGTGTAGCAAGCTTGCACTTGCACTTGTTGCGCGCTGGCCAGATGACGATGATCTGGGAATTGGCCGGGTTTAAGCTCTCGCTTAGAACGCCAATGATCGGCGTCTCGAACTCACGAGCGCAGCTGTTCTCCTTCACTGCCCCACCCATCCCAATCGTCCGCTAGATCTATCTTTCACTATGCTTCCAGTTCTGGTTCAACTTCGGTGCATTGCCATCCGGATGCATACATGCTATGTTCCCGAGTCATGATGGGGTTCGCCGTTGTTCGCCGTGTATCTTGTTCACATATCAACGCCTCCTTATCTAACGATGTCTAGTCTACGAGACCGCGGGCGATGCCGATAGCAGACCAATGAAGACGGCATTAGAGCTGCTCCACTTCGAGCTTTCCGATGTCGCCAACTCGCCTAGATTCAATTGACTAGGATGCACCTACATCATGCAGACGGCATCCTCTGCTTGACTTTTGTTGACCATCGATCGTCCCTTCTCAATTTGATTGTTCCTGACGTTGTCCTCTCCATATGTCTGTTCGACCGGTATAGCCATGACGCAAGATGAAGAAGAATATGAATTCAAGATAACGGCGCAAGAACCAGAGTCACTCGCGTCAGAAGCGGGGGTAACCGAAAAAGGAAAGCACGAAGAAGCTCTCGAGTCTCGTCCGATACCTCCAGTAGAGTCATGCTCGCGTCCCAGCGATGCCGATGAGGATGATGTGCAGGACCTCGAAGCCTTATCAGAAGTCCAAACCAACTCCCCTCCGTATTCTGTCTTCAGCAAGAGGAAGAAGCACTTCATAGTGATCCTGGCAGCTTGGGGAGGCTTCTTCTCGCCGCTTTCCGCAAACATCTACTTTCCAGCCCTCACGACACTGACACGCGAATACAAAGTGTCCAGTACCTTGATGAATCTTACCCTTACCTCGTACATGGTTTTTCAAGGGCTTGCACCTACGATCTTCGGTGATCTTGCTGATATGGCGTAAGTGATGACTGGCTTGGCGACCTATCGAAATACTCATTGTACTTTTCAGTGGACGACGACCAGCATACATTATAGGCTTCATCATCTACATCGGAGCGAACGTTGGGCTCGCGCTACAGAGCTCGTACGCTGCTTTGTTCGTCCTTCGATGCATTCAAAGCACCGGCAGCAGTGCCACGATTGCTCTTGGGAACGGCGTTGTCGCTGATGTCGCTGTGAGCTCGGAGCGCGGTACCTGGATTGGCTACGTGACAAGTGTGAGATCAAACTACCTTGACGTCCTATGAAGCTGTTGCTAATGGAATCTGAAGGGTCCAATGGTCGCTCCCGCAGTTGCTCCCGTTATAGGGGGCTTGCTTGCAGAATTCCTTGGTTGGCGGTCGATATTTTGGTTTCTCGTTATCATGGCAGGCGTGTACATTATCCCTTTCGTCATTGCATTTCCGGAAACTGGACGCAATGTTGTCGGCAATGGCAGTGTCCCACCGCAAGGCTGGAACATGTCTCTACTCAACTACCTGGAGCTCCGAAGGAGTAGGAGGTCACAAAATGAGCTGACTCAAGCAACCTCGCGGGAATCTTCCCGTGCAGCCCAGGTCGACCTAGCGAAGAAGCGCAAGCTTCGCTTTCCAAACCCTCTAGGAACGTTGCGCGTCATCAGCCAGAAAGATACAGGACTTCTGCTGCTGTACAACAGCCTCGTATATACCGCATTCTATGATGTGATTGCTTCCGCGCCCTATCTGTTTGCAGAGATCTACGGGTTCAACGACCTTCAGATTGGCTTGGCATTCATACCATTTGGCGTCGGAGCTCTTGCCGCTCCGTTGATGGCCGGAAAGCTAATGGATTGGAACTACCGGAGAGTTGCGAGAGAGCTCAATTTCAAAATCGATCGCAAACGGGGAGATGATCTACGCAACTTTCCATTGGAGCGTGTCCGCGTTTGGGTTGCTGTCCCTTTTCTCGCAATCGGAACTGCAGCGCTGCTTTGCTACGGATGGATCGTGGAATCAGAAACTTCGCTGGCGGCCCCTCTCGTAATGCACTTTCTGATGGGACTCTTCTTAACTGGAGCATTCAACTGTATGAGTGTCATGATGGTTGATTACTATCCCTCGAGTCCAGCGACAGCAACAGCAGCGAACAATCTGGTCAGGTGCTTGGTTGGAGCTGGTGGCACGGGCATTATCAACATCATGATTGAGAGCATGGGAAGAGGATGGTGCTTTACGTTCATAGCATTGGTTGTTGCTGCTACCAGCCCCATCCTTTGGGTGTTGCTGAAGTGGGGACCGCAGTGGCGAGAAGAGCGGCGCGTCAAGATGGAGACAAAGGAGGAAACTGAACCTTGAACGGTTGGCGCGGGAACATTTGCGTCTGGGTACAGCACAGCGAATCGAATAGTCGAAAACCGTGCGTGACACCGTGTATAACAGCAACTCGCGAATAGCCATGGGGCACGTTACCCAGGCACATGTGCAACGTGGTATCAACACGTTGGTGGCAGAGACATCTTTGTTTGCAAAGAAACACCCAGGATCAACGCATGGAATAAGCCTGTTCGATGAGAGTTCTATGCGAAGGATGCGATATCAAGGATATATCCAAAGGGCATCCCGTCATTAGAATTGTAGATCATTGAAAGTTCGTCCACGGTCTTGGGACACTAGCGACGAGAGCTATATATATATCACGGAAACAAGCGTCGTACAGTATACCGGAATTCCCGACTCTCGCCAAGCACTCGACGTCTTTTACTTGCTCGTTCAAACTATTCAATGAAACATCCAAGACAATTGTTTCCTTCGCCACAATGTGGCGCTGCTATTGGCCGCCTACGAAGCTGCCTACCGGTAAGCTTACTCGCGACCTACCAATAGCGAACCTCAGTTACGAACTTCATCTCCAGCTCTTCAATGCACCGGTCTCCTGACAGGGAGAAAAACTGCGCGGGGCAAACGTGTTGGATCGTTTCCTTAGTCTAACAAAACGGTGCTCTTTGTAGTTGTTGGTGTTTACCTGGTCAATGGGAGCGGATCCTTGCGGGACTGTGTTGTACGGGGCATGGGTTGTAGAGCGGAAGGTGCAGCTGAGCAATAGTATCACCAGCAGCTTCCATATAGGAGAAATCATTCTTTGTGTCTACTTATCGTAGGCCTATAAAGCTGAGTTCCTTCCTCTACTTCAAGTCGACTTTCTACTTAAACCATTATTTGCTTCGCTCGACTTTCCACTTCAACCATCAGTTTTTCCACACCCACAACACTCGTCGCTAGACTGCCCATAAACATTCATAGTCAACAGCACCTATACAAACCAGCTATTCACAAACCACCTACCCACAAATCAGCTATTCACATCCAGCTATCCACAACTTCAAGATGCACTTCTTCGCAGTAGCATCTCTACTCCCAGCTCTCGCTCTAGCAGCACCCGTTGTACGACAAGCGGATCCCTGCGTCCCAACGTCTTACACCATATCCAACTACGTTTACACCCCGGGCTCATCAAGTGGCTCTGGCCTTGACTTCCACTTCCAATCCCACTTTAGCAATTCCTCGATCATCGAGGACCCCGCCTCTGCCGGCACAGACTGCGGTGCTTCATCATCGACTGCCACACTCCCTGGAGAGAACGAATGCAAGACTGGCAGGAACAACCTTTACTTCGACATTAGGTCGCAGCAGACTTACGATTATGAGCTGATCCACACCTGGAAGTGCAACGGGTGAGTACCATCCCTCCGCTCTCTGGAGTTGATACTGATATTGGGGAAAGCAAAACCTGGATGTCCACGACGCATCACGTCGTCAGCTCGGTCACTTGCAGCATGGACGATGAGAGTGGCACGACGGCCTGTGCCGCCCCGACTCAGGACTTCGCTCCCGAGAACGCGAGGGAGATCTGTAGTACCCCTACCTGCCCTTAGCTAAACTCTCTAGATACTATAGTGTATTACTCTGTGAGAGCGCTTCGTCTATCAGAAACTACTAACATGGGATCTCGTTTATCTAATTACAGCACTTCAGGAATGGTAATACACTATTTGTACCCCCGCTCCAGGACACTTTGCACCGTCGGATAAACACCTCCCATCAGCACACTCCTCAAACAATGAGAAACTCCATCATCCCATCCCCCCTAAATGCTCTCCAATCTCCCATCGGCTCCCTCCTCTCCACAAAATCATGCCCCAGCTCATGTCCCGCAACAAATGCCAGATTCACCATCTTCCACTGATTACCCCTTCTTTCCAACACGAACGGCAAATTGATCCCAAACAGCCCCGCCAGCACATCGCCCTTTACAGCCTTATGCGCCAGCCCAAAAAGCCCCGTATCCGTGATAAACAAGGTTCTTTCAACCCGACACGAGTACCTCAACGCCCTCTTGAACAGCCCGACTTCCTCAGGCTCTTTGACGTTAAAGTAGCGGTCCATTTCCATGAACTCGGCATGTCGGACGCGGACGAGCCAGTCTGCCATCGCAGCTATAAGGTCAGCGCGCGGTGCTGGGATGACGGGGTTATTAGACCCAAGGATAGCAGTCAGCATCATGTTGATAGAGATACTGTAGCCGTGGATGAAGGCGTTGAAGCGGGCTTGTGCGGACTCTGTTTTCGCGAAGCCTAGAACCCAGAGGTCGCGGGCGGAGAGCGTGCGTGTTATTGTGCCTAGGCGAACGCCGGCTGTTGTGAGGGTTCTGAGATTGGGGGAGAAGGAGGCGATGGGTGCCAGCCCGGCGGTACGTGCAATGGCGTGTTCGAGATGGGTGCGTGAGGGCCGGATGCCTTCGGTTGAGGAAGGGGAGTCGCGCTTGTCGCGGGGTGCGGTACCTGTGAAGTCCGGAACCCATGATGGAAGGCCGGGGCAAGGAGTGTTGCTGGAGCGGAGGGGCATGTAGGGGTATCCGTATACGAAGCCTTGCTTGACGACGACGGCCATAGCTTCTGAGAAGACGCTGGCAATGGGTTTGGAGTAGTCTGGTTCGATCTTTATACCAGTGAATCTGGAGATACCCAACAGGCCGTAGACCATGTCTCGAGGGTCAGTGGATCTAGCCTCGAGCGTCACGGTGCGGTATAACTGTTCTGGAAAGCTAGCAAAGGAGCCGGAGCATCGGATGTCACCCAGCATTTCGACTTGCTCGCCTACGAGGTCGATATCCTCGGAGTCCCTGAAGTCAATGTCTTCGAATTTATAGTGATGCAAAGCCTTGAAGTAGTTCCGGTCCAGGAAACAGAAGTCGGTCTTCATACGCCGTAATTTCGATCGAAAGAGGCGGATCGCGAGGTAGAAGACTGACCAGTGTACTTCCTGATAGCCACAGACAACTATTGGATCAATCTTTGCAAGCGTGAGCTCTTGTACGATCCATACGCGCCTGAACCAGTCTCGCTCGAGGAACTCCTCTAGATAGTCGAGAAAGTCGGGGAAAGCCCGCACTTGTTCGTTACTTTCATCATAACCTTGCTTGATGCTCTTCAAGATAATCTCGCTTTCCCGGTCGCTTGGTCCTAGCCATATCATGACGTGGCGTGCAGTTGAGTATAGCTTGCTCATCAATTGGACTTGGTGATTCCTCTCCCGGACGTTATGCTGGTCGATACATATGGCGTCTATCCACATCGGTAACACTCTCTTCTTATCTCTCAGGTGTCGAAGAGCACTTTCCAGATTCTCGCCAATGGACAGATGGCATCCAGGCATGTTCTTAATCTGCACTTCCCCATCATATTCCTGTTCGTCCAGAGCATCGGTGTCGACTGGGTTCCAGACATAAGACAGAGCGTCATACGTTGGCGAGTCTGATAAATTTGCTTTTCTGACACCAATTTCTAAAGGATCATCGAAATTGCCGGCTGGATATAGGTCGACGATACGTATCTCATTTTCGCTGGAGTTGATGGCCGGGTAGCCATAGGTTGGTATGTATGCTCCAACGCTCTCATCTGCCTCCTCCTTAAGCGTGACCCGATGCTCAAAACATCTTCTTGCATCAACAAGTCGCGCTGTACTTCGGGGGAGATCTACATTGTAATACCCGGCTTTAGTGGACTTTGTATCCGCAAATCGTGGTATCTTGCTCCTTAGAGCTTCCCATGTGTCATTCGTAAGATGGACTATCTCAAGGTCTTCCATTCCCCTCTTCCGTTTCGTAGGTACATCTTCGGCAACATTCAGAATTTCCGGATATTCCGATCGCCTGGCCGTATCCATGGAGTTACACGAAACGAGTATCTCCTGAATGGAAGGCAATGGCGAGTCTTCCACGGTGAGGTCGATGACTTTGCCAATGGCCGATCCAGACGCCTGTTTTTCGATGAATGCAGCAAACGAATTTGAACCAAATGAAGGCGAGTCTCGCTCCATCGTGGAAAGCAACCACTCGTCAACCGAAACGCCTACGATGAACGTCGTCAAATCGACGAAGAACAGGTAAAATCGGCTAAACGAGATTCGGTTGGAGAGAAAAGCGGAGATGAATCTAGCGATGCCACATGATGGGGTGATACTGCATTTTGATCATGTAGGGGTTCGTCGGAGTATGCGAGTGCACCGCCACGCTTGCGCCTTCGGAGGATTCTTGACACCAGCATAGCCTCCCGAGTCTGCATATTTATTGTGCATGGAGTAAAACTACCGCGGAACCATTGAAGAAATCAGAATCTGGGTATTGTGCGGCCGGCACTCGTGGAATCAGAGTGAAGATGCTCGAGGTTGATGATCGCTGCAAGCAAAGTGAGGCTGAACGTGGAGGCACCCGCGCCAGACATCTCTAGAAGCGGGATGCTCGCGACAAAAGGAGACGTGAACATGGCAAGGTCAAAAGAGACAGAAATCTGGGTCAGCTTCCCGTTCCCAATCTCGGTATCTCTGCTGCTGGTCACCCGAGGACATTCATTGAGACCCCTTTCGACCTGGAAGCCAGAGGTGGGTGCAGTACTCTCAGATCGACCAAGACGTGTAAATTATATTGTTAGGGTGGATGTACAAGTTGGCAACTTGACAAGCCAATTCTCCCAGAACCTCAGTCCGTCGAGTCCTTGCTCGCGACAAAGCGCACCGCTCTCTTCCGCCATCTCCAACTCTTCAGTCGCAACACCAACACTCCAGCCAAACCTCTCAGCTGTCTCCTGCGCCGTGACGCCTCTTCCATATGTTCGCCAATCCCACGATGCTCCAGTCTCAGGCGGGTAGTTGTGCAACTCTCGCAGCCAAGCTAGAAGACTAGCAATCGTTTTCTCGTCTGTCCGATCACGGCCTTGGACGACAAGTAGTCCGCTCTTGAATTTTCTTAAGCGGACTGGAAGTTTGAGCTTGTCCCACATGCGGGCTGCCTTCTCGAAGTCCGCTGGGCTGACGAGCTCGACGCCTCCTCTTGCACGGTTGAAGACTGCCCAAAGATCAACCAGGGTCATGATGCCTCCTTCTCTCTTTAGGATCCCAGAAGTGTCATCTGTAAGCCATTCTGCAAGGTTTCTTGACAGCTCAGAGACGTAGAGAGACTCCGACCCCGATCCTGAGCCCAGCATATCCTTTGTCGTAACAAGTCCAAGTGCAGCAGCGGACTGTGATGCTAGCGCGCTTGCTTCTGAGCTGCCGTTTGCGCCGATGTTCGCTTGTGACGCGAATGATTCTGCAAGCGCAATAATCTCCTTCGCAGATGTCATGAGTGCCTCGAGGTCTTCGAACGCACCCCCAATGACGGCCTCGTTGTTCCGTCGCTGTTCTAGACCCCGCCGTTCTAGTCCTGCTATTCCAACGATCCTATTCCGGCCTGAGTCTACGGCGGCTCGATCTGACGTTGAAGCATAGCCATCCTCGAATGACCCAGACGCCGGACGAGGCTTTGGGATTGGAGGAGCGCTCTGGAGAAGCCACTTCCGCTGGACGAGAGCGTTCTTTAATCGCTCGTAGAAAATCTTTTCACCGCCACCGCGGAAAGAAAATTTGATTGATTCAATCGTCTCTTGTTGCAAGGGGTTGTTGTTGATGGACGGGCCCGGAGACTCAGCTCGTGCAATACTTTTCGCGTTTTCCAGTCGTTTGTCTGCCGCTGACAACAAGGATGCTCCGCACATCTCGCATGTGAGAAGGGAAGGGTGATTCCTGAAAGTGCATCTTGGGCATGCAAACAGGTCCGACCCAGTGTTTCCAGCGGTCGAGGGCACGCCACCATTGGTGATGGATTCTGATGCTCCTCCCTGACTCTGCCGGTTCGTCATGGCCGCGATCGCTGCCTTGACAACATGCACCAAAGGCGGCTTGATTCCACATGCTAGACATGGCGGCAATGGTGTCCGCGCGTTTGCAGCTGCAGGGTCGAAGTTGGACGGGACCGGGTTCGAGAACGAGCAGATCGGACAGACCCAAGTTGCGCTTGGAGGGGGTGCAGGCGCAGGCGACGGCGCGAGCGATCGTGAGGGGCTGCCGTGTCGTTCAGGCGTTGCTGAGGACGGCGATGGAGCTGCTAGGGGTGGTCCAGCTGGGCCACGCGACAGTCGCTTGGAAGGTTTGGGGTAGAGTGTGATCTTTGGCGACGACTTGAGGAAGCCGGCCTGCAACAGGGTCAGCCATACTGCGTGGGTATCTTATAGTGCACTTGCAAATGGTACATAGAATTCCGGCCGCTCGACGTCCTTCAAGTTGACAGCCACCGAAAACTTCCGCGGCTCATCGTGGTCGACGTAGCAAGCTCGGTGCGAGGTCAGGTACGCTTGCCCGTTCTGATACTGGGGGATCTTGTATTTCCTGTGCATGCGTGGTTTAGCAGCTTGCAGTCAAGCGCTGGGGCAATCACGTACCCCTCGTACAAGCCAACAGCATCTTGCACAAACAAGAGCGTCTCCTCTGGCAGGAGCGACGGGCGCAGGGCAGTAGTCAGGTCCAGCTGATGCAGAAACATTCAGAGCATTGGGAGAGCGAACAGTCGGCCGCAACGCAGGGCCGAGTGCTGTCACTGATAGGTAACTGTCTCGGCTTCCCGTCGCGCAAGCACTCGTTGCGCCGCCGAACTCGCCGTCGTCATTTAGGCAGCTGTTCGCGGTTAGACTGTCGCTAATGGCTTGGCTCCGCGTCGCACCTGACTGTCGAGTCCCGCTTCACCTCTATTCCTCCTGCCCTCGATCCCAACCACCTCCATCACCACTCAACGCGCGTCTTACCCCCGTCACAGTCTCCTTTCACTCCCGCTGCTTTGACTCTGCCATAACTCATTCCATCTCCTTGTCTTGCACCTCCTCAAATGTCTTTGCCGACCACGGCAGCGTGGCACGCCATGCCGCCTCACCCACCAGCTTACAACCCCGTTCCGGCGCGAACAACGCTTGCCAGGCCTGTAAGTCCTCGCTCAGACACCATGTCCCATGTGTCGCGGTCTGACCGTGGTCGCCAGGAGCAGCCAGCACAGCCATCGCTGGGAAAGCCGCGCAAAGTAGACTGGCCACAGCCAGTTCGCGACTATGTCGGGCGCGCGTTCGAACCGCAGAATGTCATCGAGGGCATCTCGCCCGCGGAAATGCAGGCGAAACTGAAAGACCTCATCTCATTCTTCGCTGGTCGCAACCAGCTCGAATCACTCGATTGGACAACGTATCCCTTGCCTCAGCAGCTTCTCGTTGCCGAGCGAAGAGCTGCTCTGCCCCCTGTTGAGGTCGCGCCCGGCTTCGCAAATAACGTGCCTCCCGCGCCCGTACACTCCTCAGGATTATACACTAACAATAATTCATCGTCTCCTCAGAGCGCGCGAAAACGTAAATCTAATGATGCCTCGGATGATCTGCCCACTGTTCAGGCTGAAGACAACCTACCTCCATGGCGCAAAACTAACACTGCCTCCCTCAAGGACCGTATTACCTACGGCAACAATCATAACGAGAAGCGCCACAAGAAGAACGACTCCACAAGTAAGTCTTTTGAAGCGGACCTCGAGAAGCGAAAGAACCGCTTCAATCTCGGCAAATCTGGCAATCAGACAACTCCTCCTTGGAGTTCGTCGCGAAATGACTCAGATTCGGACATGCCCACCGGGCCCGTTGTCGGCACCAACCAATCGCTCGAGAAGCGGTACTTTCGCTTGACAGCTCCACCCAAACCCGAAACTGTTCGTCCCCAGCACGTGCTTGAAAAGACATTGGATTTGTTGAAAAAGAAATGGCGCGAAGAGAGCAACTACGGCTACATTTGCAACCAGTTCAAGTCACTGCGGCAAGATCTTACTGTTCAGCACATCAAGAACTCCTTCACCGTTAGCGTCTACGAGATCCACGCCCGGATAGCATTGGAGAAGGGGGATTTGGGTGAGTATAATCAGTGTCAGACGCAGCTAAAGGCGCTGTACAAGCAGAAGCTGGGCGGCCATCCTGCAGAGTTTACGGCTTACCGCATTCTCTACACTGTGTATACGTGCAATAAGGCCGACATGAACGACCTGTTGGCAGAATTAACCTTGACAGATAAAGCGCCACCCGCCGTAAGACATGCTCTTGATGTTCGCTCCGCGTTGGCTCTCGGCAACTTCCACAAGTTCTTTAGACTGTATCTTGCCGCACCAAACATGGGAGCGTATTTGATGGACATGTTCATCGAGCGTGAGCGGCTCCATGCTCTCGCTAACATCTCCAGAGCGTACGTACCTCCTTCCCGTCGGCCTGGACCATTGCTAACAGCTTCTAGTTACGTGACCGTCGCACTTCGTTTCCTCACGGACGAGCTCGGCTTCGACTCAGATAACGATTGCATTGAATTCCTTACCTCCCACGGTGCCGAAAACCTGGTCGAGCAGAAGACTAATGACAAGAACGAGAGCCAACTTCGCGTGAAGATTAAAGAAGGCGCAGGATTGTTCGACAGCTTACGTGCTGCCGCCTTCAGCAAAGTAGACATCAAGGGACAGATATGAGACGAATTTCCCGATACGCTTCACTTTCCCAGTATATTATACCAGCGTACGACTGTCTATACTTGCCAAAATTTCCTAACGATACCCTGCGCCATTTTCACACGTCACCAGCGCATTCTGGCCGTCCAGAGACAGTCTCAAACAGCCCTTACCCGGTCTCATTTGCTTCGTTTCCTCCACTTCAACCGCCGGATCGCGGGGGTTCCGCTTTATGCGGAAAGTTCTAGTTTTCGACTTCATACGTTAGCCGTCTCAGAAGGCGGTCTTCGGTCGTACATCCCAAGGAGAGTGGCACCACTTTCTTTCTTGGGAGACGTCACCTTTGCATTTTGGGCAGAGAAGGAAGAGATGGTGTTCAAAAGCGATGTGGCGACCCAATGCGCTGGGTCGAATCCAGGGCAAACAGCGGGAAGGGACATGGATGTGATGACAATTCTTCAACGCTCGGACTTTGCGGTTTCTTTGTCTCAAGAGTAGAATCATGGGGCGGCTAGGAATCTTCCGAGCCAACACGTGGACTACGGGATCGCCTGCATTGATGATAGCCTTCCCCGGAGAGGCAAGTAGATGTCCGCGACTGTGTTACAAGCGCACGTTTCCCGATTAGTACATTTGGACACGATCTATCGCCGAAACTTCTTACGCATTTAGAGATTCTTACAGATTCCATGAGCTGCGCATCGTTCGTGCACGATGGTCCTGATTTGGGTCGGCTTCAGGGTATTAGGCAGGAAGCGACGGCGGCTATCGTACACTTCAAGGTTCACGTGCGGAGGTTTTCTTTGTGGGTTCTCGTTGGAGGCGCTCACCAACGGCCAATTGTGAAGGCGAAATCGGTCTTGAAGCGGTGATTGGCCACGCTCGGCGGGAATTGCTGGCGATAGTGTGCATTCAACGGCGCTGGCTTTCTACTTCAGCGCACAAGCGACGGGAACTGCTAGTCGCGATAGCTAATTAATTGGTTCCTAAGGATCATGTTTGCTTTACGCGACGCGTTATGGTGGTGTCTGAGTCTATCTGTGTCCTGCCCTGCAACATGCCCTAGCGTATTGGGCCCAGGCTGGCGGCGAGTGACATGCCCCGGACGGGCGATCGTAGCAACGCCTGAGCAGAGTCAAACACCAGTGCGATGGCATGTGTAACACAGACTTGGGCAGCTGGGTAAATGTGAATGTGAATGTGCGTTTGCGTGAATGCAAGCAGCGCCTATCCGCGTGTGTTCGCGCATGCCGCGTGGAGGCCGAAAACCACGAGGGTTGGGTGTATAATTGACGGAATCGGGCAGCGTCATTGGCTGGCAGGGCATAATTCACGCCTCGAAAATCTGCAGAAGGGATCGGGCCTGCGCCGCTTGACAGACGGACCTGCAGACCTGCAGCGCGCCCAGAGCTGTTGGGTGGAGGCCTTTTGCAGCATTTTGCAGAGCGTTCCCCACCGTTCGCGCTGCCCGTGATTCTCACATCTTCATCCTCCCACGGCCAGCGCTGGCTCCAGCTCGACTGCTATTGTGCCTGCAGCCCGTCCTCCAGCGCGACAAAGGCCGCTGCGCCCATTCACGCCCGCTGCCGCCTTGTCCGATTGCTGCGTCGCAGCCACGCCCGCTGCTCAGAGGCGCGGACTTGAACAAGGGTGCGCCTGTTCTGGAGTGGCCAGCAGTCTTTCACATCTGGACACGCTCCGCCATCCCTCGCAGCCCGCGAGCGACTCCGCGACAGCACCACCACCACACCGGCGGGCGTCTGGTATAGAGATCGAACGACTCCGGCGCCGTCACAGCACGACCCTCCCGCGAAGCGGTTGCTCATTTCCACCCTTCCACCCCGCGGTCCAAGCACAGCAGCCAATCTGCCGGTTTTGATCCTGGTCGGCGCACATCATCTCGCACGCAACCTCTGCTCTCTCTCGAGTGCGACCGCGATATCGCTGCTGGACGACCGCACCGCCGCCGACAGACACCGCGCAAGAGGCAGTCAGTATGAAGGTAGGCCTCCGGTTCGCCACGGCGCTCTCCGGCGACGAGCCATTGCGGACAGTGTGTAGCTAACGCATTCCGCGCAGTTTCGCAGGTCCATGAAGGGGGGAGAGAAGGACAGCCGGCCGCATCACATCTCGATACCGCACAAAGATCCGAGTGCGATCGTGCCTCCCAGGAAGGTGAGTCGCGCCTTCCCCATCAGAAGCGTGCCTGCCCCGCCAAGCGCCAGCAGGCAGTTGCGCTCCAGTTTGTTTACGAGCTCCGCTGACAAAGCTCCTTCACTTCACCAGGTCATCAAGGCGCTCTACGACTACCAGGCGCCAGATCCAGATCCAAACTCCGGCTACCTCAGCTTCTCGGCGGGCGACTTTCTCCACGTCGTCGGACGAGAGAACGACACGGATTGGTACGAGGCGTGCAACCCAGTGCACAACACACGTGGACTTGTTCCGGTCACCTACTTTGAAGGAATTGGCAAGACTGTGCGCGACAGCGGCAGCTCGACAAAGTCCACGACGCCAGCGCAAACACCCAGCGCCCCGCACGACTCCGGTTACGCAGAACGCGCAGTCGCCAGCCCGAATGGTTCGGACGGATTAGGAACACAACCAATGCGCCTGTCAAAAGCACTGGCGAAAGGCCAAGGCCAAGGCGCCATGGTCTACGGCATCGTCATGTACGACTTCAAGGCGGAGCGCCCGGACGAGCTCGAGGCGAAAGAGGGCGAGGCCATCATCGTTATCGCGCAGTCGAACCCAGAGTGGTTTGTCGCAAAGCCCATCACACGACTTGGCGGCCCCGGACTAATCCCGGTGTCCTTCATCGAGATACGAGACATGACCACCGGACAGGCAGTTGCCGATGCGCAAGACGCAGTCCGGCGAGCAGGCGTGCCCAAAGTCGAGGAGTGGAAGAAGATGGCTGCAGACTACAAGAACGGCAGCATCCCATTGGGGAAGCTCGAGACTAATTCGCAGCAGACCCTCCAACAGGGCATGGAGCGAATGAGTCTAAGCAGCAGGAGCCAAGCGGGCGGCAGCGCGAATGGTGGATTTTCGCAAGGCAATTCGGTGAGTTTTGCCTAATCAGCCATTTCCCGCCCAACTACTAATACAACCTCAGCAGGCTCCAGCGCACATGCGATCTCCATCCCAGTTCCAGAATCAGCAACCTTACCGCGCCTCTGGTACCAACCTGCTCGCGCCCGTGCAAGCCTGTGTGCCGCGATACTGCTTCGCAGACGATATCTTCTGGTTCATCATCGAATGCCAGATGGAAGATGGCCGACACTGGGAGCTGCAGCGCCTATATCAGGACTTTTATGATCTGCAGATACAATTAATCGCAACCTATCCCGTCGAAGCCGGTACCAGCGGAACGGGCGAGCGTACGCTACCCTTCATGCCGGGGCCTGTCACATATGTCACAGATAACATCTCCAACGGTCGCCGCGCTAACCTCGATGAGTACATCAAGAACCTTCTCACCCTAGGTGATCACATCACAAAGGGAACCCTGGTTAGGAGCTTCTTTGCTCCGCGCCAGGGTGATTATGAAATTGATCCAGATGTAGTTGCAGCGGAAGAATATCGCATGTCGCAGACATCGGGTCGATCATCCGACCCATCTCAGGGAGCCTCACGACAGTCGTCTGCCGATCAACTACAAGCTACGACTCCGCAGACACCGTACTCGACCGCTTCAAACTTTCCTAGCCACCAGCGTGGGCCGTCCGTGGCGAGCCAACCCTACGGGAACAACCTTCCACCGCCGATGCAGCACCAGAACTCGAGTTTGTCTGCCACGTCAACCGGTCTAGGCTCTGCATTGAAGATCAAAGTCTGGTTCGAGGAAGACAACTGCGTAGTCATCCGCATGCCCATCTCGCTAAAGTACATCGACCTCTACAACAAGCTGAAAGAGCGGCGAGCACTCGAGAAGCCTGGTGAGGGTCAGAACGAGGAGCTCATCGTGGAATATAGGGACGAGATCGAAGGCAAATACTACCCGATCGAGAACGACGAGGATCTGCAGATCGCAGTGGAGCGAAATCCTAAGCTGACTTTGTCCGTGTCGACTGCGAGGTAAGACTGAGTTGTCCATTTTCTTTTTTCACTTCTTGCCTGCCTATCTTGCCTGTGCTTGTAGCGTTTGCATTATGATGATCATGGGGGAAGGATACATGGGGGCACATGAGGAGAAGGAAACATGGGGGAGCGCGGGCACATTTGGAGGACGTTGGTGAAGGAGGTTTGTGCAGGAGATGGAGGCTTTTCTTCTTCAGGGGTGTAGTGTTTTGAGATGATTGTCAGGCGCAGAGTCCAGCTCGTGCCTCGTATCGTCTCGAAGCTGCACTCTTTCTTCTTTCACTGATCTTCATCCTCGCTCTTCTCGAACGGCGTTATGAAAAGCGGAGGAAATCGACAGATGGCGTTCTTGTGGGTTCTATGGTGCATATCGGCGACGGGCTTTTCTCTATTCCCCTGGGTCGGTCTGCTTTCGAAATTTGGGTTTCGTTGTCACAATATATTCACGAAGGGTTTGGAGGCATGAAGATTTAGAGACGTGGTCTGAATGGACGAGGAATAACGGAAGTGGCTAAGGAGACATCTGATATCATCTCGTCGCATGGAGGATGATTAATGAATCAGTGTGTCTAACTCGATTATCTGGTCACACTCCCTGAATATAAGTGCAGATAGCATGGCTATTCCGGAGCACTTTATCCTCCAACTACAATTATGGTGGGACCTTCCTGGACTCTTCGAAGCTCTCCTGCAACACTAATCTAGATACCATATCTGCACCTCCTCCCCAGAACTACAGCTTGAAAGACGTCTCACCCATTGTTTGTCCTTGAAACCTTTCCACGCCGTGTCAAGACATAGCTCCAATTGACCAATCATCACGTCGTGGTGAAATCGCACGCGCCTGTCATCGGCCCTCACTGCTCCGACTTCGGTGCACGGAGACCGAAGCGAAGCGCGTCGCTGCGGGCTTCTCAATCAGCAGCCCTAAACTTCGACGGCTCGACGGTTACGAGCCCGTCGACTTCCGCGCCCTCTAATATCCACTGTCTTCCCTCGCGGTTCACATCACCGCCTCCGAGGTCTCACGCGAATACGTCGACTGGTCAGCGGTGACCGGTCACCACGCGATTTGAAAAGTTCCTAGGAAGGAGAGAATACATGCAGCACAGGAAACGCGAGTTTATCAACCATAGGAGGAAGCTGCAATGGGGGAAGAAGGAGATAAGAAGGCCTTGAGCGCGACAGAGGTCAGAAGTACGGCTGAGATTGGAGAACTTCCTGTTCCCAAGATTCCGGCACCGAAACTGCCTGCCGTGATGAAGAAGGTCGAAGAGAAGGTGGACGGGAAGGGATGGAATACGTCCAAGTTGGGCTTGAGGATTGGTGCGGATTTTGTCGCGGCGGCGAGTGCTGGTGTGCTCGTTGCGCCTGTCATCACTATGATCGACAGGTACGTTTTCTTTCTTTGCTACCTCCATCTTCAAGGGACAGCCAGGCTAACATCGAAAACAGAGGCATCATCGAGAACTCCTCCGGCCGCGCAACCCTCGGCGCCTCCCTCAAAGCATCTTTATCCCAAATGCTCCTCCGCCCGCAAACCTTCTTCTTCTCACGCCCGTTCGCTCTCGTCGCCGCCCTCTACTGCGGTACTTACTTCACCGCAAACTCGATCGACACCGCGAGCTCGACGGTCCAGAATAAGCCCGTGTCCAGCACGACGGCAGGTACATCCAAGTTCGTGGCCACGAGCTCGACGAACTTGGCTCTGTGCTTGTACAAAGACAACACCTTCACGAAGACCTTCGGCGACCCTGCAAAAGCCGGTGCAAAAGTCCCGCCGATCACATTCGCGCTCTTCACAATCCGCGATTGCCTAACAATCTTCGCATCTTTCAACCTCCCACCCTTACTTTCGCCTCACTTGGACGCACGCATGTCCGACGAGGTCAAGAAATACATCAGCGCTTCTAGCTCCGCGCAGTTCATTACGCCCGCTGCGGTCCAACTAGTTTCTACACCGCTGCATTTGCTGGGCTTGGATCTGTTTAATCGGCCTGGAGCCCGGTGGCAGGATAGAGCGGGGATTGTGGTGAAGAATTGGGGGAAGAGTGCGTTTGCGCGGATGGGGAGGATTGTGCCGGCTTTTGGCGTGGGTGGGGTGGTTAATATGAAGGTTAGGAGGGGGTTGATGGGGAGGCTTGAGGAAGGGGCGTAGAGGGCGTGGTCGGCGTGAAGGGGCCTGGAGAAGCATAACTGTGAGAGGAGGGATGAGGTATACTGTAATGAATACGTGATTGGCGTTTGGAGCGTTCAGCGAGTCTGTACGATTGTACGCTGTCATGGCTTGTGCATATTACGGGTCTCTCTCCACTCTCGATTAGGCGGTTCTTGTTAGTCTTCGGTGTATCTAGGGCGCAAGTACGAGAGCTCCGTTTTCAGCGTAATGTATTATGGAAGTAATCCAACGAGTAACTTCTTGTTCTTGATATCTTTTCAACTCTTGAAGCGCTTCTGCCACCTCTGTGTAGCTTGATGTCGGATCTAGTAAACGACGATAGTCATTGTAAACGTCTTAGCATGGAAGGTTAGAATAGCTTTCCTCATTGTCATCTCACCTCTCGGGAGATGAAGAAGATCGCAGCCGACGACAGTCTTTTCCGGGATTTGGTTGCATTGCTAGCAAGCTAAGGATTGCAATAGAAGATGATTTACTTGGTCACATAATATATGGTATTGGTACATGTAATGAGATTGGTGTTTAACATCGAATCACGTTTTCCGATGCCCGTCTCTGTTTGACATTACCACGGCTGCACCCCGTCACTTCTAATGACCTTTCCGGTATCCGCATCCCTCTCGCCCTCCACAACTTTCGTGATAAAGGTCCCACCCACACTAGCATCCCCCGCACCCATGCTCTTCAACTTCTCCTTCCCAATCCCACCCAGCCCCGTCGCGAGAAATCCAGGACTAATAGCCCACACCTTCACGCCGTCGTTATGCAGAATCCGATGCCAGTCCAGCATCAGCATATTCAGCGCTGTCTTGGAGCTGCGGTACGTCAGCGCACTTGGCGCGGGGGGCTTAGGCCAGCCGGCGGGCGGGTGCTGGGACGTGAGCATTGCGGTCTCGCGGCCGCCTGCGCAGGTGGTTAGGGATGAGAGTCCGGAGGTGACGAAGAGGAGGCGTGGATTTGAGGACTTGAGGAGCAGGGGGATGAAGGCTAGTGTGAAGACTTGGGTTGAGGTGACGTTGACGTCGTAGGAGGTTTGCCAGGCTGCGCGGACACCTTTTGGGCCGGGGATTTGCTGCATGAGGGGGTCGTGGGCAGCACCTGGATGAATGTTGTTAGTTGTTGGTCTCGTCGTTGATATGGCAGAGGCTAGAGGTTGGTGAAAGCAAGCGGGGGGAGGAGACTTACCAGCATTGTTGATCAAAGCATCGACACGACCATATTTCGATTCTACCTCCTTATGGCACTTCTCGATGGAGGCATCGTCCATGATATCGATCTGAATGGGAACGATTTCAGACTTGGTGTCCGGCACCTCCGACTTGAGCTGCTCAATAGCATCCTTTCCCTTCTCGAGAGATCGCGTGCCTAGGAGGACCGTATATGTTTTTGAAGAGGACGCGAGTGCCTTGACTGTCTGGTACCCAATTCCCGTGTTTGCACCGGTGATGAGGACGATTCCTTTGCTTGCCATGTTGATGATGGAAGTTACCAGGTACTAGCTCTTTCTTTGATGGGAAATACTGAATTTCAATTGCGATTACAAGAAAGACAGACGGCTGACTACAAGGCCCTTTATACTTCCAAGCTCACATACACGTGCGCGGCGAAGGCACATCTCGGAGCCGAGAAGTAATCATGGTTGTCTGAAAGTCAAGCTTGATCAGGCAAAACAAGCGATCAGTGTGAGTGCGGGGAGCCTACTCCTCTTTGGTGGCGGTAGTAAGCGGCCGATAGACAAAATACCTCCGATCGGCGTTTGTAGGCGGACATACGGGCTAACTATGCTGTTGGAGGATTAACAGGCGGAGCTGTTCACGAATACGGTTCGAGAAGCGATCATCAATTGTTGGTTCGACGTACTCGTGGGAAAGTAGAAGCTCATGATTCACGTGCATCTGAAATATATGACCAGAAGGATTACCGATGTAGTCATCGCGCGTAAGAACTATATCTATGCCCGTTTGAGGCGTAGGGGACATGCTCACTGATCGGGACTGTTCAGTTGTGCCGCATCGAGGCAGTCGTTGATCTGTTCTTTTCGTTGGGGGTGATGCTGATGCCTAACTCAAAAGGCGATGATTCAGTACCCAAATAAGCAGGTTTCCTCCGAGAAGAAGATGATATGGAAACTTCGGAATCTTGATCTGAGTAGTCTGTCTGCATTCAAGGGTTACATGAGCAGAGGGCAGCTTCAGAGCCGCATTGCATCTGCGTTCAGCGCACGGGCCACTAACCCAAAAAGCAACGCATTCAACCTCTACCTGCACATAACTCCACAACGCAATGGTCAAATCATATCAAACTTTCAGGAGTAGTAACTCAAGAGTGTTCAAAGCCTCTCAACAGCTTTGTTTCACCAAAGATGCCTAGCTGCCGCCCTTACTACGCATTTTGCTCCAAGATGCCCATTGAACCAAAAAGAGCACTGGACGGCAATGCCAGCGTTCGATTCCCGCAAAAAAAAGTGTTTCCGACACCGGGAATCGAACCCGGGCCTTGCCGGCGCTACAGGAGCGTACTACTCTTGATGAGAGCGGCAAATCCTAGCCACTGTCGACTGTTAGTGGTGTTGAGGTTTTGGGCTGCGAACGTACTAACCTAGACCATATCGGATGTTGTTTGATGGAAGAAATTCTCACAACCAAAACTTAGATCATCATAATTTGCTGTGTAGCGGGAAACACAGGGACAGGACGTTGTGTGGTTGCAGGATTTTGGTGCGCATGCGTCAGGGCGAAAATTCAGTCGGAACGGCCCATGATTCGTGGCACCCGACGCTGATAGCGGGGAAGTTTTACCGATACCGACCGATCTGACAGGTCTCTCAAGGTTTTTGTTTCTACACATTCTGCACCTCCGGATTGTGACATGACTGCGTTGCGTAGTCGGATTAGGGTGTAGCACTTCTAGACTGTACGATAAATTGTATCTGAACATGTTAAAGTTGCGGATATCGCGCAAGAGTGACTACGATGTACTGGGTATGAGATGGTACAAGGTTAATGTAATGGCTTGTGATTACCTAGGCCCGATAAGATCTCCTGAAAAGGACTTTTCAAGCTGATCAAACCGTAGGTAAGTTAGAGACTTAGTACCAGGCTGTCACGTATTATCAATATTGTAGACCACTTGAACACCTCAATACAACATGGTTCCGAACCGTATCACGAACTTGAAGCTCTCTTCCTGGTTAGATCATGGCATCAGACACGGAGAGAAGTTTGTGACTTCTTGCAGGTGGTTCATGAGAGCATAATTAAGAGCTTAGACAGTGCCAAGTATGATGTGGAGTCTCACATTGCCTAGTCACTAGTACACCTTGAGGTTAACATAACCATAATTCCTCCAATCCAGATCTGCTATACGTAAAAACTTTCACCCCAACATCCTTTATCTTCTACACCGTACAGGACTAACTCTTTGGCCATAGAAGCGCTTTTCAAGCATACTGAAGAGTGATGTTAAGCCAACGTCGTAGACGTTGGGCTTGGAAAAGTCCTTTTCACTTCACTTGTCACCCTCTCTTTTCTGCTCATCACATAACTTCCTCCAGGTAAGTTGGCGCATAAACTTCACAGTCGGGTCTGCCGGTATGAGATCAATTGACCGAGGCGTCTTACCCCTCGTTCCATTCTTCCTAAATGAGCAACAACCCGACTTACATGCCTTCGTGATGCGAGCGATGTAGACGCCGACCACCGGCTCCTCAGTACCAAATAATGGCGCATCGTCGATGATAACGTGTGCCTTGCAGACCTCGCAATGAGTCTTGATTGGAGTCTCATTCCTCCTGATCGCGGTCCGTTCGAAGTTCAACTCTGAGCCTGCACGCTTCTTGTCCAACCCTAACGTCCTGTTCTCGTTGCCCTTTTTGGTCATCAGTTGCTGAACAACTTGGAGGCATGATACAGCTCGCGACGTAATCACGCTCTCAATGCGCTCCAGGTCTTCGGTCCCGAGCTCCTTCTTGAGCCAATCCAGGATCACAGCAGGTAGTTCTGCAAAAGCCCTTTTTGTGCCGGTGCTCTGCTCTTGTTGCAGACCCTCAATCATAGCTATGCGAGGATTGGCATTGAACGTCTGTGTTGCAGGTCCACTGTACCGGTGTGCCAGAAGCCGTTGGAAGTAGCTCTCATCAACAGTAAGCCTTGCATTAGATAATGCCACAGCAACGTTGCTCGTGGCATCGAGCTGCTTGGCGACACTATAGGGGCGTGGAACACGACCAGTGAGAGCCATGAGAAAATAGTGCGGATGAGGCATTGGCACACCGATGTGAACAATGAGACCCCTATTCACCACAACGTGTAGGTCGATAGATGTGTCTGACACCAGCACGGTCACCTTCTTTTGGCTGTAATGCCTCTTGAAGCTCTTCGCGACAGGATCACCTGCGAGAAGAACCACATCAAAGCCACCCTCCTCTTCGCACCAGTCCACAAATGACGCATGGCAGGCGTGCAGCACCTTGGGTCCATGGGAGTCGCTCGTGGGTTCGAAGTAGTTGGCGGCACAGTCTTACGGCGGAACCAGGACTCGAACCAGAACGTCTCACTCGTTGATAGGCCTTTCTTGAGAAGCATACGCACACAAACTTGTCGAGGTGCTTCCTAGCATGCTTGTTAGCGGTTGGATCCAAAAAAGTACTTTTTCACAGCATACCCAGAGAATGTCGGGTAATGCAGTTGGATTCCCAAAGGTGCGTCGAACCTACCAGATGGCCGTACCAGATGCTCTCGCGCCTTGCCACTGATTGTGACTTCTTCTTCAGCAAACTTCACGTATGCTTTCTCTACGACAGCATCATCTACTCCTTCCGTGTAGACATTAGTGCGCAGTCCGTTGTGGTATCGCTGGCTTGCAAATTGCTCCAGTATTGACGAACGAAGCGCTTTCACATCGAGGGTATGACTTATGTCCGTAGCGCGTTCGATGCCGTCAGAAGCCGCGGAATGCTGTGAACCTAGCAAGGCAGATGGCGAACTGGCGTCTTAGCAAGAGCGAGGTGAAAAAGGCTTCTGACTTACTCTCTGAGTCTGCTGGACTGCGCCTTCTGTACCCGTTTGTAAGAGCGGCTATTCCCATGGGGACTCTCCTCACGTAATCGCTTCTTCATCGTCTGAGACGTCGTCGACGTGCGAGGCATTGCGACAGGAGCGCCGAGGAAGCTGGTTCCAAAGATCTAAGCGGGAGACATTTCTGAGTATGTTGATGTAGGTGTAATGATGGTAGGTGGCTTAGAGACGCATCACAATGACTCCTTCCCAGGCCGTGGCAGGTGCATCTCGCCGTGAGGGAAGTCGCGACTGCTCCCCTATCTTCGACCACCGACCTGCTCACCGAGATTGCTACCCTCGATAGGAGCCTCATTAGGCCCTCATATCTTCTGAAAAGCGCTTTTCAAGTCGGCCTCCAGTTCTACGATGCGCAAACAATGAGGAGACGGGACATTTGGCGGGGCGTGGAGTGGCAGAAGTGCCATCCCCCCTACTGCACTCCAGTAACGGATAACCTGGAGTCTGCCTGGAGGTCATGCCTTTACTAAGGTGTCGCCGGTATCTGGCAGGCCTCGCTGCCGGATACCGGCGACACTGACTGCGATCCGCATCGTATGGATCTAGAAGCTTTAGAGGGTTAATATTAGCAGTAAGTGATAGCTATGAGTATTTAAACCTAATAGCAGCGATACTGGCTACGATTTACGTTGTGTGGATCTGGAAATTATAAAGGGTCAACCTTAGTTCCAAGTTTAAATGGCCTATTGACAAAATCCTCGTTGGTAATGCAAATAATGTATACAAATGCCTTACAGCTAGGAACCGAGTGTACCGGACGTTGTATCGTGGGGCTAAGAAATGATGTAATACGTGTGTTATAACTGGTACGTGTGTCATGATTCGTGGGCGCTCGGATCGAGTTGCCATCCAACCGTGACGCAAGAACATCAAAATCTTTACCTTTGCGCGTATACTCGCCCTCTCGTCTAAGAACTTTAGCATTCCACCATGGGATTTCCATTTGCAACGTCAGTGAAGGAACAAGACTTGGGAATGGTCCGTGCTCTGGCAAATAGATAGCTGGTGGGAGCTCTGGCATTCACCTCATGCGAATATGGCTTTTTGAAGCCTCTGAAGCGGTTTGAAGCATTGTGCAAAGCTCCACCTCGGTCTCTCCGGAGACTGACACTCTCATGCATTCTTATCTGGAGGTAAACTGCAATATATTCCTCTTCCCCACTGATAGAAGGATTGCCCGAATTGAACCATTAGCTTCGTACCCGCTCACAGTGTTTGGCAGCCATGCCTGGACAATTCGAACGACGCGGCCTCCTGGCACCCCCCGGAATGGGAATACAGATACTGTACTACGACTCTTGAAGTACTGTAAACCACCGAACAAGACCCTGCTCATATAGTTTTTAGAGATTGAAGTGCTCCTAGACAGTAATCCACTTTGGTATCTGTAACCCCCTCTCCGGGTCTATATCACGACCCAGACACTAGGACTAACAGTGGCTCCTCGCGCTGCAGGGACTCCGTAAGCGTTTGAACGGCCAAGAAATACAGGATGGCTCACCCACTCTCCTGCCAGAACGGGGGTACAGATAGCGTATTACGAATCCTAAAGTGCTCTAATCGGGTGAACGAGATCCTAATAAAGCTGTGTTTGATAGATGAAGCGCTCCCAAGTCAATGCAAATATAATACGGAGTATCTGTACCCCTATTCTGGGCCTACAGATCAGCTTTTGGGTATGTATAAGGCTACAAGACACACCAACGCCGGCACTGTTTAGCATTATTCGCCGAACTGCTTGAACAATAGACTCGACCACTAGTCTCTCAAATAATCTGACGGCGAACTCGATTTGATCACAAGTCCGATGTAGACATTCGTGCTCAGGCTTTAGGCTATCTTTGGGGATGTGCTAGATGAAGTTATGAATATTGTAAGGCTCCTAAGAAGCACTTCTATACCTCTTATAAAGCTTCAACCATTTGCATCTCACTTGTTCAACTACCTCCGGTGGCTGATCACGAATCTGGTGAGTGACCCGATACACGTATGGTACGACACCAATCCACCTGTACGTTATGCCTTACTCTGTACTTCACACATCTCCAGAGCTTCCTTTTCTTGCTCATGCCATCCAGTTCGTTCGTAGAATGCGCACATACCACCATGCAGACTTCGAGCTGTTTCCTGAGCTCACGGACAATGGTACTGTGGCTCACGAAGTCCAAAATCTCGAGACCACCATCAGCCAATGCGAATAGTATCTAGCAGCTACATAGCGATTGCAAAAGACCGCATGAAGAAGAAAATCAACCTCGACTTCTTGCGTCTCGCCAAAGATGCTCTCTACTGGCGGAGTCTTTTGATTTACGAAGTAGACTTAACCAGCTTATTTCAAACCTGGCAAGCGCAACGGGTTGCTCACATTCACCTTTTTGCCATCGATGACGGTCTTCAAACTTGCCAGCGGCCACGAAACAATGTCACCGGCGCGGAAATGTACATATTCTTCCAGCACATATCTTACAGCTTCAAGACAGGTCTCGAAAAACGGGCTTCACACTACATTTCTTGGGTGCTTTCGTCCATAATAGCAGCACGACTCGGCTCCTTCCCCGTCAGTAAGAGTTACGAGAACGGGCTGGGCCTCTCTGTACTAAGTGTCACGCAAGGATACGTGTAGGGAGGAAACACTGGACTGTAACATATCTTCTACGTAAAAGTTGTCTGCTATCTATTCACAGTAAATATTCTAGGGTACCTTAAAGTCCGGCGTGATTTCAAACATATTCCTATACTTGAAGCGCTGAGAGTCGCACCCAGAACAGCTCTTCCTATAGCTAGGTTAATAGACGACAATGCCTGTGCAGGGCTCTGAATTGCAGAATCAAGCAAACGCCTCTTCCTCAAACACTTCATACAGCTGGGAAGATCGTCTTTTGGCCGCCATATGCCGAGAAGACACTATATCAGAAAAGAAACTCTGCAATTTAAAGATTTGCGACTGGCGAGCAAAAGTGCTAGAGTGCCTAACACGGAGACCAAGCGACAAGAACCTCACTTGACGATCTGCTTCTAACACCAGATTGAATGATATAAAGACATACGCCGTTAAATATGGACGAGATGCCCGTAGTAGTTGGCAGGACATGCCATATAAGGGAACAACGCCTACCACATACGGTAGTGACATGATAGAGCGATGAGATAGAAGATGTGCACAAGGATCGTGATCAAAGCTATTTACATCAAACGATTTGCGATGTGCTGTATACACTTACGATGACGACTACTTCAACACCATGCTGAAGCAACTAGCTCTTTTTTTTATGTCCCCGATGCCGCCTCCAACAGCATGTTTGCGAAAATATTAAGCGTTCTACTGACGAAAATCCGAACCCAAGACCGACTGAGAGATACAGGTAAGATCGTGTCTGAGGTTAGACATTCTTGTCACGCTCGCTGGCGCCCTTGATGACGCGGGAAAGGTCGCCGACTGTTATATTGTTAGCCGCGTGACTCCAGAGCAGTGCATCAGATATCGCGACTCACCGGGAACCTCGAACGGGAAGTCTAAGCTCGCCAACATTATAGCGATGAAGATCCACCACCCGAATATCGTCGTACAGAACGCAAAGGCCCCGCCAGCAACCTGGAGGCGACCAGCCAATGCAGTGTTACCGTTGTTGAGCTGCCAGAAGGCGCCAGCGAGACAACTGAAAGCGAGGGTGAGAGTGAAGAAGATCATGAAGAAGACCATGTTTGTGCGGAGCGAGCAGATGAGGTAGATGAAGCACATGATGCCCATTGCGACGAAGAAGAATGCTGTGATGGATGTCAGTACAGAACACGAGTGACGAATGATACTAGGCACAACCCCTGGTTGAACGTACCAAAACTGGAGCGGAAGCCGACGGTATTAAGCCCGTCGGCTGCATTGCCAGTCGTCGAGTAGGCACCGTAAGCGTTGTAGAATGGTTGAAGAGTTGCTGCCCAGCCAAGCCAGAAGGCACCGAAAGAACCGAAGACGACGAAAGGGAAAGTGTTGCCGATGATCCACTATCTGATGTTAGTATTGAGTATGGATGCAAGTCAAAACAAGAGACTTACTTCACCAATAGAACCAAGAATCATCAGCAGTCCACCAAAGAAGTAGTAGGTACCAGTACCGGCAGCACCATTGCCACCTGCACCCCTCCAGCCCATCAAGTCCATGCTCAAAGGAGTTAACGAAAGCAAGAAGCCAATGAGAGCTCTGTTCAGGACAGTCAGTACAGGTCAAACAAGAGCAAGAAGTAAGTCAAGGCTTACATTGGCGTTGGATTGCCGACAGTTCTTCGAAGGTCGCCATGTACCTTATTCTGTGGAGAGAGGTAGAGTTTCTCGAATAGTTCCGGAGTGATGGAGATGCTGCCAGCGGTGCGTATCTTTCTGAGCGCCGTCTCGGAGTCGTGTCTCTCATCCAGATGCATGTGACCTCCATAGCCTGACGGTTCTGTGAGTGAGATGTCCATATCTTTATGGGGTAAGGGGAGAATGTACCGTTGTTACTGAAGTCTTTCTCTAGGGTATTTGGGTCATCCATGCGCGGTGTTGGAGCTGTGAGATTCTCATTGTTCAACGTTCGGTCGCGCACGTTACTGTGGTCTTGTCCGCCGTTCATGTGTGGTTCGGGCCCTGCGAGGTTCTCGTTGTTCAACGTCCTCTCTCGGAGGCTCTCGTGGTGATGCGACATGGTAATTGTAAACAAAGAACGGATGGCAAGGTCTTCCAGGAAATGGTGCTTGGGGGTTGGGGCAGACGACAATTGCTTTTCCAAGCTATTATCGGCCCAGATTCCAAATACAAAATCCAATTGAGCTGGAGCAGAGTGTTCAATGGGACCCCAGGCTAGGAAGATGGGGAAGCCTAGGTTCTTGAAATAAGGTCGGCGAACCGCACAGCGGGTCCGCACGGATTATACTGGGGGACGTCAAGGGTTGGCTGAGCGTGGCAGGCTGACCTGTTCTGGCGAGATCTACTGAGCCGTCCCTCTTGTTAGGCTCGATGGCTTCATTGAATTGAGGAGTCAAGCTGCTTGTCTGGTAAGTTGGCGGAAGGAGCATAGCTGTAACTGGTCCCACGGGGTCGGACGAAAGAAGCTTGTTCCAAATACATCACTAGCGCTGCTACTTCCTTACCTCCTTGACCTGGGCGAAACTTCTGTCGGTGTTCGATGTGGGCCGTGTGCGTGTAATGCACACGGGGAGCTCCAATGCCTCCTCATCCGAACAGATCTTTGGTCGACAGGCTGCACGGCGTGGTGGAGCGATGCGGACCCATGACCAACGGCTCGCTGAGTGTTGAGCCCATAATGCTCCCTTGTATGTGATCCGAGTTTGCTAGGTCCTTTCTAGCTACGTAAGTCGACTTTAAAGCCCATTGGATGGTTTTCAGCTTGTTCCGGCTTGACGGAGCTGGAATTGCAGTAGCAAGGACACGAGGACCTACGAAACATGCAAACAATAGAGGTTGGATCCTCCTGGCGGCGCATCGAGCTCCTAAGCTAATTGTAGATCGCGCATTGCCTAACGCGGGGGAGTTTGCGGGGAAGCGTGTCGTGGCTCTTTCCATCCGCTATCCTCGAAGCTGGCAAGCGTTATTCCCAGACGTCATCTCCGGCGTATCCTGGGAGAGATGCAGCTTCATTCTGAGATCTTTGGGATGCTTCGTTTTACCAGCCCAGTTTCTGACTGCATTGCCGGACAATAACTCTGCTGAAGGCCCGTACTGAACTCCAAGCTCTTCAATGATCCTCGAGATGTTCATGCTGGAAACTGCGAAAATGATCAAAGCGGCTCTGCTGGAGCTACTTGTGTCCGCGGCATAACCACGTCGATCAATTGGCCGAGCGGCGGGCAAAGGGGTATCTGGCCACTGGTGGTGTGAGAATCGAGGTGGTAAGATCGACGAGTGGTGATGATGCGGTCATCCGAAGCCATCGGAAGAGGGAAACTGCGACTAGCGGGACCGTTCCGCAAGTAACTAAGGTCTTGTCGGCCGAATTCCAGGCTCAGACGCCGACCCCTTTTCACGGATGGTCGCGAGACGTGATTGAAGTCGAATGTCGTGGTGTGTTTCGGTGCAAGACGCTGTGGACGAAGGGAGATTAGACGAGGAGGTCCGATGCCGGCGAAGATGGATCATACTCGCGTATTCGTGACCAATGGCTTGCTCGACGTACGTATCGATCGAATTTAATTAGGTCTATAGTCGAGGCTAGGGAAGACGATGGGTCTTTCGCAATATTGTGAAAAGTTGTTGTCGACATAATGTACCGCGCACTCTGGCTTCACATATACAGCCCCAGTAGAATAGTAATCATCATACTCATACCGTAGTATTACTGAGCACTATCCAGATAGTAATCTTTCATCTGGAGATCACACTCAAACCGCTGACAATTTCAAGCACGTGCTGCTTCAGAGCCTCGCATCTAGTCAGAACAGTCCTTTAACGAGCCCCTCAACCTTCTTATACAAATCCCCTTCCTCCTGCCCCGTCGCCCTCTTCGTAATCACTGGAATTTGATCTTGCCCGACTTTGTAGTTGCGGAGATCGTTGTCCAGACCCAGGTCCTTCACGAGTTTCAGCACCGCGTCTCCGACCTTCTCGGCATCCTTGGTGTTGTCACCGCTTTGCTTCTCGCCGATGAACGGAAGGAGACGAGCGAGTTGCTCAGCAGCTGGTGGATTCTCGGACTGGATCTTGACAACGTGGCCGAGGGTCAAGCACGACGTAATACCGTGAGGTATTCCGTAGGGAGAGCCCAGAGCGTAGCCCAGAGCGTGCGAAAGACCAAGGCCGCCTTTGATATTGGTGCCTAGGAACCCTAAGGATGCGAAGGCGGCAAGTTGCAGCTTTGTTATGATATCCTCGTCCTTCGGATTCTGCTTATACTTCGGTAGATTCTCAAATAGACTCGCAGCAGCTTGAAGACACAACCACCGTGCTGGCATCTCGCTCGCTGTCGGGTGATATAGAAGTTCGATTGCGTGGTCCATGGCTCGCATACCGGTGCTCATCCATAACCGCTCGGGTGTATAGGTTGCGAAGCCGGAGTCGTAAAGCACAACATGCGGGACTAATTCCTTTCCTCGGACCCCGGTTTTCACACCATTGCTCTCTGTATATCCAGCCATCATTGTGCATTCTGATGCAGACAGCGTGGTTGGAATTGTGATGTGGTAAAGCCATTTCCCGTGCTTGTCGTGCAGCCGGTAGCTCACAGCTTTACTCGAATCAATCGGACTTCCTCCTCCAATCGATATTACCGTATCGATAGACTCGTCCTTCAGTACTAGCTCCGTTGCCTCGTCGAGCTGAGCTATAGGCGCATGTTCGCCGATCTTGGAAAAGGTGCCGGCGTGTCGGTCGCCGAGGAGCTGTTCGACTTGCTTGACAAGCGGAGTCTTGGTGGCTAGAGAGTTGCCAGTAATGATGAAAGCTTTGCTTTTCTCATTTGGCAAGGCCTCAATGAGATGCGTTGACACTGTTTCACTGCCATAGTAGAGCTTCTGTAACTGTGTCGGTTGCCAAAGGCCGCTTAGCGGGTGGTAGGTCGCGTCCGTCATCTTCTTTTTATCTGACTTGTACCGGATTTGCTGAGCAGAGCTGAAGAGAGAAACACTCTGCAGGCCTTGAAGCGTTGAAGTAGCGGTCGACTCTACTAAAAGGGAATTTCTGTCGGCTAGATTGCTCCGAGGTTGGAAAGTCCTGAAGCTTCGTAAGACTCTGGGATTCTTTGCTAATACAGCCGCTTGTGTCGCTGACTGCCTGGCAAGACTTCTGTTCAAGAGCATGAATCGGGGACGGAGGAACTTTTAAGTGAATGCCTGGCTTGGTAAGTGCTGGAGTAGGAACCTTTCGATTACGGAAACAATGATTACGGATATTGAAGGTTGGAGGGGTGTTTGCGAATCGATGACGTTGTACCGAGGCACGGAATTTTCGCCGCAGTTGCATCACAGAGCAGAAGAAGACCAAAGTGCTACGATCCGCAGCTCTGACAGTGCTCAAATGATTATAATATCTTCCCTCAGTTCAAAGCCTAGAACTGAAATATAGAACATTGACCGATGCTAGTTGAGGGCATCAGTCGGGTATCTCCTTTTTATGAATTCTCCCAACCGAGATTGGTATGCTATGCATTTTCGTAACAACGTAAGGGTCGTCAGGTTGAATAGACGCCTGCCCAAATGCGTTTTGCGTGCTGGTTAGAATAACCGTCGACCTCACGCCAGGAGTTCAGAAGCCCATCTGCAGAAACAATGAAAGAGTTTGGCTAAGCAGCAGAGTATGCGCCGTGCATGTAGCGGAAGCACCGTTGAGGTGTTCCCATGCCAAAAATATTGATGTTGAAAATCAGAAGAGCAGACTGAATGAGACTAGAAATTAGTTAGTGAGTTTGAGGCCGTTGAGACCATTCGTGACTGCTGAGGCAGTGGATTTTACAGCATCAACTGCGACTCCGACTTTTGACTTCTCGCCGTTAACTTTAGTTCGCGAGTCGCCATTGGTCGTTCCATTCAGGATGCCATCTGGATGAAGCTGCTTCTCCATATCATTGACCTGTAGATTGTCAAAGAGCGAAAAGATCCCGTGAGCGACGTGGAAGTCGTTGTGTACTGCGGAATATTAATGACCGCGTTCAGTATATATAGCTTTATACTCACCAATATTGACAAGGTACCAGGTGTCCATAATATCCTCGATGACATAGCGCGATGGACTGGCAGAAGAGTAACACCTTGACCAGTCTTGGCCGAGCCGATAAAACTCATCCTTCCAGGCCAGGAAGCTCACAGTCTCCACAATGGTGGGTTGAACTATTTCTTTCCCTGGGAAGACTCCCCAAGTTACGGCGTTTGGCCCGTCGCCTGGAGCATTTGTCTTGAGATCGCCCTCCTTGTTCACTGCATAGAACGTGAGCTCCGGGTTCCGCTCGATCCTGGTAATGACTTCAGCAATGAGCTCTGGGGAGATCAAGACTTCAAGGTAAGCTTTCTGATAGACATAGCCGTTTCGTGGTCCCCAACCATAGACTGCATCTGATGACTTGGCACCGTTCACAGCTGGCTGGGAATTGATGGTTAGGAAGCCTCGTTTGTTGAGCTCAACAAGGTCTTGCTGTATGGTCTCCGCTTCCTGAGAGATTGGCTGTTCACTCCAAGGTAAAGCGTCAAGCTTGCCAGACATATATCGAACGAACAGCTCAGAGATGTCTTTGACCGATGTTGGCTTGCCCCAAAGCTTGATATTTTGCTCATTTGTGCCTTTGAGGCCGACTCCATAGGAGTCAAGCTCTCCAAAAGCTGGAGACCTAGCATCACCCCAACGGCCGTTGGGGAACTCGTCCCAGTCTTGAGTTCGAGCGACGTAGGACCGATTGCGATTGCGCCAGAAAATGGGTCGCACGTTTTCGTCGCGGCGATTGAGGCCAAGAGAGGGTCTCCATGGTAGCGGCCTGTCTAGAGGACTCTCCATGTCAGGAAGGAGCTCTAGCTCTTCGAGTACCATGCGGGTGGTTTGGGCCAAGTTCATCGTGTAACTGTAACAGTAAATATACAAACACCGTGTTACTCTAGAAGTACTCACAAGTGCAGGTGAGTGATGCCCGCGTCGATGAGCCTGCGACACATGTTTGCGACCAAACCCTTGCCGACTTCACGGACTTCGGCATCGTCGTTCTTGACAGGATCCAAAGCCGCTGTCCATTCCTCCGGAATCTTGCATCTTGTCCACGTTGCTCTGCGCAGAAATGCGGCATGTGTGTGAATGGGCATAATACCCGGGATGATGGGAATATCTATGCCCTTGGCACGAACCTTGTCAACCCATGCTAGAAATGTGTCGGTGCAGTAGAACATCTGCGTGACAATGAAAGTAGCTCCAGCGTCGACTTTCTCCTTCAAATGATCGATAAGTTGATCGACGTCCTCATTATCTTCGCTGCCTTCTGAGTACCCCGCGACACCAATGTCGAAGTGGTTGCCATAGCGGTCACGAATGTATTTGACGAGGTCTCGAGCATAGCGAAAACCCCCGGCAGTCGCTTCCCATTTCTCCTTCTCTCGTGGCGGATCACCACGCAGAGCCAAGATGTTTGTGCAGCCTGAATTGTACGCGTCCTTCAGTGCCTCGTCAATTTTCGACTTCTCCATATCTGTGCATGTGAGGTGCATGCAAGTCTCCAGGCCGTAGACAGACTGAGCAACCTTGACCATCTCGCAGGTCAGGCTGGACAAGCGACCACCAGCACCCCAGGTAACATCGATGAATTGTGGACCAAAGCCATGCATGCGGTCCATGCGATCGTAGAGATTTTGCACACCCTGAGCCGTCTTTGGGGGGAAGAATTCGAATGAGAAGGTCGGCTTGCCCTCCGCTCTCGCCTGGGCGAGCTTCTCTGAGATGTGCATCGTGAAGGTGAGGTGTATGGAGTATGGAGGCGAATAGGGAAGGAAACAAGAAATCTATGGAGCACAAATAAGCATAAGTTTCCGACAAGATGTTCGCATTGCCTTAATGCCAGCAGAACGCCGTCGGAGGATTTACTCGGAGCTTACCCAGGCTTCTCACAATCTCACCGCACACCCCGCGTACTGCGAAATTTCGACTTCTAGCTATCCGAAGTAGCGTTTACGGGCCCAACGATCCGCCAGATTCCGCTGCATGTACCACTACAGTCTCGTCTGTCTACTCTTGGAAGTTTAGCAAAGGAGTTACTGGGGAAAGCTTCAGTGGAGGAAGAGTTTGGCGGAATACCGGTGACTAGTCGGAGAACAATCGCTCGCCAAGCCTTTGTTGAACCATGATGCATTCGCGCCCTCCCCGCCTGCAAAACACATTGGTTGCTTTCCACGGCCGTTCCGGGGACCAATTGAGCAATGCATAGCTTCGCATGTTCTCCTCTCGTTCACAGTTGGCGCATGGAGTCTTGTGAAGTCGCGCATGGCTCGGTAGTGGGGTGCGACCCTGCTCAATCTATTCGTGCTGTCCCTTGCACCGATCTCCGCACCGCTTCACCCCGGATTGTCCTCATGCAGTAACCCTTGAAAGCCAAAGAACAAGCTCAGGGCCGGCGACTTATTTTCACGACATCTAAGCTCTACGAACATGCTCCCACTGCTCATCGAGGACTAACCGCTACGTGCTCACACTCGCAACTTATAGTAAGCCTCAATCGTGCTCTACGATGCCTACGATGCCTCCGCTGCCCCGACCCCGCCGCATCGTCGGCACCAGCCTTAAGATGTACTTCGACCTCCAGAGCACCCTGTCTTACGTGCGCGGCGTATACCAGCTCGACGGCGAAGCATGGAACGCGAACGTCGACCTCTTCGTTATACCTGACTTCGTCACTCTTATGGAGTCCGCGAAGATACTCGAATCGTCAAGCGTTATGCTAGGAGCGCAGGACACATTCTGGGAAGACAAGGGCGCATACACAGGAGAGGTCTCTCCGCTCACGATCAGACAGGCCGGCGCAAGAATAGTGGAAATTGGCCACGCAGAGCGGAGGAGACACTTCGGAGAGACGAACGAGACGGTCGCGAAGAAAGCAGAAGCAGCTGCCAGGAACGGCCTCATCCCGCTCGTCTGCATCGGCGAGAAGACACATCACAGCATCGCGTCGGCGGCAGTGGGCATGGCGGTTGAAGAGTGCAAGCCACAGGTCACGTCGGTGCTGGCGGCAGTGCCAGACGATGCTGAAGTCATACTCGCATACGAACCTGTCTGGGCGATTGGCGCTGCTGAGCCCGCAGATCCAGACCACGTCGTCAATGTCACACAAGAGTTAAGGAAACTCGCTGCTGGCCGCAAAGGGACAACAAGAATCGTCTATGGAGGCAGCGCAGGACCCGGCACGTTTGCGAAGATGGCCGAAGGTGTCGATGGGCTGTTCTTGGGACGTTTCGCTCACGACATCAACAACTTGAAGAAAGTCATCGAGGAAGTCGGCGGCGCGTGAGAGCATCGTTAAGACCAGCAGCCAAGCGACGTGGTCGAACAAGCTCCGTTGCAGTGGTCTTTGTCTAGCCAAGCACAGGAGCTTCCGCAAGCGATGGTTTACCAATCTCGCCTTTCGGCGTCGGCGAAGTTGACAGTCTAGTCAGCATCAACCTTAACTCTTTGTGTAGCACACACGCCACATCGTACACAATAAGATATGCTGCATTGTCGCTCAGCATGCATAGCTCAGCTCTTGCTCCAGATCTTTGCGCATCTCTCCTTTTCCTGCAAAACCCACCGTCAGCATGTCTACCCTTCTCAAATATTTCGCCGAAACTTTGAACTCAGTATCCGAAACGTTGTTTAGACTGCCATCTTCGCCAACAACTGCATCTACCCAACGCGCTAGGAGCTATACGGAAAACTGCGCTGACCACATTGAGACGATCAGACCTCTGGACGGACTGGTCGGCATTGAAGAGGAGAAGCATAACGACAAGCGGATTGTTGAAGAAAGACGAAGATGGTCGATACCGTAGCTGTACGCGACGTTGGGGAGCACATCAGCCTTCGTCCTGCCACCGAGATTCCCTATCTATCTTCAAACTATCTGGTGGGCATCTCGACTTCCCGACACGGCTTCATTCAGGAGTCTCCCTCGATTTCGCTACGGAGTTGTAAGGATCTCAAAATTGATAAGCATCATATAGTCTCTCGGCATTGGCACTGACTTGAGGGACTGGTCAGTTTACCACAATCCAATATCTCATTCGTTTGTTGTATGTATGCCTAACGGAGTAGATGGTAATGAAGTGTGAAGGAGCAGAGTGTAACTGTAATGAAAGCTTCAGAGTAACTCACGTTAACTCGCCAAGCTTATTTACTCGCTTGGAGCAGAGCGTGGAAGGTGTGCAGCTTTCAACCTACGAGACTGTGGAGTTTGTCGCCTTTTCAACTGAACGTGAAAGGTTGATATAAAAAGATGTACATAGGAAGCGAAGCACAGTACATAAAGATTATATCCAATGGCAGCATGTTTGTATTGCACGATCCCTCTCTTCATCGTCGAGATGAAGGCGCGATGCTGGCATCGGTTGCACCTGCCTTCGTTTCGTCTAAGCTTTCTCGCTAATTCTACTGGGCTCAACTCTCAACATCTTTATCCAACCTACACAGAAGTACAGGACCGACGGACGCCGACAGTCTACGCCACACCCTTCAAACGCTCCTCATTAAGTAATGGAAACGACTCGTACTCTTGCTACGCGTCATGCAGCCTGCTGAGCAGCTGAGTTGTCTACGCGCCGGCCACGCCTCCTCCCTGCATCCGACAGTTTCAGGCCCCAGGCTAATGTCCTGGACGATTTGATGGAGTCTTGCCATGAGCTCAGCACTCGGACCACAATGAGACAATCACGTGGATATTAGGAAGCATCTATACGGCGCAGACACAGTTCACAAATTACATCTTGTCGGCGTCGGTATGTCAATGAAACAAACGTTGCAACTGCACTCACCGAGCAGAATCTCATTGGTATGATAGACAGTGCAAGATCAGGACGTCATGATAGGCCGATATTGAGGGGTTTTGGTTAGCTGTCTGCGACTAACAAGCCTTCAAGCTCGACGAGGCTGTCCGGTCAAGCTTCGATCTGCATGCACTCTGCCTCATTGACTTGCAGTTAAGATCACCATTAACGAGGAAAACAAAGCATGTCTCAAAGCGTGTCACAAGGCTCCGAGATTTCAAGCGATGCCATGGAAGGACAATTTGATAGAACAAACTAATAACGACGTAAGTAGTTTCGAACAGAGCTTCTGCATTGCTCATGACCAGCAAGAGCCGGCTTTGACCGAATTCCATCCTTCCGGACGTCAATGTGAAAGGATTCAGCCTCCTCCTGAGTCGATCCCACAGACTTCATGCGAGGGGTTGCTTCTTGGCAGCAAGGCTCAGCTTTCATTCGACGCCTCTTCGGTACAATCTTCTGAGCATGCGTTCCCGGCCGGAGTTGTCCCCGGGAACGCGTGTGATAGCATGGGCCAGACTGATGGTTGGGATGGCAGAGCCAATTGCGAAAGAGCAGGAAGCGCAAAAGACGGGATGCATGTCCCGTGCACGACGCCCGCTGCCCGAGCTTGCGTGTTGACCCTCTTCAACGGTATCTGGACCAATGGGGAGATCTAGATGTTTATCTGAACATCCTCGTTCTGCTTGAAGTGCATGTCACTAGCTATATCCGGCGTGGAAAGCAGTTCTGGACCCCAAAGCTCGCGGGAGTTCACCGCGCCCCACGGTGGAATATACCCCAGCCTTCTCACCTTCCTAGACTTCTGAGCTCCTACTTTATCCTCGTGATTCTCGCGGTGCATCAAGTTGCCATTGACTGAATGGACACAATTTCGAACGCCATGGTGCAATTGCTGCTTTCACTTTTAGCGCTCAGCAGCTATGCTCGAGCTGCTATTCTTCCTGCGGAGGTCTTGGTGGAGAGACAAGATAGCTTGTCTCTCACGTCAACCTTCACCTACGAAACGCTCGGATATACGTCGCAGGGTATGCAAGGAGAGTCGACCATTTGTAGGTTTCACTCCTTTCGCCTCCTGTTGCAATGGCTCACTAAGGTTGTCGACAGGGATGCCATGGGAATATGACGATACAGAGTGGTACTATGCCTCATCCGATAGCTTCTGGACATCTTGCTTTGTCGACTCCACGGTCCTTACTTTTGGCACCTCTTACACGATATCTTACATACCGTCATCATGTCCAATCTACACATCGTGCGACTTGGGCATCATGGCAGCAGCCTCTACCACTACTCAATGGTATAACATCAACACAAAGCCACGGGTTCGTCTACAGGTGCTGACTAGCCGTTAGTAACGGTCAAGGGTACGCGTGCACCACAATGTTCTTATTGGACTCCTGGGGCGCTTCGGACTCTACCACTAGGATCGACTGCCTAGCCACATATTCAGGGGACAATTCAACAGCACTGTCGGTATTCCGAACAAAACCTGCACTAGTTGGTCAGTCGTCTTTTACCTCTCTACGTTATCTAGTGCTAAATGCTAGTAGTGTCAACTACCGAGCCACCCTCGACGACAACACTCGCATCGACATCGGGGTCGACTCCTTCCCCTGCGCCAGCTCCAACTACGCCTATCGCATCCGAGACCGCCGCGGCCAACAATGGAAACAACAAAAGTGGAGGCGGCGGCTCGAACAATGCGGGTGTGATTGCAGGATCAACCATAGGTGGCATTGCTGTCCTTGGTGCCATCGGCGTGGCCGTCCTATACATCCTCAAACGCTCAAGAAGACATGAACACCAAGCTACGGCAGCCAACGACTACCCTATCTACCAACCTGAAAAGCCGCCGGAGGTGCATCATCACTATGATCCTCATCAAAGTGCACTGTATAGCCAAGGTACCGCGAGTCCGCATACGCATAGTCCAGCGCCGGCGTATCCTGAGGGCTATACGAGGGGCGAGCTGTCCGGCGTGTTGAGTCCATCACCGCCGCAACTGCAGGCTGGGACCCCAAATGCTGGAGCTCCGCCGTCAACTGGATACCACTAATCTCGACAAAGGCCCGCACCAGTATCTACGGCAATCTTTGGAAACAGGAGCTCGGTCAATATGATGATAGCTGGAGCTTTGCACAGGCTACTAGGGTGGTGGGCAATCTCATACAGGAACCGCCTAGTCAAAACAATTGAGAGGCGATACGGGCCTTTTATCCGATTCGAAGAGTGGTAATTTGCCGCGGTTATGACTTCACGAGACGAGAAGATATTCATCTGTTCGAGTCAGAATCTAGGAACACTCGCCTGAAGACGGTTGTCTTCAAACATGGCACGATGTAACGCCATCTTTTATTCACGTATAGTTCGTAGGCAGTATCTACCTTTAATGATGAGTCGTTGTTCGGGGCATAAGAGGCGCGACCTTGAGCAGCGAGACCGATAACAACGAAATGTTCGTTTCTAAATGAGTTGTGAATGTATTCGGTACGAGATGTTAGTATAGCGACGCTGTCGACCCTTGTCCTCGTGTCTCCAGCATTCGGCAAGCCGATCCGGGGACGGGTAGATAGTGGCGATCCCGCGTAGGACATGCGGGGCGGATCTGGAGCAACGCGTGCGCGTGAAGGCATCAATTCTCGTAGGATCAGACGATTGCTGTAACTGTAGAGTGATTGCAGGTCGCTGTCTACCGCGAATGCTATAAAGTGCTTATGTTCCTTGGGTGGACTGCGTGATCATAGGGCTGCTGATACGGTACCCCGCGACTCGCTGATAGGAGGTGGGACGGAGCTATCGCGGGGATACGAGACACGTCCAGCCTGTCGAGCCGCTACATCGCTCGTACATGCAACGCTTTGTGTGCCTCTTTGCCTGTCTTATCGTCGGTCAGTCGTCGATTGAGGCTCTGGGAGTGCTTTCACGTCACTCCGAGCTCGTACACTCTTCGTTGCGTGGCTCGCGCCCGCTCCATTGCGTGCTCGGCCAACGGCGACTCATCAGGCCGAGCAACTGCAAGCCTTCCCAGACGCTGCTCGGACTGGACGTCCCTACTAGAGAGTCTGTGTTCGCTTTTGTTCAATCAGCCTCGTCGAATGCGTTGGCCATCTCCTTGGATGTGAGCGTCGCAACCCAGCGCGGCTGGCACTGCGTCCGACCCCACCATCAGCTCGAGCGGTCATCGATCCCGATTCCCGCTCCCACACCAGAGCCTCATAGCCTCGACAAGCCGTCAATATGGGCTGGTGGCGCCGTGATCCCTCCCTCTGGTGCCGTTCACCACTGCATCGCTACTCCCGCCTCGGAGACCGCACCGACGCCCTCCTTCGCAGCCGCTGCTTCTCCAAGTCCCAAGCTCGAGCCGCCCAACACAAAGACGACGACGACGCCCGACGTCCAGATGACCTGTCCGATCTACAATGGATACAGCTCCAGCACTACCGTCGCTGGAAGCGGAGGCTGCAGGAGAACCCGTATCGGGCGCTGTTTGGTGCGAGTGAGGACATGTTGAATGGCAAGGGCTTGAAAGACTGGGAGTGGGTGAGCAAGGCGTTCCCGAAGTGGATGCTGCGGGATATGGGCATCGACGAGTGGGGTGGCCAGGGGAGATTCAGGAAGGGTCGAACGGTAGAAGGAAAGCCTACCTCTGATCCTCCTACGCCGCCCAAGACACAGAAAGACAAGACGCCCTTCGTTGCAAATGATTACCCGAAGAAGGTCGACATCTCCACCGATAGCTCCACGAAGACTCGAGCGGTTATGCCAACTTGGAAGGAAGTATATGACAAATATTCCGCTGGTGTGGCATCGCCTTCCGATACGCGACGACCAGCCGAGACCGCACCTACAAGAGACGCCTTGATAGATGACCTCTTCGGGCATCGTTCACGGAAGACGCCGCCTCGCATGGACTCGCATGGGAAGCAAGAAACGAAGGCAGTTGCAGAAGCTCAAGGTGCGAAAGAGACCAGCATCGAAGCTGCTAAGCGTGAGACGACCTTCATCAAAGAGTTTCTGGACGACACCCCTAAAGCTATCATGAACACCGAGGACAAGAGTAACACTTGGAGGCAGACGTCCATCGACAGAAGGGCCGAGCCTGGATTCGTCCCTCAAATGCGAAAATCAAGCATACCTCCTACCCCGCCATCTTCACCCACAGATGAGGTCTCCAAACCTAAAGCTGTACCAGAAACCAGGTCAGAGTCAAGCGGATCAGAAGACCCAGTCATGTACTTCCATGTCTCACAGCTGAACGCTTTTGGCCCGCAATCTCTAGCCGTGAACACACCATCCCCCATTCCATCCTCACAGCCTTCAGGAGACCATCAGGTAAAGCCGAGCGACTTGGTAACGCATGCCAAGCCAGATCACATCAAATATGACACGGACCGTGGAATCAAAGCGATTGGCATGGAGATTTACCCACAGCTGGACGAGCTCGAGAGCCGCCCTGCCCTCTCTACCACTGAGAGCAACGATCAAGCCGAAGCTATAGGGAGATTTACAAGCAAGGCTTCAAGATCAACGTCTGAAACTCTCAGTCAGCTTCCGAAGGATGATTTAGACTTCTTGAGCGCCGAAGAAATCCGAGCATCTATGGGTGTTAAGCAGAGCGCTATGAAGTCTGCTGAAGAGAAGCGTCAAGCACGGAAGGAGTTGGAAGAGGAGTTCAAGAAGTCCCAAGAAGAAGAGCTAAAGCTTGATGCGATGATCGAAGCTAAGATCATCAATGATCAAGTAGTAAGGCGAACTGAACGACTACTCCACGATGAAGTTGCGCGGGATAATGGAGCCAATAAGACTGAACAACCGGTCACATCCCGGTCGGAGGCGAAGGTTGCAGACGCCGAATCCGCTATCGAGACCAGCATAGATCGCATGACAAAATGGTTGAAGACAAGTGGGGATGCCATCAATCGCAACTTTTGGCAGGAGCCATCACAGAAGGCTCAAGTAGATGCCTCATCCGACTCTTTTTTGAAGGGCATCGTCAGCGGCGTTGAGAAGAGCCGCGGGACCATGGAGCTTGTGCGCGAAGACCTAGCGAAAGACCTCCCGTGCAGCAAGCCTCTGCTCCAGCGACTCCAAGACAATGAAGCAAGCATCATACCGAGAGCCGGCAAGTTGGCTCGTTATCAACAGAATGCGGTCGCCCTCCACAGCGCCTTGCGGGCAAGAGGCAGGGTGACCGACAGAGTGAAGCAACTTCGAACGGCCTTTAACTTGACCGAGAAGGAATTCGAGACAGCCAGCAAAGAGCTCGAAATGACACGCTTCGAAGTCATGTATCCTTCGGAGAAGCGCTTACAAAAAGCATTTGAGATCCTCCAGAAGAACGTTCGGCTCAGTCGCAGGATGTTCTTCGGTCTTCAGGCCCGTCTTGAGAGCACTGGCTCGGCTCCGCTCACGCCGATGTACATTGATATGGGCCATCGTCTCCTCGCTTTGCGAGATACCCAGTTCGCTATTCTTCGTCTTGTCGAGCGCGCAATACATACTTATAACATGAAGGCCGAACCCGGGTTTCGCAGTAACAGCTATGGGGTTTTCAACTGGGACGACGTACTCAAGAATGTGGACACTTTTCAACCTGATGACGTTCGAGCAAGCCAGCAATTGAACAACGAAGTCGAGGCGCAGAAGTCGGCCATGCAAGGCCTGTCAGATGACGGGTACTCACGAGTTCCGAAGCCAGCAAAGAAGACCACTTTTGCTGCAGAGAGTCCGCTCGCTCACAGCCTCTTCAGGCCCTTTACACAGCAGTTCGAAGCTCTGGGCAAGGAAGAAGTGAAGAGCAAATCTGCCGAGGATCCTGCCATTGCCAAGAGCAGGCAGGACGCTGAGGATCGAGCGCTGGTGAAGGAAGTCAAGAAGGCCTATGAGGACAATTACGGTCCTATCACAGTGCATCATCGTCAAGTGCTAGAGGAAGAGCATCCGGAAGCCCCTGGAGAGCTCAGCACAGCTAGATTCCCCGAGGTCATTGCGCCAGAGGAGAGTGAGAAGATGGCTGGGACGCTCCAAGATCTTGCTCGTCAAGGCCTTCTGACAGTAAATGTAGACCCACCTGCATCAGCCAGAGTTGAGGAGACAGCAACAGTAGATCAACCTCCAGCCTATACTGCTGTCACAGAATCTGAGACGCCGCCATCATCAGACACTACGTCTTCTGTCCCATCCCAAGAAAGTAACTCGACGTCAGCGAGCAGGACCGAATCGGTCACCGAGCCTGATACAACGGCTTCTGTTGCAGAAGTGCCTTCTCAGTCGGAGGCTCGTAATGATGGCCCTACGCCTTTAAGCGGAAACATGCCTCTGAATCGGGAAGATTTATTGTTCAGAGACCCAAATTGTCATCACCCTGACTTCCCTCGCTTCTATTGGAGCGAGACACTCGGAGAATGGGTTTCCGCAGCAAAGACCCAAGATCAACCTGGCTCCTATTCAGACAAGACAGTCGAAGAAAACTCTGGCTTCTACTGGAGCGAGTCACTCGGAGAATACGTTTCCGTAGCAAAGACCCAAGATCAACCAACGTCGACGTTCAGAGATCCAAATCATGATCAACCTGGTTTCTATTCAAACGAGAAAGTCGAAGGAAATGCTTCCACAGCAAAGACCCAAGATCAACCACCACGGACGTTCAGAGATCCGAATTGGACTGAAACTGGCTTCATTCCTCCCCCAACGCCGGTCACATATACAGTTCTGACTTACAATCCGACCACCGATGAGATATCGGTCATCACCACCACGTCCTCCACCCCAGAAGACTCATCAGATTCCATCCCGATCTCGAAAGCGTTCCGCCGCCTCGAATACCCGGCGAAATTCCTGCCGCATCTCCCGCAAGGCTTCAACATCACCGCTGTCAGCAAGCACTCGCTCATCCTCCGCGAATCAGATGATCCTAGCACGGTCATTCGGTCCATCACCACGCACCCCGAAACCGATAATCGTGACGATGACTTCAAGCATACCGTTAATCCGGTCGACGGCACCGCACGCTTATCGCCAACGGGCTACGTAGGCGTCGACGACTTGAAAGAGGAGGTTGGGAGGGAATTGGATGCTATTCGCCGACGGGAAGCGGCGGAAAGGATATTCAAGCAGGGAAAAGCTGACATGCAGCTCAGAGAGAAACTGAAGGATGCGGAGAAGAGGAGGGAGAAGATAGAGAAGTGGAAGAGGGAGAAGATGGAGAAGAGGAAGAAGGGAAGTGTGTTGGGGAGCGTGTTGAAGACTGCTATTGTTGGGGGCACGATATGCTATATTTTTGGTGTCATTGGGGAAATTGCTTCGTAGGGATGATTCATAGCAGGAGTGGAGGTTTGTGGTGTGGTAGCTTGGGTTGAGAGGCTGAATATCGCTTTGGCCTAATCTTGTTTGGGATTTGTGCATCTAGGTATTGCTTTGGGTCTGAAATGGTTGGAGACTATCTGGGTTGGATTGGATGAATGCATGGGACTTTCGGCATAGTTTGTCTTTTGGTCATAGCAAGGTAGCACTTCACTCTTGTATCATACGTATGCATAATGACTCCTCTACAATTTTTCACTATCAATACCCCACTCATGTTCCTAGGAATAGTCGTCTTGTCCATCTACCTGAGTGATCAACATCTCATATCTTGCCCCCACGAACTATAGAATAGTAAACTGACTCACCTGCGGTCCTTCGCATCACAGGTCCATTATCAGTTTGATTCCCTTTAAGTTGATCATCATGGATACAGAGTACCCCTCTCCAACCTATACTGTCATCTCACTGCCCACTCTTCTCGAGCTTAAAGCCCCCAGGTACCGCTTTCTGAAATATGCCCTCAGGGTCATACGTCTTCGCTACTCCTCTCAACCGCGCCACGCTCTCTTCGCCATAGCTCTTAAACAGGTCCTCCTTCCAGAACGCATAGTTCGGAAACACCCACCGGTGCAACAACCCCTTCTCCCTCGCCAACTCCCGAAACTCAGCGACCAGCTTCTCCGTCCCCGCCGTCACGCGCTCATCATCTGCTACAGACGCCCACGTCGGATTCACTAGCACGATGAACAAGGGACCATCGGAAGCCGGGATATCGAATGCGTTGCCACCTGCCTTGAGGGAGTTGGCGAGCATGGATTTCGATAAGGGCATGAATCCGAAGCTGAATGTCAGACCCTCTGCATCTTTGATCTGGGTTAGTGTGGATTGGTATTTCGCGTACATAGTCTCGATGAGAGCAAGATCGGGGCGTATAGTGAGCGTAGCGTAGAATGTGCGGACATTGTGGCCCGTGTAGCGGCCTAGGTCCTCGCCGGCTTCGATATGCGAGCTCTTGCGTAGGGAGGAATGGGATTCGATGAGTCCGGGAAGCGAGGTGAAGCGCTGGAGCGAAGGAGCGTCTTCGATACCGCGAGTGTGGTACACACACCCAACGACGACTTCCTGTCCGAAGCCGTACCCGGCGCTCGCGATGACGTGCGTATCCTCGTCTTCCTCATTGAGCGCGAAGTCGACGGCCGCCGCCATGAAGGAGGAGAAGGTGGGGGGTGTGTAGTATGCTATGCCGCCCCAGAGAGGTTCTGATTTTATGGTTTTGAGTTTCATGGATGTTAGGATGCCGAAGTTATTCAGGCCTCCTTTCAGAGAGGTCCAGAGCTCAGGGTTTGAAGAAGCGTTCGCTTGCACAATCTCGCTCGAGGCGAGGACCAGTTCGAAGGAGAGGACGGAGTCGCACGCGAAGCCGTTTCTCGTTGAATAGAGGGATAGTCCGCCTGTGTGGGGATATTAATACCATCGTTGCTTTCTCGACCCGCAATGTTTGATATTATGAATATAGGGCTTACCCCCGAGCACAAACCCAGTAACGCCGACTCGCGCGACACGCCCCCCAGCAGCCGTCAACCCATGCTTCTCAAGCTCAGTGTACAAGCTCTCCCACGTCTCGCCGACACCGACTTCGACAACAGATTTGTCGTCGTTGAGGCTGATTTTCTTCAAATTGCGCAGATCGAGCGTGATGCCATCCTGTATGTTTGCGCTGCCCGCGAACGGTGTGTGCCCGGTACCACGGATCGCGAGTTGCGTGTCTCCAGAAAGAAGGTGTGGACGCAGTGCTTTGACTAGAGAGCTGACCTGTCCAGCGGAGGTGGGTTGAGCGATGAAAGAGGGTTTTATGGCGTTGTTGAATTGGGTGAAGTAGGAGCCGTTCGCTTCGTCGTACTCTTTCGTTCCGGGTTCGAGCACATTCTTCCCACCGAGGACAGGGGTAAGGATGTCCTGGACCACTGTGGTAGAAGACATGATCGCGGTACAATGGCGAATTGAGGGGTGGACTTGCGCTTTATGTTTGTCGCTTGTGCATGTTTGGGGCGTAGTGCTCACATTCTAGGTACCTAGAGCCAGGATATAACATGTCAGCACTATAACAGCAGTGTGCCTAACGTCTTGTTCAAGAAGCCTGTTCACCACGCTGGGACAACAATTTGATCCTTCAATGGGTCAATTCTCGCATGTTGTCCTGCAAAGGCGGCCGAAGATCTTCTCGCACGAGGAAGGTCCTGCGCAAGCCAATGACATGGGAATAGGACATTGAGGCTGAAAGAAAAGAAGAAAGAACAGAAACTGTAGCTGAGATTTTAAATATCAAAGTTGTCCGCACGGGTGTGAAAGAAGTTCATTTTGCTTTCAATAGCACATCGATTCCAGTGCCTCTAACCGCCATTGAGTCCTGTCTAACCGTTAGCTTCTCATAGTTCCTTCTCAGCGCCTACATCTGCGACAAACTTACCGCCCAGGCCGTAGGCACCCATTCTGCGACGAACTTCACCAGGGTTGCCAATCCGCCGTACCAAAAGCTTCCCGTCCGGCCTTTCGTAATCTCTACGAATACCTTTTCCGCGTACACCATAGTATCCATTCTCGGAGCACCGTCTCTGCCCTGAGCTCTGTCAACGTAGATAGACTCGACAGACTTGTAACGAGAATCTTCTGGTAGTTTCGCGTCGTCGAAGCGGGTAAAGGTGTTCGCATAGACCGTGGATGTGACGACGGAGAGAACTTTGACATGGAAAGGTGCGAGCTCGACGCGTAAGTGTCCCGCCATCATCTCTAGAGCAGCTTTCGATGCCGAGTACGTGCCTACACTGTAGCTAAGTCGCGCTATATCTATAAGAACTAGACTACACTAACCTTGATACGGCACGCAGATATGGCCCGCAACCGAGCTAATGAACACCACCGTTCCCTTCGCCTCTATAAGTAGCGGCATAAGAGCCTGCGTCAAAGCTAATTGCGCAAACACGTTGATCTCGAAGATCTCTTTCACAGCTTCCGGCCCATCGTCCAACATTGGCATGTAGTGCATCTTGCCCGCATTGTTGATCAGATAAGTCAATTTGCCTCCCGCCTCTTTCTTGACTCTTTCGACAACAGCTTTCGTATGGCTGGAGTTGCAGATGTCTTGTTGGAGTAGAGTAACGTTGGCTAGACCGTTGAGCTTCGACATCTTCTGCACATCGCGGGCTGTTGCGAAGACTTGCCAGCCTTGTCGCTGGAAAACGATTGCTAGTGTAGATCCGATGCCATTGTCGGTGCAGCCTGTTATCAGTACTGAGCCTTTTGTTGCCATGTTTGATGCCGCGACGCCCGCAGTCGATGAGATGCCTGTCGAAGCTGGTCGCTGTTAGGTGTAGCCAGGTTCGAATTGTTTTAGGGCGACTGGCTATCTTTAAAGTGCTGCGCGACGCTCGGACTCGCTGTGACCTCAGACTAAACGAATCTTGGACTGTCAGCGCTATCGAACAAGAGTTGCCGGCCGTGGAATCGTGCGATCTCGTGTCATCCAGCACATTGAGGCCCGGTTTGCACGACTCTGGCAAACTCGCGAGCGGCCTGCAGCCAGGCACAAAGCGACCGCGGCGTTTCGCAATATATCACTTTGAATGCAGTCCATTTGCGATCTGTGGGGACGGTAAACTCGTTAGATGTACGTGTCGCATTTGCAGTCAAGTCTTGTACTGATGGGGTGGAGGCCAGCTAGTGCGTTAGCTGCGATCGACGACAGTTTGGCGAAACCTGCCCGATTAGGAAGGTTTAATGGGGTCGGAACAGTACGTACTGCGACGACGAGTGCATGGACGAAGTTTATATACTAGGCAAACATGGGACGAAGAAGTTTGACATGGGATGAAATTCTGAGCACGGCGTGAATTGCACCAGCAAGTCTATGTACAAATCGAACACGCCCAGTCATACTCAAGTTACAATAATACACCTTGTGTTGGATACTAAAGAAGGGAAAAAGTGAAGGTATAACACGCGGGAGGAACAAGTCTATTTTGTTGGGATCGTGAGAGCATTCTTGTGTCAACATGCGTTGTCTAGGAGATTGAGGCTGACGTCTTCATCGATCTAGGTAGTATGGTGCTTCTGGGTGGCTGCTAGGAGTCTTGCATTCTTGTGGACGAGTATAACATCGAGGACTTGATCCTTGTGCGATGAGAGCACAGGGGACAACGTTCTAGTGATGACACCCCTCGGTTCGCTTAGGTCTGTTACTTTCGCAGAGAGCGACTATGGAATTGAGTTTGCCAGATCATGCTCGATTTGATTAAGAACAAGTGTGGGCCCCCCGATTGATTTTTCTCAACTCTTTCCCTATATAGCTCGAGTATGGATGTTCCTCACCTTAGGTGTCTATGCAAATATTCATGAAGCAGTGTGTGCTACTCCCAGATCATCAATTGGACGTCACTCATCACCTCGTAGGTAGAGTGAAGAGTGACGTCAAAAGAGCGGACAAGAACGCGTGATATCCATGAGACTATCGTCGTTTCATGGGCCCGTACGATAGACTGGTGTGTCTCGCACTTTTCTAAGCAAAGCCCCGAGGGCAAATGCCATAAGGACTACTCTAGAGAGCATCAGCAGTGAGATCCTACAGGTCGACCGAAGAGATCGACTAGTAGTGAGATCTGTCCCCAGAATGACGTCTATAGACATGATGTTGAGGCTCTTCACGGATGCATCCGAACATCCTAGAACCTGGCGAGTCTGGTAGCGAGGCCGAGTGAAAAGGAAGGACCAGGCAAGCGGTGAGACTGCACGATAAGATAGTCTTCTAGAAGCCTGCTGTCTTGGTACAAGGCTTACAGCACTGACCGCCGTTTAGACCAATTGTATGAAGACGCCGAGCCCTGTGTGGCCAGTGCGAGGCATAGTCAGCTTCAAGTCCGGGGATGCACTCCAGTTCGCGTACCGCTGACTGCGGCTGTTGAGCCATAACCCGCGATGTATGACGTCTTCCCGCTGGTATCCCTAGATAACTTCATCGATCGCGTGAGTCCCGCAAGCTGTCAGATTGCGGCTCCACTCGGTCCACGCTCGGTTCCGAGTAGCAACGCACGGGCCGAGAGACATTCACTTGGGTTCGCACAGACCGTCCAGAGCACAGACGCGTCGGGATAGCTGGGTCCAAGGAACTTGAAGTAGTGCCGTGGCCTCTTCTTTGTTCTACAGGCGGAGCTTAACCTGTGCGGCGTGCGAGCTGAGCGGGAAAAAGTGGCGCGGCAGTAGCAAGCGATTGCGAGCTTGAGAGGGTAACCGGCTGTATGCGGCAGGACTTCAAGTCGTCTCGACTGAAGTATGGGTTCAGTACCTTTGACCCTTTATGACCATCCGTACGAGTGTCTGAGGGTCATTGCTGCATGCCGGTCAGAACAAGTTAGAAGAGCCTGACGGCATAGAGAAGTCTTATGACCTCGTTTCTTCTAGACATGACATTCTATAGTACTAGACACGGCGGACTTCGGATCTTGCAGTTGATTTTAAGTTCGTATGGTGTCCTTGCGGGGTCCGCTTCAGGCTGCTTGACCCACTGTTTCTGTAAGTGCACGTGAATTATCGCACGACTCCCAGCCGAAGCCGAGCACGGCCTCTATCAAAGTTTGGTCTGACAATAGAACCCACCTATGTGTGTGATAGAAACTCAAGCTATAGTAGTGTCCCCGGGAGATTGACAGAACTGGACCCTTCCCCACCCAGAGATCCACTTGCCATGGACGCTATCGTGTTTCTGGTTCACGATAATTCTGCCCGGACTGGCCTTGGCCGATCTCGCGTTTGATGACAAAGGCAAGGAGTAGAGCCCAGTGTCCATCCTCGCGGATTACTGCCAGCACGGGCACGGGTCTTTAGCGGGTTGGACTTCGGGAGGCCTAAGGTCCTACAGTTCTGTATAGGACCAAGAACGATAAGCGAAGTAGAACTCATCTGAAGTCGTGTCATGTCTCTTGATGGCTTCCACATGGGATACTCATTTAGCATTCGTCGTGTTAGGTTAGCCAGGCATCTGCGAGATGTTAATCTCTCGCCTGTTCCCGGTGTATCCACATGTTTGATGCGCTGGGGGTTGTTTCCGTGATAGCGGGGTCGATGGCTTGTCGGCAGGAACTTTAACCGGCCATGCTCTCAGTGCTGATTGGGGAAGAAAGCGAGTCTGCGAGTTTACGTTGCAGAAATCGAAGCATGTCAGCGCGGGGCAGCTAGCTTCTGTGTGGCTCTATCGATCGCAAAGTCCTACCTGGAGGCTAGAGACGCGCGAGGCTGGCGGTAGCGACAGCCTTGCCATGACTGCTACGTCCTTGGCGGAGACACTAGGCCATGTATTCGACATCGCGGCGGGATGCGGCCTGGTGGTTGGATATCAGACATGCAGGGAAACGCATCGTCTCTGCAGATGAGAAGATTGCTGCAGCCACGTCAGGCCACTGCTGCGTTTCCAGTAACAAGGGTAGGAGTGGTGGAACTTCTGCCAAAGAACGCACCGAGTTGCTATCACGGCCGCTGCAGCTCAAGGCGCCCGCATCTCTGGACGTGGGGCTAGCGGTCCAGGCCTTCTCCCTCAAACCTCCAGAATGCTGATAAGTCATCTCTCCAGGCTGCTGCAAGTGATGAGTTCTCTTTGGAAAATTACCGCTTTAGGGCAGCAGCCTCAGCTATACGAGCAATAAGCCACTATTGCTGCGAGAGTTCCGGTCACTCATGTGTTTGCTTGATAGCTTACCTTGTACGGCCCAGCAGTTCGCTCGCGGTTGATGTGCCGGAATCGCGCAATTGCGATAGACTGATGGTTGTCTAACAATTGGCGTCGCCCGTCGCATTGACGCGATTCGGTTACGCGATGGGCTCGTTGATGTGCAGACTCACAGTATCAACAGCAACACTTTGCGAAGAGCACAGAATTATCATATACCGTTTGGCTCAACCTGCGTGTCTGTGGGAGATAGACGAAACATAGGCGTCAAGACAAGTCGATAGTATGTTATCTGGCCCTGACCGCCGGATCGGCCTACAAGGCTGAGGACTAGTTGCCGACGGCAGAGCGACATTCCAGCCTCACGGCTCTGAATCTCACGGTGTGACTCGACAATCCTGCCTCGCAATATACTTCCATGCCCTAGCACGTAAGTCCCTTCTTCAGCCTGTCGCTGGGTATGCCACCATTCTCGATAGTCAAGGGGCCATGTCATACGATGCGAAGGAAGCGCTTTCGACTGCAACAGAAACACCCTGTTATAGGTCTCGCAATAAGCTGCTTCGTGAACACCTTGATATCAACTTTGTCAGGCTGGCGATATTGAACCTATATCTGCAATGCAAAGGTATCTCGGTTTCATTAGTGCAGCCGAAGGGAATGTCGGTGACGATAACTGGTGAGATTTTGGTTTAGTGCGAACCACGACCGAATTTCGGACCACCAAGTCTCGCACTCCAATCTAACGCCCGCGTCAACAGGCAGCTCGCCTGTTCCAAGCAAGATCGTCATCATACGTAGAGCAAAAGCTGAGCGAACTACGATCACTAATGGCCAGCGCGACTGAGGTCTGGGTCCGAGGCTCCGCATGTCCCTGTTGTGCTTTCGTAGGATGCCCAACCGAAACATGGTTGCTGCGACTCACTGTATACAGGCTTCGGTGTTATGAAGCTGTTCCAGTTGACTCCAGGCGGCGAGGTATGCGCCAGGTCCGCTGCAGATTCCGCTCACGCCTTCCCGTCCCATCGCGCGAGTTGTTGCTTTTCTCCAGTCCGCGAAGGCTTGATACAAGGCGCCGAGTCTCGTGAACAGATGCGGTATGCTAAAGTACTGCCAAAGAATTCATGCCAATGTCTTGACTAGCTTCTGATTAAGCACGTACAGATTACAGATTCGAGTGACAGCTGTCAAGCCTTGGCCCGAAGCAGACCACCCAGGCTTCGATTCTGATTGTGCTATCTAACATGCTAAATGCGGCAATTCTTAGCCACGGGCTTGCTTCTCGAAAACCTACGTCAGGGCCGTCGTCCTTAGCTAAGGCATGCTCGAATGACTAACTTGCAGATTCCAGTCCTGCAGAAGTGGGCTGCTTCGAGCAGGGGTATTCTCGTCTGCCAATGGTTTATCAATGACCAGATGTGGTTTGGCGTGCGCCTCCCTGCACACCCTGGCCTCGTTCTGCTGCCGGTGCAACGTCGTCGGCCACTCCAGGACGAGAATAACAACACCCAAGAAAGCTTGCCGCTCTAGTGCCCAGTGCACCGGACAGGCGTGCCGACAAAAAGTAGGAGCTCGACGCGGCTTCATGCACGCTTCTTCGCGCACCAGCCCTGCACGTCGTTGTGCAGGGTCCGAAGCCGTTTTGCGCTCTCAGAAGCCCATCTGCACAGACCCTTGCAAGCCGGCGGCGCCCACTGGAAGCCCTTGACGGTTTTAATTCCGATCATGGGAGTCGCGTCTCAAAGCTCGAAGTATAAGATCTCAGCTCTCCCATAATCTTGTAAGCCCTACGTCCAAGACATAAGCAACTTCGCTTCAGTCGAATACCTAACTACACGCGCGACCCTTAACACTCGACTACTTCCTCTAGCATCTGGTTTTGTACGCAACCCAAGAGTATCGACACCACAGACATACTACAGCTTTTCTTCTCGCCACTGTCGCGTCAAGTCCACCTCCATAATCCTCTTGTCATCCACCTAAATATATTCCAATGGATTCTCAATCATTCGATTACTGGCTCTCTCAGGGCAACTACATGCCCCCGCATCAGACGACTATATTTGAGCTCCCCCCAGATCTCTCCAAAGTCCCAAGCCTCAGCGGATCTCCTGTGAGTGCTATCCTCTTACCACCATCGGCTCCCTATCTGATGATATGAAGGTCTCCTCCACTTACGACACATTCCCCGCGCCAATACATCAGAACTACTACCCACAAATAGCCGACGAGACTATGCAGTTCGGAAGCTATCCTTTGCCAATGACCCCATCAGAGTTTGGCTCAGACCACGACTCGCCATACTGCAGTCCTCGCCCACTACAACAGGTTGAACCAGTCTTCTCAGGTTCATCGGCCTCCGCGCCTGCTGAGCGAACACACACCACCTCAGGGGTAAGTAGATTTATTTTTGCAAGAATACAATCCCTCTAACAATGTCGCAGAGGAGACGAGCACAAAATCGCGCTGCCCAGCGTGCATTCCGCGAACGCAAGGAGAAGCACGCACGAGACCTTGAGGCCCAGCTCTCTGTCATGTCCGACAAGTACAACAAGCTCGAAATTTCACACTCAGAACTCAATGCTGCATACGACAAGCTTCGCAAGACCATAGAGCTACTCACCCAGGACGACGACGCCGAGGGCGAGGACGAAGAGGGCAAGACCCTTCGAAGGAGAAGTAGCAACTCAGACACGTTACGAAAACTGTTGGAGATACTCCATGGCGAGTTCAAGACCGTGGCAGTGAAGAGCGAGAACAATTGAGTCCGGACTGATACATGCATTTGGCGGGTAAATTGATTTCAATTTCACGTTCATGTCTATTCTTTGTCGCTTTAGCAATCGTTATCATGTAGCCTGGAGCTTACGGCGTTCTGGGGAAGCTTTGAATTCACTCTCATCATTTCTGCGATATGGACTGGGAGGACTTCTGGCAGCTGGGCTTTGATCCCTTCAGGCGGACACTGAGATACTCTCTGTGGTAGAGCAATCACCACGCTTCATTTGATACTGGTAAACTAGGTACCAGTTAGACGTAACGATCTTACGACCAATTATAGCTTTACAGTTGAACACCTACGTAGTCGCTAATATTACTGAATCAAACGAACAATTGATCCTTCCGAGCAATGCATTCAGTGAGACCTCAGCGACCGGACTAGTTTGAGCTGAACATCTGCCTGCATCTGGATTCTCATCTCAGCATTGAAGTCCAGGTTCGTTCCACAAAGAGGGCAGATTAACACCGTGGGAACGCTGACACCAGCACACACGAAATGCCCACCAATGGCCGAGACAATGAGGGTTCCGCACCTTCCATTATGGATTCTATCGGAGCCCCCAACTCCCCCGGTCGTGTCAAGCTGGAACTTGCGCATTTGCGTTGCGCGCTGTCTGTGGAGACCGCTCCGTCCTGTCTCTGTCTCATTTCGCACCAACGTTCCCAAAACGCTCTCCTCTCTCCGTTCTCGCATCTTTTCAGGAATGTAACTTCAAACACCGCCTAATGCCACCGTGCGGACATAGCCGTCCGAAGTCCCTCGTCCTCATATGGCCTGGTCGTGTCTCATTTCGTCTAACGAGTACCCGATTCAGCGCACTGTGACGTCCCATCTTCCTTGCAATTTGCAAACTTGGGGTCCCAATTTCCGAGTACTTGGAAATGGAGGGAGGTGAGCGGGCTGAGGGGTGGACTGTGCTGACTTGTGCGAACCCGGGGCTGCCCATCGTACCCCAGTCCAGAGGCTCCAGGCCCTGCATATCGACCGGCAGGTGGCACGTTTGATAGGTCCGAGTGGCGAGTAGGGGTGTGGAACCGGGTTGTAGGGCTGGTTTGATGGATGCCCTGTTGCAGTATGGCTTGCTTGACTTCAGTGAATTAGACGGTGGGAAAATAGAAGCTGGGGAGTTGTTAGCTCTGGCGTACTAGTAGTTGGGCTTCGCCTGAGAGCAAACTTTAGAATGTGGATGGTGTGTTTGAGCAACTTTTGACGAACGGAACACGCGAGGAAAACGTGTGCGCCTATGCATGGAAGGCTGCAGAGAAGGCGGTGGACGCTGTAGCGAAGTCTCACTGGCGTCCTATTGGAAAACGAGCATAGGTACCATTCACGTTAGTACCACCCTCCATCTCGATTATACAATTGGTGTTCCGCCCTCCACAAAATGCCTCTTTGTCAATCTTTCCCGTCTTCACCTCGTCTTCCATCGAATCATAGTGCGTCTTTGGAAAAGCAAGTACCCAGGTATATAAGAATAGGCGTAAGAATAGCCACCAGCTGCCCTGCTCGCACACACCACTGCACCCCCAAGCTGTCCACAGGCAAGCGACCGCCACCAGCACACTTGAGGCTGAAAACAATTGCTCACACTGGTGAATGTTACCCATGCATTCGCTTAGCGCGGCAAGGCTAGCACGTGCCCACCAGCCGCTAAATGCTAAAATTAAAAATAGAAATCCCACCTTCCATGCATCCTTCTCGAAAAGACTTGTGCTGCAACTTGGTCAGTGGGTTCGCAAGATCCTTCAGACGGACATTTAATCTCTGCATGCGAAAAGACGGTGACGGGTATCGGGGTCAAGCGCAGCCTCAGGTAAAATTTAGCAGCGGACTATACGCTCCCGCATAACATTGATGGACAGATGGGATGATGATATGGTGTATTTCGAGATTTGGGGATCCGTCGACCCCACTCTTCGTCGCTAAGAGTCGCACACGATCTTAGCGGGCGGGGAGATGGAGATGGGATCCTTCGTTCATGAATCGCAAACAGAGTGTTTCGCCGGCCGACGCATCATCGTATCCATGGTTCCCATCCCACACCTCGGCGAGATGTGAAGGATGAAGGATGCCGTCGTGCTACCGTCGCCAGATCGGCTACCTGTCCAGGTTTGAGTAAAGCGTGGACGCAGAAGCGCACCCCGCGATGTTTGCTTGATGCAAATGTCATTCCAAATCTCGAAATAGACTTTCATGCTAACCTGCCGAGCAGGCGCACGGCTTGCAAGCCTGTTATCGATCATCAGATACCGATCTTGGCATGGCCGATAAGGGGAGCGAGGAGCTAGGACAAGAACGCTATGAGGCTCCGCTGGTTGCAGACGAGGACACGATTAAACGTGATACGTGCGGGCTCGAAATAGATCAATACGAGAAGCCAATGGAAGGAACCGATATTCAATATAGTCGGTACGAGAGACTTTTCCTTTCCTCAAGAGGTAGTGAAGTGTTCAGCGATGCCCATTTTCTGGTTAGGGGGATGGATCTCGCAGATGTGGAGGGCGTAATCACGGTTTCGGGAAAGCTATTGGGGGCCTGGCAGCATGCGTAAGTCTGAGTTGGTACAAATCAATTTTGGAAATGCGGTGATCAACCAGACTCAAAGCATGATGTAGAATTGGGATGCAGGATTGACGAATGAGACTATTGGAACGTAGGTCTAGAAATACGTACTCCCAAAGAGGGTACATCCATCGCTATGAGTAGACATTACATTTGCTGAGTATTGAGACAATTGTTGCTTAATGCATGCACTGAAAATAACAACACACTCCAGAACTCCTTCAATGCGCGCATGTGCTGAGCACCACCTCTTTCGCAACCATCACGACGGACACTTGATGTCGCCCACGTAGGCATCCGTGGCGTGTCCATCCGTCGCCTTCACAAAGTCTGTTGTCTCAAGCGTCCGATTGTACATCAGACAGCCCGTTGCCAGATTTCCTCCGGCACCACCATAGTATCCTGCGGGAACCACAAGGTTGTCTGCCCAATACGCTGCCACGCAAGGTGGGGTCACTCCGAGACCATAGCATTGCTCGAGACACTGCTTTTGCAATTGGGTCTTGTCCGTGTCTAGCGAGTAGTATGCATAATACACCAACGCATCCTTTGTCGAGTCAGCGGGTTGGTATGTAGCATCTGCTGTGTCTGTAGGATACGCAGGGCTCGAAACTGTGCATGTCGTCGGTATCGGTTTGGCAGCAGGACCACCGGCGCGTGGACTGAGGACGTTGGACGTAGGTATGGCGGTTGCGAAGGCAGCGAATGCCGTCAAGAGGAACGTTGAAGCGATCATGACGATAGAGAGATGGGACTAGATGCGTAGAGCAGACGACGCAAGCCAAGCGATGTGTGAGGATAATTTGGCAAGAGATGGAGGGTGGCGGCCTTTTATCGTCTTTTGGTGACCGCTATTGTGTCTGGTAGGATCAGTCTCGTACTATGTTGAGGTAATGCTGTAGACTATGATCGAGGCGTCGAAGAGGCTGGGTGAGATGCTGGGAGCCCACGCGCAGGAAACAGCGAAAGGCACACTCAATTAATTAAGAACCACTCAACGGCCTCATCAGCGATATGACGACGATACGAGCCGCATCCTTCGCTAGCTTGAGCCTCGCATGGTCATTATCGATTTTCCAGATGCGGATATGATGTATATTGCAGCGCCAATGAAGCTGCAGGTCCCCGCGACGGAGACGGAAGGGAGGCGATCGTCAGCTCGCCTTACGAACTCAACGTCATCCTTTCCGAATCGCTTCGCGAGCTGCGAGGGAAATGCCTGTCGAAGGCTGTGCTTTATTGGCTGACACGAGGATAATCAACACTGAAATGTATCGTGAGACGGCGGCGGACGTTGTGAGTGGAGGAGGACAGACAGTCAGGTGTCCAGTAGCAACCGGTTTGGCCGAGACAGGGACGATCGGTTATAGCGCGTTAGCCAGCCCTAGGGTAGAGTGAAACGCCGAGGGGCTGGCGACGACAGTGCAACTACAACATCACAATATTGGACTCGTGAAAGTCTCATACTGTGATGCAACGATGCAATTCAAAGGCCGGCGCTGTAAACATCAGTTCGCGTCGTACCCTCGCCACGCGGTCTCGGTTTCACAACGCTCAAACGGCACGTCGAGACGCAGATGTTAAAGACAGCCACATTCAACTGCAAGGCATTTAAGTGTCAGGAGTCCATAGTTGTCAGTTCGGTTTTTGTGTATCGTCAAAGTCTAGAGTACGGTAATCTGGAACGAGAAGGCTGAGTGACCCTGACTGCCAGGTTCCTGAAATTTCATGCAACTAACTGCATTTCAGGGGACATCTCGCGAGTACCCCCTGTGAGAGAGGAGAACAAACACTCAGGCTTGATCACAGGTATTAGGCCCTCCGTATATGCAGATATCACTCGTTCATCTCGATGCTAGTAACGTCGGACCACCTCTACCTCATTCGTCCAATCTAGTCTAGCGGTTATCATATTCTAAGCAGTCAACGCCGCCGACCTCCCAAAGTACAAGCCGTGTTCCCTCAAAAATCCACAACATCAGCGGGCCCATGTCGCATCACAAAAGCTGGTATCTAGTGTCCTTGTTCCAGCTGATGCGCAGATCCTTTTTCATTTTCTAAAGGAAGTGTCAGTTAGATCTGTCAATCGTAGAAAACCTTACATCATCGAGCTTACAGGACAGACTCACCGTCTTATCTCCCCGGACTCGACCGCGAAGGTGAGTGGCGTTTACGTGGATGAGAGTGATGGTCATGTTCGGTAGTCTTCAATGTTTGTTCCGTTTCCCTGCTCTTCTTCATCTTCCGATATTCGTCCAAATCTATCTTGCGTGGTTCCTTAGGTGTCATAGCAATGTTGTTCAGCTTGGTATTTGATATGAATGGTGGGGAGGAGGGCTTTGCTCGTTCGGGGCCTGTCGGCTTAGGAGGTTCGGCTAGGCCAGCTGAGCTGGCGTTGATTGGGTTGTTATCCTTCGATACAGGAGTGATTGGTGGGCGTGGCGGTAGTGAAGCCGCAGATCGGGTTGTGCGTACAAGGTTGGATAACGAGAAGTGAACAGGATTTCTGACCTTTGACACAGGAAATTCCGGCGATGGTAGTAATAGAGAAGCCGCAGATCCATTGGGAACATCTGCCGCCTTTACGCCATGGGTCTGCTCTTGGGTCGGGCTACTCTTGACACCAGAACTACCGCCTGCCGACTTTTCGGGTGTTTTTTGCACATCTTGCTTCGACACAGGAATTTTGGGCAGCGGTGAAGGCCGAGAAGCTGTAGGTCCCTTTGTGATATCTGTCAATAGACTTCGCAAGGGCTTCGGACTTGGGGTATTCTTGAGGCCGTGATCACAAGCTATCGTCTTCTCAAGTATTGGTTGCATATGATCTTTCTCCGAGTAATCTAGATTTCTGTGCATCTGTTAGGAATCGAAGGGTCGGTGTAGTTGACGTACTCAAGGAGAGAGCCCTTGGTTTGGACATGATCCGAAGCCGATAGTTCTCCACTACTATCATCGCTGGATTCACTCCCAGAGAGACTGACTATGCTGCCAGGTGGAATCGCCACTTGTTGTGATCTGCTTCGCGATGTGCACCACTGATCATAGTCCGCTTTGGACAATATCACCCTTCCGAGTGGATATGGGACTGGTGCTTCTTAGCAAGTCTGAAATTAGTTTACTTCAGACTGACACATACCATCGGTCCCTTGCGTCTTCTCTTCATACCACCCTACTTCCTCCTCCTTCAGCTCACAGCCGGAGAGGTGTCGTCTGATGGCCAAGTAACCTGAAACATTCTCGTGTTCCTTTTTCAGGTGGGCTATGAGTCCCTCGATGCCCTCGATAACGCACAATTCGTGTTGTGGGTTCTTATCGTCGTATAGTGCGTTGGCACCACATATCCAGCAGTGTAACCAGTAATACTTGTTGGAAAATTTATAAACTAGCTGCGTCCACGGTACGCGAAGGCTCAAGTGGTATGCGAGGACCATTCCTGTTTCCAGGGGTCTTGAAGAATCGCCGTTGGTCTCGACGCCAGGAGATGGTGAAGGTGTCAGGATTTCGCAGACCAAGTCGGCCGTGGGATTCTGAGGTAGAGCTAGCTAGAGAGAGATTAACATGAGTAGCGTCATGGCGCCCTCGGTACGGATCGTTGAGGAGGAGCAGAAGGCGTAGAACGGAGAGGAGTAGCAGCGAAAGCGGCTTCACTTACTGTCTCTACAGTATCAGACACGTTGATACATCCACGCACTTCATCAAAAAGTTTACGACGTTTGTTGCCAACTACATTGCGTTTCTGCAAGTATTCATTTCGCTGACTTTGTTGCTCCTCCTTAAAGGCCTGAATGCTTCGCTTGGTCGTCTCCTCATAGTTCTTGTCTAGGTTCTGTAACGCAAGCTCCTCTGACCCCTCCTCTTTCTTGAAGTGGTTTCGTAAGGACGAGATAAGGGCGTTTCCCTCTTCGTCCATGACGCAAACCGAACGCGGGGAATGTGATTAGGATGAACGAGGTCAAGGAGGCAACGATGGAATCACAACTAACCCAGAAAGCCAGGGCACAAGATGCAATGCGAACCAAATGGCTTCCAGAAGCATCTATTATAGGAGAACAACGACCGTGCGTATGGAAGCATCTTAACCGAGATAATCATATGTAGCCAGGAAAAGGCAGGCTGGGTGACTTCCAGGTAAAAAGAAAGCGTACGTCACGGAAGCCGGCATTTCCACTGCTGGCGGCCGCGTCTACTTTTAGGAGAAACAGGCCGTGCGGTGTTTAAAACCAATGCAGGATACCCATTTTCGTCGCTGCAGCATAGACCAAGTTGCCCAGATTAGTAGAGCTTGGCTAAATGGGACCGTAGAAGCTTCACGAATGCTTTGACTCTTAGGCGACGCTGCATGGTTTTCGAAGACTATGATGGCTAATGGTGCACCGAAGTTGGATTTTCGTCCTTTCAGTATCTAATCTGCTTGAAAAGCTCCTATCTCCGGAGATATTGCCAGATTTCGACTCTCTTCTGAAAGACGTCTTGCGTGCACGTGCAGCTTCTTCGTGTTACACTTCCAAGCAGTCCGGATTGTGTGCCTCAGCAAAGCCTTGACCGCTACTTGGCTTCTGTAACGACAAGAGCAAGGTTAGAATGGCACATTGGCTGTGCAAGTGGTCGTAGTCTCACGTGGGTAACCGTGTGGTGGGTGCCACCAAAGTCGCCATCCGTATTGTGTGTCCCCCAGCCCCCACGCATGCGTGCTGCCCACCAAATGACAACTAATCAGCAGTGGATTTCACTGGTAACTCAGGCTGTTTCAGATCATGTAACAAACGGCCTCCGGTTCCTCGCTCATCCTCTCCCCTTTTGCCAGCAGCGTTGACAAGAGTGCTCCAGCCTCTCCCACGAACATCACGCATTCTTGTAATGTACAGTACCACACGCAGACCTAAGTTGTAACCACCATCGCGAACTCACACATGTTCCACAAGACACTGTTGTCTCGCACCATCATCTCATCCCATAGCCATTGTGCAGTCGCCGGCATGCAGAAGAAGGTCGCCGTTCAGAACGTGTGATGCAAGATTGTGCGTGTCTGAACCGCACAGTATCGTGATTGGATGGCGCTGTTTGACAGGTTTTACCAGGCGGACGGGAGTCTGTCGTGCATACAGCCACTGTGTTCAGAACAGACATGGGCTGCATGCGAGGCGCTGTCAAGGTTTCTCTGTCTTCTTGGCGGGGGGTCCATGAATCGTGGATGTCTGAATTGATGATCATGAAGAAGAGCGTGCCAGCAGGTCCTTGAAACAGTGCGAAATGATTCTCCCCTGACGGATGGGAAAGCAAAAGCTGCCCGAGGTGTCGGATATTAATTAAATGGAAAGGTCGGTGTTTGCGGTGAAGTGTTACGAAGTCCGAGTACAGCACTCTTTGCACACACATACTGAACTTTCTAAATTGTATTACAGCTATCAAAGAGCTGCCTACTTGTTAGAAACTACGCAAAGCAACAGCCTATATTTATTATTATATCCTACCTATCTTATAGTCTAACTTAACTTAATATCGTATCTATTTAACAAAAGTTAATGTTATAGGCTGAGCCTCTGAGGCCTCGGCTGGATAGCCTCGGTATCCTTTTTGTCCTTCCCTAGCCTTACTGCTGGATGGCACTGCTTAGACACTCCCTTAGTACTTATAGTAGTTAAGAGCGTTATACTGTAGTTATAACCCCTTATAATAAATAGGCTTGCCTAGACCTTAGTATAAAGGCTATCCTTAAGAGCCTGCTTAAGAGCCCTTATAGCTCTCTATTAAATTTACTTATTATTACCCTATACTTAAGCTATTAAGGTAGCCTTTTATATTTAAATTTAATTATCTTATAATATATAAATATTATACTTCTAATTTCTTATAGCCTTTTAAAGCTTAATCTAAACTTAGCTTATTACTTAGTAAATACTATTTATAAAAGCCTTAATTAACGTATTATATTAAGCCTTATAGGTAGAAGGCCTATTAAATAAAGCCTTAGTTAATATAGTATACTAAGCTTTATAAATACTAGATTTTTAAAATTAAAAGTTTTAAAATATATAATTTTTTAAGCTTTAAATAACTTCTTAAGTTATCTTCTAAAGTCTATTTAGTAGTAAACTAATAGCTAGCTATTAGTAAAATAAGTTATTAATTAATACTTAAAAAGGCTTATACTTTAGGTTATTAAAGAGAATAAAAATATAGTTATAATTATAGTAGTTTTATATAGTATAGCTTAAGTAGTAATATCTAGTAAAGTCTTACTACTATATTTATATAAATAATAATAGTAGTATCTTTAAGATTTTATTATTATACTAAATTTAAAAAAAATAGCTTAATTAAAGAATTAGTACTTAAGTACTTAGTATAAAAGAATATAATTTAAGCTTTTAGTATAAGAGGCTAATAATATACTTACTTATTAATATTATTAAGCTTTTTAAATTTTATATTTAAGATATTTTAGCTAGTAAATCTTAAAATAAAGCTTTTACTAATACTTAGCTTTAAGTAAAAAAGTAAAGCTATAATAAAAAAAAAACTTTAAAGGCTATAATTAATATTAAAGAAATAATTTAGTATTTACTTATAATAAAAATAGTATTAATATTAATACTAGAATCTTTAATATAAAACTCTTTAAAAAAAGAAGTTATTAAAGACTTACTAAAAACTTAAATTTAAAAACTATTAGCTTTTTATATCTAAGCTAAATTTTAATTACTACTATAATTAATAATATTACTAATAGCCTTTAATATAAAAGGATTAACTAAAGAATATTATAAGCGTCTTTTTAATCTTTAAAAATTTAATAGTATAAAGTTAAAGTATTTAAGTTAGTACTTAGCTATTATAAGTAAATTTACTACTAACTAAAATAATTACTTAATATAGAAGTTAAGTTACTAATATATTTATAGCTATCTTAAAAGTAAAGCTTATACTATTATAACTTTTTTTATAAAGTCTAGTTAAAAAACTAGCTATAATATTAATTAGTTATAAACTTTTCTAGACTTTTATTTTAAAGATTATTATATAAAAGTATAAACTTATAATAAGATTATATATATAAAATAAAATAAGTATAAAGTTAGAGAGTACCTTTATAACTTTAAAAAGTAGTAGTTATATATAGGCCTTAGTAATAATAATATAATAAAGATAATACTATTTTAAAATAGCTTAAAGAATAAGATTTAATCTTAATTAATAAAAGTTTATATTAACTTATATACTATACTTTAAGAGAAAGCTATTAAGATATTAAATAATATATTTTAATATAAAATCTATAATAAGTTAGTTAAAAGAACTAGCTTTTATTTAAGTAATACTAAATCTTTATACTATATAAAAAAGTAAAGCTATTTACTATTAAATAATAAAATAAATAGTATTAAATATATTAGTAAAAATAGCCTCTTTAATAAAAAGAGAGATTACTATAAAACTAAAAACCTTTATTTTAATTATAGTAAAAATAACTATTACTTTTAAAATTATTATAAAAAAGTAAGCTTAGCTAAAACTAGCTTAAAAAAATTAAAAAATTAAAAAATAATTTTAGCTAAAGTAGCTAAAATAAAAAATAAAAGTAAGTACTACTTTAATAAAACCTTAAGTAGTAAAAAAGCTACTATTAAAAAAATATTCTTTAAAAATAATACTTTAAATAAAAGTTTTAGTAAAGAGCTTTTTAAAAAAAAGTAGTTTTTATTAAAAGTTATAAGTAAGAGCTAAAGGTAAGTAAATATAAAATATAAAAAAATTAAAATTAGTTTAAAAAAACTAATATATAAAGTAAAGTATTAGTTATAGATACTTTAGTTAATTTAAATTATTATACTTTAATAATAATTAACTCTAGTAGCTTTATTTTTATTATAATTAGCTTAATTTTTATTTAAAAAGCTTACTTATAGTATATAAAGATAACCTTTTAAAAAGTTATTAGAATTAAAGAAAGTAGCTAGATTAACTAAGTAGCTTACTTTAAGTTTAATATTAATAGATACTAAAACTATAAATAAAAATATATAGCTAATTAGTACTTTAAATTTAATATTATACTTAAAAAACTATAAATAAATAAGTAAAAAGTTATACTTATACTTTATAAGCTATCTATTTATATATATTTAATTAAATAAAGAATTTACTTTTAAGCTTATAATAAAAGGCCTAAATAAGATAGCTTAAAGCCTTAAAAAATTAGAGCTATAATATATATATTATAAATATAATATTTAAAGAAGAAAGGATTTATAATTTAAATCTTTATAGTATTTATAGTAAATATTAATAAAGTACTAGTACTTAAAGTTAAAGTTAACTATAAAGCTTTACTACTTAAAGCTTATAAGGATTAAGTATAGATATTTAACTTTAAAACTATATTTAAGTAAGCTTTATATTAGCTAAGTATTAACTATATAATTAAAATAAATAAGAATAAAAAAAATAAAGAAAAACTAGCTTTATAAAAACCTCTATATAATATAAGCTAAAGAAAACTCTTTATTTTTTATAAGTACTTTATATTACTACTAAATAAAAAGTAAATTTATATTAGTAGCTTACTTACTATCTTACTAGTACTATTTATAAAAAAACTAAGTAAAAGCTTATATTTTTATATAGATTACTAAGCTTTTAATACTATTACTTAAAAAAACTATTACTTTCTACTTTTAATTTAAAAAATACTAAATAATATTACTAAAGCTAAATACTTTGTAAAGATTAATATATTTATTACCTTTTATAAGATTTATATTTATAAAGAAGATAAATAAAAGACTATATTTTATACTTAATTTAGCTTATATAAATAAATAGTTACTTTCTTTAGACTAGTAAATATACTAAGTACTTTTTAATATTATATTAACTAAATACTATAAGAATATATTAATAACTTTTACTTAGTATATTTAAATAATATACTAATCTATACTAATAGATCCTTTAAGTAGTACTATAAAAATATAAATAAAGTACTTAATACTATAAAAGTAGCTAGCCTCCTTTTAAATATTAGTAAATATAAATTTAATATTACTTTTATAAAGTACTTAAGTTTTATTATTAAAGTAAAAAAAAGCCTTTATATAGACTTTAAAAAAGTTAAGGCTATTAAGAAATAAAAAATACCTTATATATAAAAAAGTATATATAGTTTTCTTAGATTTATAAACTTTTATTAGTACTTTATTAAAGACTATTTAAGCTTAGTTATACTTTTTATATTTTTAATAAAATTAAATACTCCTTTCTACTAAAAAAAGAATTAATAAGATACTTTTAATAAGCTAAAAGCTATTTTTATTACTAAGTTAGTACTAGCCTAGTTTAACTAAGATTATAAAACTATTTTAAAAATAAACTTTTTAGAATAGTTAACTTCTAAAGTATTTTTATAATATAATAATAATAAGTTACTTTACTTAGTTACTTACTTCTTAAAAAAGATAAATATTTATAAAGCTAATTATAAAATATATAATAAAAAGTTACTTATTATAATTAACTATCTTAAAAAATAGGACGTAGAGCTCTACTTAGTTAAAAAGTTTATAGTTATTATAAACTATAAAAACCTTAAGTACTTTATAAAACTATATTAGTTAAATAATTACTAGATAAAGTAGTTTTTTATTTTAAAAAAATACTAAATAGCTATTACTTATTACTTTAAAAACTTAAATAAGAAAGCTAATACTTTTTTTTATTATAAATAGAATATACCTAAAAGTATAATAGATAAATAACTATAGTACTAATATATATAGTTACTAAAACCTATTACTATTAATAATTAAGATAACTCTAAGGATAAGGACTTAATACTTATTATAGCTACTTAAATTAAGGCTTTTAGTACTTTTATTAATACTAAATAAAATCTAGAAGAGTTATTATTTAAGAAATAGTAGGTAGCTACTTAAATAAAAAATAAAGTATACTTATAGACTTAATAGGCTATACTAAATAGTAAATAAAGGTTTTTATTAGAAATAGGCTAGAAAGCCTCTATCTTAGAATATTTAATAAATACTAATATAGATTTTTAATATTAAGATTATTAATAGGTTCTAAATAATAAACCCTTATAAATAAGAATTATTTATACTATATATACTTTACTTACTCTAGGTTATTTAAGAAAGGACTTTACTTATAAAGTAGTTATATAAGATTTCTTCTAGCTAAATATATTAAATAATATTTATTAATATATTAAAAACTATAATACTTATAGATAAATAAAACCTTAGTAAGATAGCCTTTATAGACTACTAAAACTATTACTATTACTAAAATAAATCTAAAAAAAGATTTTAATAAATTTTATTATTAAACTACTAGAGAGTAAAGGCTATATAAACTTAATAATTATTATAGATTATTTAAATAAAGATATAGTTTTTATTCTATTACTAAATATTAAGATTACTATAGTAGTTAATACTTTTATTTAATTTATAGTTATTTACTACTAGCTACTAGATACTATTATTTTAAATAAAAGAACTTAATTTATTAGTAAATTTTAGATAATACTTTATAAGCTTTATAATATTAATTATAAGTTATTAATAACTTACTATCTATAAACTAATAGTTTAATAGAGAGAATAAATTCTACTATTAAAGCCTACCTACGTACGTATATTACGTAGGATTAGAAAGACTAAATAAAGTATATTAAAATAGCTATAATAGCTATTAAAGTATAAGAAGTAGTAGTAATAAAGATAAGCTTTTTTTTCCTTTAATATAGATATTATATAGACCTCTTATAGTTACGTCTAGTTATTAAAATAACTAAAACTTTATAGTTAAATAAAAAAAAAGTCTTAATAATTATAAATAAGCTTAATAAGATATTTAATCTTACTTATACCTTAATAGTAAATAATTAGTAAGAATAAAAGAAATAAGCTAATAAGAAATATAAAGGAGCTATATAACTATAAGTAGATAATAAAGTATAGCTTATACTTAAAACGTATATAAAGACTACGCGTATAAGTAAAAAGCTAGACTAAAAAAACTTAAAGTATATAGTTATTAAGCTTATTAGA